>CATIUR010000005.1:41034178-41516678 GCA_949592205.1 Helichrysum umbraculigerum
GAACTCTTACGTTCAGTCTGTAGGAATTGATGCTGCTTACCAACTCCCATGGGAAGATTTGAAAACCATGCTCAGGGAAGAGTACTGTCCTCCAGAGGAGATACAAAAGCTGGAAGACGAATTCTGGTACCTTACTGTTCAGGGAAACGACATTCAAGGATACACCACTCGATTTCAACAACTGGCTCTTATGCCCAAACATGGTGGATCCTGAATCCAAACGTATCAAGAAGTACATTCGAGGCCTTTCGGAACCTGTCCGAGGGAATGTCGCCTCATCCCAACCTACCACTATCCGGAGTACCATCCGTCTGGCTCATGAACTTATGGCCATGATCGACCAAAGGGAAACACCTGTGACCCCTACCGGAAATCACCACAAACGCATTTGGGACGGAAATCCCAGTGACAACGACCAGTACCGATCACCAACCAAGCGACTGGAAGCGCCTAAGGCTTACGTCGCTAGATCTGAAGGTAGTAGCGGTTATGGAGGTTATCTGCCATACTGCTCCAACTGCAAACATCATCATGTAGGCCCCTGTAGCGCACCTTGTGCAAGATGCAATCTTAGGGGACACCTGGCTCAGGAATGTAAATTTCCAACCACACACGTCAATCCCAACGCACCGAGAGTCTGCTTTGTGTGCGGTAACTCAGGACACTTCATGAAGGACTGTCCGGAACGTCAAGATTAGAATAACCACGTCTGTTAAGACACTACATAATATTAGGGTACGTATCTTACTGTGACCCTACTCATTTCACTCTTATTTATTTCAAGATTCGCACTACTGTTGGTAGTCTTTGACAATGAAAACTTACTTCTCACACGTTCCCGATATTAACTGAGGGTTTTGAATCCTCACGCCGTCTGTAGGACGTCAATCCTAACAGGGGGAGCAAGATAAGGTAGGAACTAGACAACATACGGATGTGAGACCCAAATTTCTATACGCCTATATTAGGAGATAGGGTGCTGTTACAAGAATAGACTAGTCAAGAATTCATAGAATCAAGAATCACTAAGCCAAGAATTCATAGAATCACGGAACACTAAATCAAGAATTTGTAGATCAAGAAACAGTAGGTCAAGAAACCGTAGGACAAGAAATCATAGGTGAAGAAAGGATAGGTCAAGAAACCCAAGATCAAGAAATCATATGCCAAGAAATAATAGGACAAGAAACTGTAACTCAAGAAACCGTAGGTCAAGAACCGCTAAACAAGAAAACTCAAGGCCAAGATACCGTAGGTCAAGAAATTTTAAGGCAAGAAACTATAGATCAAGAAATCTAAAACTCAGATCGCGACAAGAATCATTAGAACGAAACGCCTAAGCAACTCAATCGTCTTACTCATAAGATCTCGCGCCCAAAACGGAAACGCAAAATTCAGCTGGTCAACTCTGAATGAACCGAACAAATTCCGACGATGATGTAGGTACATCATTCCTCGAAAACATAACCCTTAATTTTGGTTTACACTAAGCGTGTACTTTGACTCCCCGATACTAATGCCGAGTGTATCATAAGGCTAGTTAACCTAGGCCCATGTAAAACTCAAAGTTTGCTTTCAGCAGACTGATCGACCGAACGTTCACCAACCACTTAGTCCTGATAGGACTACTCACCAGACGGTCACCATGTGACAACTATCTAGTCCCGAATGGATTACAATGTAAACGGTTACCTAGTAACCACGACTTAATCATACCTTGAACAAACAATATGGTCAGAACGTGACTACAATAATAAATTGCGACACAGTCATGGAATGACTGCTTTTCAACTTCGTCATAGACATGGTATGTCTACAACCCATTCGACAGACCTTTCGTACATACATGTCTCCCCAGACTCCACGCGATAACGACCCACATGAAATTTCGGGACGAAATTTTCTTAACAGGGGGAGAATGTAACACCCGGTCAAAAAGGCCAATTTTCGCGCCAAATTTAAACTTCAAATAATCGTACTTGGTACGCAATTATAACAAAGTTATATTTTATAACTCGAAGAAAGTATCTTTATAAAATGCTTCGAATAAAAACATATACGATTTCGTATTAGCAAAATTATGGTTTTAAAATAATTAAATTATTTTACGATCGGGCAAACAAACACGGGTATTTTACACTGAAATTGGGAGACAGTGTCCTCCCCCTTTCCTTTGATCAGCCGACCCCAAACACACCCCCACCCCCATTTTTCACTTCCTTTCATTTTTACAAACATTCCACCACCAAACTCTCTCTATCTCATCTCTTTACCTCACGGATCCGCCACCACCATCATCATTTTCGGAATCATCAACAACAACAACGAGAGCAGCAGCAGCTGCGGATCATCTTCATCATCACCATCATCTTCACCATCTCGATCCGCCATTTTTGAGCTCGAAATCGACATTTGGTAAGAACACCCGATTTCACACCTTTAAAACACTTGATTTATGTTTATTAACATGTTATTAAGTCCACACAACAAGAATAGGTCCAAGAAATCGGTTAAAAACGTTTTAAAACTCGAAACCCACTTCAAAAATCGCAGCAGTTCGTCGAGCGAGCCGAGTCGAGTAACGAGCCGAGTCGAGCTGCGAGTCGAACCGAGCAACAAACCGAGCTGAGATTGCGAGTCGAGTAGAACTACGAACCGGACCGAGCAGCTAACCGAGCCGAGATGCGAGTCGAGCCGAACAGCAAACCGAGCCTAGCTAAGAACCGGACCGAGTAGCGAGCCGAGTCGAGCTGCGAGCCGAGTCGAGCTTCGAGTCGAGTCGAGCTACCTGAACTGACCTGGTTTGCGAAATGAGTTTTTGCCGAACGATTCGACTTTCGTGTAACAACTACACTTTTTACAACGATGACTTACGAACAAAAATTACATTTTTGTAAAATAGACAACGAAATGATTTCAATAATGATTTAACTGAGAATTATTATTATTACAAACCGTCACAAACGGACTGTACGCAATTCTAAAAACTAAACAACAGAAGTGTACTTTTGTGACACATTTAGCTAAACCGATTAGTATCTTACTCATATAACCTCACGTGTTTAGGACACTAGGAGGTTACCATTCGGACAACACACATATCGTAGGATCGCTGACAACTCACAGGTGAGTTTCCATAGCCCCTCCTTTCAAACTGTTATACTGTTTTGGGGTGGAATGCATACTCGTCGATTATTATTCAAAATCTATTTATGAAATCAATCATTGTAAATGATTTATTACAACTCGTACTAGACTAGGGCACTAGTCGCCAATGAAACACTTATATGAGATAGGTTTCAGGAACACGAACATTGATGGATAATAGGGATTATCCTTACACATCACTCAGGATTCAAGAACATTAATAGTTATAGGCTAACACTGTACGACACTGGAACAATTGAAATCATTGTACTCTAGGCTAGAGTACATGAAACTTAGAATTCAAGAATCCAAGAATCGAGAAACTAGAATACTAAGAAACTAGATAACAAGACTTTAAGGTCAAGAATACCAGAAAACATTAGAATCAAGAACAAGAACTCAAGGTCTAGAATACAAGAAACACTAAGATCAAGAACAAGAATTCAAGGACTAGAACACTAGAATCGAGAACTAGAATTCAAGGTCAAGAATACAAGAATATACAAGAATCAAGAAACTAGAAAACAAGATTAGATCAAGGATTATGTGCTAGGTCAAGAACTTATTTGCAAGATCAAGAACCTATTTACAAGATCAAGAACTATGTGCAAGGTCAAGAATTCAAGGTTTTCAAGATCAATAAAACAAGGTTTTCAAGATCAAGATTTTCAAGGACAAGATCAGTAAACAAGATTTTCAAGAACATACTTGCGTTTTACTTTCCTTATGTGATATGTGCTATTTATTTGAATTAATTGATACGTGTTAATTGCTACTCTGTGATATTATTACTTGTGTTATTATTGTGTGAACTGCTTAGATCAAGGAACTAGTTCAAGAATCACTTCAATTGAGTTCATCACTCAATCTAAGAAACTCAGGAATTCAACACTGTACACAGGGGTGTACTTCCAGCATAGGATTATAATCTTATACTTTAATCCTTGTCAACTAAACCTATGGACTCACCAGCTTATCGCTGACGTATTTTAGTATGCATTTCAGGTACAGCTTTAGTAGGATCGGCCCGTCAGGATCCTAGCTCGAGTCGCATGCTTTCAACAAATGGATTTCTTGCATAACTTTTGTATTACAATTATGTAATGAAATTATTTTTGCGAACTCGCAATATGTATACATTCTATTTTGGGAATTGTATAACTATTTTCAAACGTCTCATTTAGAGTCGTTCATTATTTACCTTTGTGCTTGTGATATTTGATTGGTAACACCCGACCCGACCGCTTCCGTAAAATCCGAAATTTGAGGGTGTTACACTTGATGTAACCATACAAAGCTTTCTTCAATCTGCACACTCTATCTGGATATGTTGGATCTTCAAACCCTGGTGGTTGGCATACATACACCTCATCATCAATTAGACCATGAAGAAAAGCACTCTTCACATCCATTTGATAAACTTTGAAATCCTGATAAGATGCATAAGCTAAAAATAACCTAATAGCTTCTATTCTAGCAACAGGAGCAAATACATCATCATAATCAATTCCTTCTTCCTGTGTGTACCCCTGTGCTACCAACCTTGCTTTATTCTTTATCACTATTCCTCTTTCATCTCTCTTGTTCTTGAAGATCCACCTTGTGCCTATAGCTTTCTTTCCTTTTGGTAAATCAACCAAATCCCATACATCTTGCAGTTTGAACTGCAACAATTCTTCTTGCATTGACTCTATCCAACTTGGATCTTTGAGAGCTTCCACTGCCTTCTTTGGTTCCATCTGAGAAAGAAAACAAACATATAGTGAAGTATGTAAATCTTCTTCTCTTACCTTGGTTTGATGTCTAGTCTGAACAGAAGAACTAATATCACCAATGACCAAATCTAAGGAGTGATCTTTGTGAACCAGATACTTAGATGTGGATGTATCAAGTAATTCTCTTTCCAAATTAGGACCCAAAAGATTATCCATTTCTGATTCTGAAAAAGAATCTCTTTCTTCTCTTTCTTTTGAAGGCTTTGGAGTTGCTTCAGAATCTGACAAAGAAGTCCTTTCCAAGACTTGAAATGGAGGACTTTGTTCAAAATACTTTGGAGATGCATGCTCTCCTTCTGAATCATTCTCTGAATCTGTATGAGAACCCTTTGAAGTAAATGGTTGATGATCTGTTGGAGTTGAACCATCTTCATCCTTGTTTGAACCATTTTTGCCAATTGACCCACTTGTATCATCTGAAGATCCATCTTCCTCTTGTTGCTCTGATTGGAATGCTTCTGTAGGATCTGGAGACCAAATAGGAAACAATACATACTTCAAGTCATCCTTTTTAGTCTGACTTGAGCCTGAAAGCCCATCTTCACCTACATCATTACATGCATCTGTACCTGCACTAGTAGACAAATCTGGATATCTAAAAGCATGGGTTAGTGCATCAATATCAAACAATACTTCTGGACCTTTTCCTTCTACATTTGATGTATTTTCATTAAAGGTCACATCCATGGTCTCATCTATGATCCTAGTTCTTTTATTAAATACTCTATAAGCCTTGCTTTGAATAGAATATCCAACAAATACAACCTCATCTACCTTACTCTGAAACTTACCAAGGTGATCCCTGGTATTTAAGACAGTACAAGGACATCCAAATGGTTTTAAAAAGCTAACCAAAGGTTTTCTCTTAAAGAATAACTCATAAGGTGTCTTGTTATGAAGTTTAATGATCAAAATCCTATTCAAAACATAACAAGCAGTGCTGACTGCCTCTGCCCAAAAGGACATTGGAAGTTTAGCATCTGCTAGCATGCTTCTAGCAGCCTCAATTAGTGTCCTATTCCTCCTTTCAGCTACTCCATTTTGTTGTGGAGTCCTAGGTGCACTAAACTGTCTTTCTATACCTTTCTCCTCACAGAACTTATTCATCTCATGATTCTTAAATTCTGTCCCATTATCACACCTGATGATCTTAACCTTTTGATTAGTTGAATTCTCAATCCTAGTTATGAATGATCTAAGTATTTCACCTGTCTCATCCTTGGTCCTAAGAAAGAATACCCAACTCATTCTAGAATAATCATCAGTTATCACCAAACAGTAAGATTTCTTCCCTTGACTAGCTACATTGGTAGGGCCAAACAAGTCCATATGTAACAGGTGTAAGGGAGTGGTATTAGAATTCAAAAGTTTGGCCTTATAAGAGGTCTTGTGTTGCTTGCCTTTGAGACAAGCTACACAGTGGTCACTACATTCAAATAACTTTTCAGGTAAGCCTCTCACTAGCTTATTCCTAACAAGTTTATTCATAGTCTTGTAATTCAAGTGACACATCCTCCTATGCCATAGTTCAGATTCAGAAACAGTAGCTTTAGAAATAAGATAGTTAACATTTTGAGATTCCATCTTGTTTAGATCACTACAGTATACATTATCCTTTCTTGGAACTCTCATTAAAATTTTATCTTCAGGTATTTTGAGTTTTTCAGAAAGTATAAGGCATTCTGTGTCAGTGAAATAAACAGGATTTTGCTTATCTGTGATTTGACTCACACTAAGCAAATTATATCTCAATTGCTCAACATAATACACATCATTAAAAGTGAGCTTACTGCATTTTTACCTTACCTTTTCCAGTGATCTTACCTCCTTTAGGATTGCTGCCAAATGCTACATCTCCTCCATCAAATGCTTTGAAGTCCTGCAGCTTTTCCCTATCTCCAGTCATGTGCCTTGAGCAGCCAGAATCAATATGCCATAAGCTCTTTGGCTTGCCCTGCACATATAAAAAGAGAACATATTAGTTTCTCTTGGGAACCCAAACCAATTTGGCTTTGGGTTTCCCATGAGCATTTTTGATATCATCCCTCTTAAAGGTGATTGATCTCAATGCTCCATTGATTTTGGATACATTTGATGTAGATGCATTCTTATGTTTCCAAAAACAATCTGTTTTAGACCTGACAGAGGTTAATGGTCTGACAGTGGTCACCTTCAAATTCGTATTTATTACCCTAGCAGTGGTAGCTTTACTTGGTATAAACATTCTTTTGAAATGTTTAACACCAGCAGAGGTACCATGCCTGACAGTGGTCAAACCCTCCCCTGTTCTTGTCTTGCCTCTGTTAGCCTTTGACAGTGGCACTGCTGCAGCATTAACAGGGGCTGCAGCCTTGCCTCTGTTTGGCTTAATTTTCAACATTTGTCATTTACCACTGTTCCTATTATTTTTAGGATTGTAGTAACAGTCCTGTTGAAGATGATTATACCTACCACAAATAAAACATGATTTTCTTTTCACACATTCAAACCCATTACCCAGCCTTTGTGAAACCAATTGGTTCCAATTTCTCTGATTACCTCTGGGAATGGATTTATTTACATTATTTGCAGTATTTAAATCAGACCTGTTTGATTTACATGCACATTTATCACACTCAGATTTACCTTTTGACTTATCTTTTGATTCAGGATTGACTCTTTTGTGCACATAACCTAGACCAGATCTAGATTTATTGGATTTTCTAACTTGATCTATCTTAGCCTTTGCTTTCTCAACAAACAACTTTTTACCCTCTTCTAGTTTAGTACTATGTAGTTCAGAAACTAGACCAGTAATAGGCTTAACACAATCATCCACAGAATTACCACTAGATGAGCTATCACTATCACTCTCATCTTCCTCAGTCCAATCAGATACATCCACCTTATCAAAATTTACATTATTAGCACAATTAACTACTGGATCTACTTTTTTAACCTCCTCAGACACACCTACCTTAAGTTTTTCTAAGTCAAACTCAAGTTTAGATGGGAAGTAAGTATGATTATAAGGTGGGGGTACATCATTAAGGTTGTAACCTAATCCAATTTTTAATTTATCATGAATTTGAGACTTGATTAAGTTTTGAACACCTTTTGAAGCATTTTCCAATTCATCTACTTTCAACCTTATTGATTCTTTATCAGAAATTGCCTCAGCCAACTTTGCACTTAGCATATCAACTTTTGTTTGTAAAGCTTTCTTTTCCCAATTTAGATATTTAATATCTAAGTGAAATTGTGATTCATTCTTTTCAAAAGCTTTTATCTGTCTTTCTAAGTTTTCAATAACTAAAGTTGCATGTTGACTCTTTTCCACACTAGCTTTCAATTCATTACACACAACCATATTATGATCCCTATAAAATTTAACCATTTTCTTATATGTAGGAGAACATAATTTAGATTGTACCTCATATGGAATGTCTGAAGGCTCTGGTTCTTCTGTGACAGCCATTAAAGCTTGATTCTTGACTACAAGCTCTTCCTGGTCACTCCAGTCAAATCCTCCCATTCCATCTTGTGCAACCAATGAATCTGAAGTGGTGTTCTGAACAGGTACCAATCTTCTTTGTGGACCAGAACTATTTCTTACAATACCATTAGAAGTATTCTGAGATCCTCCAGCCTGTGTGCTCTTGCATTCTCTAGCAAAGTGTCCCATTTTGTGACAGTTGAAACACTCCACCTTGCTCTTGTCAAAACCAGCTACACCATCTCTCTTGTAAGTAAAGTTTCTGTTCCCTGACCTCTGCATAAACCTTTTTGCCCTTATAGTAATCATAGCCATCTGCCATCTCAAATCCATCTCTTCAAGATCCTCTTCATTAACCTGTTCCAAATCCTCTGTTGTTAAGGATGAATTCACATGACTTGCAAAGAAAGCTTCCAAGACATTATCATTAGCACCAGATGTGCTACAGCTACCAGATTCACCAACAGACACAAAAGCAGCATTGTTAGAGCTACCATTGAACTGTTTTAGAACCAATACCTCAGGCTCAAAGTTTCTCAGATCATTGTATAGATCTTCAATCTCCTTTTCTTCAAGATCTGCACTTTGTCTAAGTCCCACAGTGTACATATTCCAATCTGTGCCTAGTGATCTTAGAAACTTCCTATTCAAATCATCCTTATCAATCTTGACATTGTGATTTTCAAGATCACCCACAAGTTTTTGAAATCTGTCAAAAGTCTGAGTCAAAGTTTCAGACTTTACACCTGCAAAGTTTTCAAATTGTTGTTTGAGAAGAGATCTCTTATTCTTCTTGGTGTTGTCATTACCACCAAATCTCTTAACAATTGCTTCCATGAGAACCTGAGCATCTTCACAATTTTCAAATTTTCTTTGATACTCATTAGGAATAGACAAAAGTAGAGTACTTAATGCCTTCCATTATGTTGCTCTTTCTTTCCTCTCTGCATCAGTCTTTGGTGGTGGTCTTTCCTCCTTTTTACCATCTGCATCCTTAGTATAGTTTGGTCCATTAGTAACCACCTCCCATATCATATAATCCGTAAGCAACATGTATTGCCTAATCCTAGTCTGCCATAGCTCAAACTCATCAGGTTTGAGCATGGGAATCTTTGTAGCTTGTATACCTTCCATTGATTCAGTAGACATCTTGTTATTTGTTGAAAAAGCTGCGAAATTCAATTACCTTCTTCAAGATCAAAGTAATATCAAGCTCTGATACCACTTGATGATCCCAGATTGAGATCTTAGTATGTATTACTTTGATTGATTATTAATAAGCTTGCGGAATAGTTTATTAATAACTTGAAGAACAAACTTGTATATAACAGAATATCTAATCAAAAGCTTCAATATTATTATCAATAATACGAACACACAATTGTGTTAGGGTTTACAACCTTGAAGCTAATAACTAGAATGAATCGTCTCATCTAGGGTTTTACAGGATCTCTATTTATAACATATAGAGTCCTTTACAGAATCAAACATATTAGGAATCCTCATCTACTCCTAATATAACTCTAACCAACTATATCTAACCAACAGTGATTATCTATACATCTAACAGGGGTAGTACTCGTATATTACTAACAGTGGAGTAAATACAAAATACAAGTTATAAGTACCAACAGTGGCACTGTTAGACTAAAACTAATTGACAGTGGCACTGTCAATACAAAAACTCTAACAGCGGTGAACTTCTTCTAACAGCGGCAATCATACTTGTATTCTGAGCAGATCTGACAGTGTCTCATGTCTCAACATACAGGCAGAGTAACAGCATGGCAAATTAAATCATAACTATCCTAACATTGCATACATCACGACAAACATTGATTTGTCTAGCCTAGCATAATTCTAGCATTCATTCCTAAGCATGCATAATAAGATAACATGATTATAAGAATAAATACAAGAGATTGTATTAAACCTGAATAAGAGAGTAATACATACAAATCTTCACGAATCTGAAGTCTCGGAGTATCTCCGTACAAAAGCTATTAAAAGCTTCTACCCTAAACTATTACCTACTAGCTTGTTTCTAGAGAGAGAAACTAAGCTAGAGAGAGAGAAAGAAATGAGAGATGAATGAGGTGTGAGAGGTGTATGGTGTTTTTTGAAATGAGGGAATGAGCCAAGTATTTATAGGAGAAGGCTAGTGCTTGAGGTACAAGTCTTCAAGCATAAAGAACAAGCACTAAAGCAACGAACGGGGCGAGCAAGCGACAAGGGGGGGTCAAATGGCACCCAGTACCATTTACAAGGCAAAACATGAGGCGAATGGAACTTGTAGTTCCGTATACGGCACCTAGGGTACCGTATACGGTACCTAGGAGGGGGGGTTGGTGCTTCATTTGCCTTCCGCTGACTCCTCGCGTTGCTTGGTTCGTCCGTATCTTCTTCGTTTTAAGCCCGTTTTGATTTATTCTTGCGTCGTTGGATTCGTTTTTCCGTTACGCTTCTAGTGACACTAAGTTTGTCAAATTTGGAGGTGTTTGACTTTTGCGTGTTCTGGATGATGATCGGTGAGCTTCCAGACTGCACATCTTCTCCGTCTTTCATCCGTTTCTTCTGATTCTTTCACCTCCGGTCTTGGATTTTCGTATAGAATCATAAAATATGAATTAAGATCTATTTCAATAAGAATATTAAGAACGGAAAATTTAAGGTGATTGTTTTGCCTCGGTTTGCGTGTTATTTGGACGTTTTAACCGATTTTTGTAGCAATATATGTATTTAGACTGCCTTGGTGATTTTTGGTAAATAATGGTGGTTTTGAAATGTTTTCACCAAAGAAAGGTCTAAAAAGTGCGGAAATATGTCCTTAAAAACATGACTTTTTGAGTCACATCAAGTATCCCACACTTAGACGTAGCTTGTCCTCAAGCAGCACTCATCAATACTCCATTTGAAAACATTTTGGAAACTGGTTTTAGGGAGAGTTATGACATCCCGTGAATTACCGTTCCCTCATATGAGTAGATAGTTTCAGAAAACAAAGGAAAAATAAGATGATCCTTTCGGAAACAGGAAGCGGTTCTCATAGGCATACTTCCAACTCTCATGATCTTTGGAGTATACATGACTAAGCGATCTCACATAAAGTGGTCTCTCAATTCACTCAATAGTGTATCGGGTTTCCTATCAATCTAGTTCAAACGAAATCGCTCATAAAGCCAGTCATGCAGTACTCATCGTTATAAGCTTGATCGAGAATCGGATCTCCACCACTTAGGTGAGAACGTCGCTAATTATCCCAAGACATTTGGGTTGTAATGTTTTAAGGGGTATGGATAAGGGAATTTTTGGTTTGTAGGGGTGTCGCTTATCTCAGGCTTTCCAAGAAATATGAAAAACTTATTTGTAGAACGGAAGTAATGGCTACTCGTCTTCTATCAGATCTTTCTTTGAATGGTTGATACCTTGAAGCACTTTGAGCTTTATTTTCTTTTTCTTTTTTTTTTTGCTTTTTATTTTCTTTTTCTTCTTCAGAATTTCTTTGTTAGAGAACTTCCGAGGATAATAATTTTTTTCTTTGAGTCCTTTAGAAATCCTTTTTTTTATCTTGATCATGTCGAGTCTTTTCTTCAGGTGCTAATTTTCCCGCACCGTTGTCCTCTTGTCTCTCTCGTGTGCTAATTTTCCTGCACTTTTGGAGAGGTTTGATTCTTTTTGGAGAACACGAACGAGTAGGATAATCGAGTTAGATATTCTTCGAGATGTTTTTCATAACCTCAGAAATTCTAAGATAAGGTTTTGGAAAATTGGGAAAATGGGTTTTTGTATTAAGGATTTTGAAGAAACGAAAGGTTTAGGCTCAACATGTTTACTAAGCGGATCATCGATACTTAAAATGAGTATCGGAAGGGCTTTGGGCTTGAAAGAGAAGGCTAAAAAAGGGGTTAATTCCTAAGAAATGTCAAGGTCATTTAATTGCGCCTATACCGCGTACGGTACACGCCAATGAGGTCTTGAAGCGTAAGTCAAGAGCAAGTTCTAATTCAGAGATACATGCATCGGCACACATATGAAATGAACAATGTAGCATTAAAAATGAATGCTTTTTAAGCACTAGAACAAAATTGCGATTTCGTTACACCAAAAAAGTGTGACGATATGCATATAGTCACACTTGGTTTTTTAACGTAGGTGTGACGAAAGGTCGAGCGACCATAGGGTACATACGGTGACATTAGCGAGTTAGTGGCCGTATCCATTTAAAATCAGTAACCAAAACCATAAAATGTGTGACTGATTGGGTACAAGTTTACTTTGGTTTAATCAGTTTTAGTGACCGTAAACACTTTATAGTCACACGAGCGGTTTTTAAGAGTAGCTATTGTTCGTCCTTTGGCTACATGAATATATAATAGATGTGGCATTTGCGATTATTTAGTCACATAACGAATGTTTTTTAAGGAATTAGTCACATACAATTAAGCAAAAAGTGGCCAAAATTGTTAATGAGTGTGACCATATGATTGGTAAAATCAAGTAAGTGTGTATTTTGTGTGACTATTATCCGTCCTTTGGCTACATGAATATGTAATATATGTGGCCTTTGCGATGATTTAGTCACACAACGATTGTTTTTCATGGTGATTTAGTCACATACAATTAATCATAAAGTGGCCAAAAGTTTTAATAAGTGTGACTATATGCTTTTTAAAGACAAGTAAATGTGTTTATTGTGTGACTATTGTTCATCCAATGGCCATATGAATTTTATGTTTGTGTAGCGTTTTGTAATATTTAGTCACACAACGCATGTTTTTTTTTAGAATTAGTCACATATAATTAAGCAAAAAGAGGCCAAAAATGTTTATTAGTCACATATTTTGTGTGACAATTATTCATTCAATGGCCACATAAATGTGTATATTGTGTGACTATTGTTCATCAAATGGCCATGTGAATTTTTTGTTTGTGTGACGTTTTGTAATATTTAATCACACAACGAATTAAGCAAACAGTGACCAAAAGTGTTAATAGTGTGATCGTATTAAGTGAGTGAATCTTTTAGCCATATTTAAGAAATAAATAATTTGTGTCACAATATGAATTATATATATATATATATATATATATATATATATATATATATATATATATATAAATATATATATATAAAATATATATAACATAACAAAAAAAATACACACAACAAATTCAAACACAACAAAATTGGAATGTATATAACTGAACCAAATATAAAATTGAATGTCGTACATAAAAAACATGCTAAAATAACCATGATCTGTAAATTTAAAAATAAAAAATTTAAAGACTTTTGACTCTTCAAGTTGGGCCTCGCTTGCTTTTGCACGGTATCATGAAAGATAAATTTGCGCTTATTTTGGAATTTAGATGCAGTTTTGTTCTCACCAACCTTTGGTATGGAAGTTGGTGGTGTTACCTGTACAAAAAAAAAGCCAAATGTATCAAACATTAAATTAAATATGAAGAATAATTTTATAAAACACATGTATTTACCTTTTCAACACTTAACGGGGATCCGCCCTCTTGGTCAGTACTGCTATGTTTAGGATTCATGTCCATTGGAGACAACTGCAATATAAATTAAGAAACACATTTGTTAGCAATATAAAATGAAAATGTTGGCAAAATTACAATTAGTACTGACAAAGTTACAACCCATTTAGACCCGAGTCCTTTTAGAACCAAACTCATCTAGACCTAGCTGCCTGAACCCGCAAGAACAGAAAATTGATATGTTGACGTTTATATCGTGACCGTATATGGCTACCCTTAAAAATCTATAATCTTGCAAGTTGCAACGATAGAATATACTACGTAATATAATATAATACATATCTAAGTATCAAGAGACTCACTGGCAAACCAAAATTTTAACAACTCCATTCCCAGCTGCGATTTTAATAATCAGCTGCATTGAGAATACAGTTCTTAGTTTAGCAAACCAAGCTTAATATATATATAATGGAGTTTACCTGTGCAGCCTCTTTGTTAAAATATCGACCATCGGCTCTTAATACTAGCAACGCATTCTGATAGTCCTCAGGTGGCAACAAATTAAACAATGCCTAATTACAAACATATATATTAATACATATCTAAGTATCAAGAGACTCACTGGCAAACCAAAATTTTAACAACTCCATTCCCAGCTGCGATTTTAATTATCAGCTGCATTGAGAATACAGTTCTTAGTTTAGCAAATCAAGCTTAATATTAGACTCATAAATCATATTACGTACTTTACATATATATAATGGAGTTTACCTGTGCAGCCTCTTTGTTAAAATATCGACCATCGGCTCCTAATACTAGCCACGCATTCTGATAGTCCTCAGGTGGCAACAAATTAAACAATGCCTAATTACAAACATATATTAATACACTTATTTTAATTACTAAACTTACAATCACTTGTATCAACAGTGAAGAAGCATGTCACATTTCCATTCCCTGACCCGAGTCCAGAAAGAATACCACCAACCAACAAAACCAACAATGGAATCCACACAAAATGTTCTTTTGATAAACAAAAACCATTGCCCCCAATTTTCAATTTCTTTACATTTCACATCATTCACAGTTCTCTTCTAGTTGTATATTTTAACTGGCTTTTCAAATGTAAGACGGTCCTGCAGAGTTCAAGCAACATAAAAGGTGCATTAGAAGGACTCGTGGCCTGACACCATAAAGCCCATCCAAACGAAATTCGATAAAGAAAACAAGGCACCTAAAGAATCAATACGTTCAACAAAAAACAAATTAATTGCTAATTATAGCAGAAAAAAATTTACCTGATTTGCTGTAAAGGGCCTTTTAGGGGCGGTGTCCGAGTGGAAAGATCTGCAAGAGCAATTCAGAAAGAAAAAAAAACGCCGTAATTAATAATTAACTTAAGCTACAGAGCTTTGAGGCAACACCAAGATAAAGTAAAACATCGGAAGCAAATGAGTATTTACTATCCAAAGTATACGTTATCCTTTATTACTTTAAGAACCTCTCCAACAGTGCTTTGCTTAGGCAACCTAATATTATGAATTGTAGGCTGCAACATAAAGCAACAGAGTTTAAAACCCAATCGATATTCGGAAAGCATATTAACAAATCAGAAACATACCTCTTCCTTGGTAGCATGGTGAAAAGCAACCTTCAGAGTTTTTAGAAATTATAATTCTGGCAGAGGGATATCTAACACTTTGTAATACAAAATATCAGAAACCTACACACAAAGAGAAAAAAGAGGGAACCAGCTACAAGACTAGCCATTTTCGGACGTTTTAACAATACCAAACACTAGGTGGAAAGTATATGACCAACGTAGGAGGTATTTAAAGAAACTAGGAAGTACATGAACCTGATTGCAATGAACCAGCATGTCAAGCAGATGTTCTGCAACCCGATACTTTATCGGATGAGGTTTGGGTTGCTGAGAATAGCAGTTATGAGGAGTAAGTCTGATTTTTGACGGATCATCCAGATTAAGTTTCACAGCAACTTTCTCCACCACATCATCATATGTATGCAACTTTGACCTGTATATTAATTAAAAAAATATTAGTCTACGATAACAACACGTTCATAAAAGAATGATCTAGTACAAGGTTCATAACTACAGAGCATTATCTGGAACCTAAATTCAAAATCTCTACTACAACAATCAAGAGCATAAAAATGTGAATTAAGTTCATTGATATTACAGTTTTGTACAACAAATGATGGCTGAATTTCAAGCTGTACAGATTATGGTACCTGTGATAGGACTTGCCTTCTTCTGAAGTACATGAACCTGTTGTTGTTGTTGTGTATGCTACCAGTTTTGACAAATCTGGGATCCAAAATGACAATTCAGAAGAACCAGTAATGAACATAAGACTGCCTAGAGCCCATTTTATGACAGGTGGCTCGTTTACAGTACTCAACCAGTTAGCCATCCGGAAAGACCGGAAAGATAGAGTGTCATGACCAAAATTCCTAAGACAATTGCATAGCATAAGTATTATGATACTAGATGAAACAATATAGGTGCCAGAAAAATAGGACAGTCGCATTTACTATTGATATAGGAGGTAACACGGTCAGCTCGGGCAGGTTGGGTCACAGATTCACATGTCAAAACAGGTTCTGACTGAAACAAGTCTTTTTAGCATGGCCGAAACGGCTAGTTGGGTTGGCCAACCAAACTTTAGTCTGTTTTTTAGATTGTATTATAAGGGAACTGATGTTTAGAATATGGATACAGAATTGATCATATTACAATAATATTCTAAAACTTTAGATAAAATAAAAGTCATAGATTGTATGCATTATAATAAACCTACGGACTTCAAAATTCAAACCACTCGAGTTCTCAACCCATTTAACTAGTACCCATATCAGCCCTAATCGATCATTCAATCCATTCATTGGATACTAAGGCATGAAGTTAAAAAAAAAAAAGTTTTCTCTAAAAACTTAGGCACTAAAAAGCATGAAAATACACAATGCTAACAAGTGTGAGGAATGATTTTAGCCATTATACCTAGTTTTAGATTTGTACATAACTATGTATGTAGGTATACAAGTACTTATGGTCTACGTCATAACCAAAAAACTATAGACCGTGGTTTGTTTGGATTGACATATATAGACTTTTATAGTACCAAGTGGGCATTATTTTCAAATAAGAAACGATTTCCATTAACAAACTAATTAAGAAAACCCAAATCAAAATGAAACTGAGTATTAATTACATTACCGTGGGTAAAACATCGATATCCAAGTCATTCAAGCAATTAGTAATATCCCTCCACGACTTACAAACGGACGCACAATAAACAACAACCGTTCTCGCCGGCCATGAGGTCTCGCTCTCCTCAACCCTACGAATAATATCCAAAAGCAGTTCAGGCGGTAGATTTGCCCACTAACCTTGATCAATCAATTCTAATGGAGCTACATCAGGAGCAATATGTGATCTAGTACGACTTCGCCAATGTCTCCCTTCAATCCCTCTTCTTGATATACTCCCAATTCCATCTCTCATCTCCCTTAACTCGCGTACAATACCTTTGAATGACATCTTGATGGTTTATCATACCAATCTCAAAATTAGATGAGGGTTACGAATAACGAGTAGATCCGTGTGATGATTGATTTTCCGATCACGGCATCGGTGCCGTAGCCAACCTTGTAAACCGGCGTAATCTCCGGCAAAGAAATTGATTGAAGAGACTGTTTTTTCCCAAAATCTTCACGCCCTAAAGATATGCACCTCGGGATGCTCCTTACGAGTGTTGTTTATTCCCCCCATTCTAAAATTAAAAAGATAGATTGCATATATATAAATGAAATGTAATTTTATACCTACTTTTTAAGTATAAAATTTAATTTAATTTAAATTCACCTATGTATAAATAATAAGCAAAGAATTTATGAGAACACTTTAAAAATAAGAACAGTTAAGAAGTAAGGACGTTTCAAATGCACAGTTACTCTTGATAAAATAGTTAGATTAAGATTCATACATCTCAAATATGCAAATCAAAATAAATGTACACTTATAAAAATGCACAAAAATTAAAAAAACGATTAATGCACGATTATCTCTATAATTATGCATCAATCATTTTTCCGAATTTTGTGCATTTATGAAAGTTCGCATCATTTTTTTAACAGATTTTTGAGATGTATGAGTGTGAATCTAATGAATTTGTTTCATATATCATATATTTCATTATTAAATTTGGGATAATGTCATATATTCCAAAATGATGAATTAATTTTATCCTAAGTTTAATAGTGGCATATGTGACATTGGTAATGTCATATATCATATATTCCATTATTAAACTTAGGATAATGTCATATATATCAAAATGATGAATTAATTTTATCGTAAGTTTAATAGTGGCATATGTGATATTGTTAATGTCATATATCATATATTTCATTATTAAACTTAGGATAATGTCATATATGCCCAAATGATGAATTAATTTTATCGTAAGTTTAATAGTGGCATATGTGACATTGGAAATGTCATATATCATATATTCCATTATTAAACTTAGGATAATGTCATATATATCAAAATGATGAATTAATTTTATCGTAAGTTTAATAGTGACATATGTGATATTGGTAATGTCATATATCATATATTCAATTATAATACTTAGGATAATGTCATATATTTCAAAATGATGAATTAATTTTATCCTAAGTTTAATAGTGACATATGTGATATTGGTAATGTCATATATCATATATACCGTTACTAAACTTAGGATAATGTCATATATTCTAAAATTATGAATTAAATTTATCCTAAGTTTAATAGTGACATATGTGATATTGGTAATGCCATATTTATAAGAAAATACTACGTGTAAACATTTCAAAAAGTGATCCTTTGTTAAGGTTTTTTTTTTTTTTTGTAAAGATAAAAAAATTAACGTGGTGTAACATTAATAATATATTGTGCTATATTTTTCACAAAGTGTTACATCTTAAATGTAAAGATAATTTATACTAGTACTTATCTTAAAGTGTTGAATATACTAGAAAATATTTAAATTATAACTTGTTAGAATTGGTGTACGTGTGCTAAAATAAAATGTTATTTGTATACATATAAAAAATATAAATGTCCACATTAGACCCTCCCAACAAGTTTCATCATATCATATTACTTATGTTATATTTTCTTTAATAAATTCGTGAATTCATTAAACGTACGTAACTTAAAATTTGCTTCTAAATTTTTATTTAGAGATTTTCGTTTTTAAGTTCTATTCTACCCCATATATAAAAACGGAACTATTTTTGTTTGTAAGGTTTTACCTAGATTTTTGATTCATCAAAATATTTTATATTTTTTGAAAGTATTAAAATTTATTCCCTCTTTTATTTTTTTCAATCTCCCGCCTATAATTTTCCC
The DNA here is from genome assembly GCA_949592205.1 of Helichrysum umbraculigerum. Classification (NCBI taxonomy): domain Eukaryota; kingdom Viridiplantae; phylum Streptophyta; class Magnoliopsida; order Asterales; family Asteraceae; genus Helichrysum; species Helichrysum umbraculigerum. The sequence continues at coordinate 41,053,494 of CATIUR010000005.1, forward strand.
CAAATTCAAGAACTCTACAACTTCTCCCTCCAAATGCTCTTGTCAACTAGGATACTTCTCTCCCTTATCTCCCTTTGCTATTTTTATGTAATGCCCACAACACCTCACGATTTTCATTTGGTCCGATTATAGACCTAAGGTTTTGTGGAAGATATGATTATTTGGGTATTATTTCGCCCCAAGAATGAAAGGTAAGTTAATTTGATTTATTTGTAGATAAATATTGAGCTTATTTTTTCTTCATATCCGAATAAACCAGTTTGTACTGATTTATATAATTTCCACCTTTAAATATATAGTGTATGAATTTTATTTATATATTTATTAATATAACAAAACAGAGCCATGTAAGATCCTTCGGTTTCTAGGGATGAGTTTTGAGAGGCAAAGACTAGTTCTTTGAATATATACTACTATTATTATCTGTGTGTACAATGCTGCAATTTCTTTTTTAAAGTTAGAGTCTTTTTTGTTGGTCAAAGAAAAGCATCATAGGTAAGTATAGGTGGCAAAATGAACGGGTTGGGTCGGGTCGAGTCACAGGTCTAGATGGGTTTGGGTCTATAAATTGGTCCGGGTCTAGATGGGTCATATAGGAAGATGGGTCTAAATGGGTCAGGGTCAAATGGGTCTCGGGTCGGGTCGACCCATCGGTTTCCACCAAACTTTTTTTTTTATATGAGAGAAAAAATGGAAAAAATGAAATGAGATGAAAAAAAAAAAATTACCCACGAGACCCGTGTAAATCCATTGATTAATTGTTATACAATTGGAGGTTATATTAAATACCCATTTAGACCCATCCAAAATGGGAGGTGACCTAACAAACCAACCCCTCATAAATATTAACCAAGTTGACCCATAAATAACCAATGGGTCTAAAATTGCACCTCTATATGACATACAATTAACATTAATTCTAAATTATAATGACGAGAACTAAATTTCGTGCCTATTATTAGGTATCCTTGTCATGTGTTCATAATCATTTTATTATTTATAACCATTATATTTGTTCAAGGCCTTACCTTTTTACATATCCTATTAAGAAATTACATATGTTATGATTGTTAATGTCATATAACCATTTGATCATACCATTTCTACTTGCATACATTAAACTTTTTGGTCAAAATGACTTTAATATGCAAAAACATGTTGAGAGTGGGATTCGAACTTGGATCCCAACCCATCCATCTACAAAGAAACGCGTTAAGCAATTGAGCTAAATGTTAGGTCTTTTTACAAAGCCAATACTTTTTATATAACTATACACGTTAGCTTTTGGCAAGCTAACACACGCTAAACTTTAGACGCACATAATAAGTTATGTGACCATTTGTACCGGATTTTGGCTACACCGAAATCATATGTGACAAACTCGACTACATGATTTAGTCACATAAACAATTACTTCACGTGACATATAAAGTCTCCTGATTTAGACACACAAACTCACGCCCAATGTGACTAATATCAAACTTAATGATAATCATTTTTGCCCATTTTTGCTCTAAATAATAGCCACATGAATATTTCACAACGTGACTGCTGTGAATATATTGGTCACATATAATTACCTAAAATGTGGCCATAAACATCATTTAGATACACATTTGTGATATAGTGTGGCTATTATAAAGCCATATAGTCACATGATCGTACTAGAAATTAATGTGACTATACAAATTAGCTTTTGACATTCTAACACACACTAAACTTTAGACACACATAATAAATTATGTGACCATATGTACCGGATTTTGGCTACACTAAAATCATGTGTGACAAACTCGACTATATGGTTTAGTCACATAAACAATTACTTCATGTGACCATATAGTGGCATCTGATTTAGACACACATACTAACACTCATGACTAATATCAAGTTTAATGATAATCGTGTTTGCCCATTTTTGCTCTAAATAATAGTCACATGAATATTTCACAACGTGACTATTGTGAATATATTGGTCACATATAATCACTAAAATGTGGCCATAAAAATTATTTAGATACACATTTGTGATACGGTGTGGCTATTATAAAGCCATATAGTCACATGATTGTGCTAGAAATTAATGTGACTATACACATTAGCTTTTGGCATTCTAATACACACTAAACTTTAGACACACATAATAAGTTATGTAACCATATGTACCGGATTTTGGCTACACTGAAATCATGTGTGACAAACTCGACTATATGATTTAGTCACATAAACAATTACTTCATGTAACCATATAGTGGCATTTGGTCACAGTGTTTAAGTGTGTGACATAGATTTGTCACGTTTTATGTGTATAACGTGACTAATGCTTCGAACTTACTCTTCATTTGTCACGCGTTCCAAATTCATATGTGACTAAATAATCAGCCGAAAAATAGCACTGCCCTTTAGCCACATAAATGTTCGAAGGTGTGGCAATATATTTCAGAATGGTCACACGATTGGAGTTCAGATGTGGCTAACTAATAACGTCAATTTTATTTTTGTACCTTTAGTCACATAAATATTCGAATGTGTGACCGTTTCATTTCGACTATGTGTGACCAAATCGCAAATTTGTACTAGTGAAGGCTCAAATCCTCACTGCAAATTTAGGTTGTATGTGCTTAGTCATGCGATGCCCCTCTTAGATTATCGTTTCTTGTTTAGGAAATTTCTACCTTAACTTCCTTAAGTTTTTGAAATATCTTTCCTCATATTTTGAAAATGATTTCTTTCAGGCATACCAAAACTCAAAAAATTTAGAGTTAATCACAAGGTTTAGCTCATATTTTTAATTCTATTGAAAATTTTTTTTGAAAATTTTGAAAAATTTTAGGGAACATTTTCTGAAATAATCTATGTAGACATAAAAATCGTTTTGTCCAAGGTATTCCATACCTACCATTTATGAGATATGCTATGTAGACATAAAAATCGTTTTGTCCAAGGTATTCCATACCTACCATCCCACACTTAGAAGAACATTGTCCCTAATGTTCTCTTGAGTTGAGATTTTATGACTAAAATCCCACACTTAGAGTTTGAACATGTAAGAAAATGTTTCCTAAGTGTTGAATTGGGCTGGAATCCCACACTTAGTGATAAGTTAGGATGTGGCACAAATTATAACACATAAACTTAAGTAAACTTAAAATCATTATAAACGGAGAAAGGTTTAAAGTACTCCCCATTCTGTTTACTGGACATGACCAGATTCGTGTAGAAGTGGTGCGTGTGATTTGCTGGATTTGAGGACCAGGCTCATTTAATATCAGCCATTCCACACAAAGCTAAGTTCTGCAATAAACATCACCACAACGTCATATCTCGAAAATAACAAAGAGTTATAAAATCTAAGTACTGAAATAAGATAAACGAAATAAACTAAATAAACTAAAAGTCATTCAGTAGATCATCGCTATCAGGATCGAAGTCAGCAACAGCAGCATCTAGGATAGATGTGGGTGAAGGAGTAGGCTGCTCCATCATAGCCCAAAACTGCTAAACAACAATGCCAGGGGCAGAGGCATGAGGCGGGCTAGGTACATCCAGTATAGCCATCAGCTGCTCAGTAGGTGAATGGCCAGGGGATGAGCTCCCTGGAGATCTGGTGGGGTCAGTAGCAGCAACAGGCGGAGCAGTGGATGGTCCAGTAGCGAATGGTCCGGTAGGAAGGAAGAATGGCCATGGTGGGCGAGACGGTCCTGGATCCGGACCAAGATGGAACGGAAGGGCAGAAGGCCTCGGGAATCCCACATGCTCATAGAGGGTGGACATGACATCGTGCTGGATAGAGAGCGTCCGAAAGAGGGCCCATACTGCAGCAGGGTCAGCAAGAGTGATCCCGTACTCAAAAGTGGGTACAGGGGCTGACTGATGAGCAGGTGATGGGGGCCCCTCAACGGGTGACTCCTCATGAAAGATTGGGACGTCAACCAAGTCCTCCTCAGGTATTGTGGGCATGGTTCTCCTCTGTTTGCGTGCTCTACGTCTCTGTCGGTGAGGAAGGTGGTCTCCCTGACTCTGGTCTCCACGTCTGTGATGTCTGCGATGCCTGGGTAGTCTCTCAACAATGTGCTCTCGAGTGTCACTAGAACTATCCATCCTGAAACAAACAAAATATAAAAAAAAATGCAAAGTAATGATAAGTACAAATGCACAGAGTACCGATGACACTTTTAAGATATGGTTATAAAGTTTGGGTGTCATCAGAGTTCTGGCATTTGCATAATCGAAACTTATCTCTAATTTTGAAAAATGCAGTTCGTGGTCTGATAAGTAGCAAACCTGTAATATTCTGTTAACGATAAACATACTAAATATAAATAAACTAAGAAGTAAGAATGACAGGAAATAAAACAAAAGATAAGCTTGGGATGCCTCCCAAGAGCGCTTGTTTTACGAGTCTCTAGCTTGACTCTTTATACCTTTACCGAAGACTCATGGAGGTTCAAAGATATAGACATATTCCCTGATGGGAAAGTCTTCAATGTAATGCTTTAAGCGGTGACCGTTAACCATAAAATTACCTTCTGGTGCCTCGAGTTTGACTACACCATACGGGAATACCTTTGAGATTGTGAACGGTCCGCTCCACCTACTCTTCAATTTACCAGAGAATTTCTTGAATCGTGAATTGAAGAGCAGCACCTTGTCTCTTGGTTTAAACCTAGAAGGTTTCAGTTTTGCGTCATAGATCCTTTTGGTTCTTTCTTTGAAGCTTAGCGAACTGTCGTACGCTTGATCCCTTAGCTCTGCTAACTCATTCAACTGCATTCTCCGTTGCTCTCCAGCTGCTGAAATATCCAAGTTGCAGTACTTTGGTGCCCAGTACGCCCTATATTCCAACTCTATCGGAAGGTGACATGCCTTTCCGTATACTAGCCGATACGGTGTGGCTCCTAATGGTGTTTTGTAGGCAGTTCTGAATGCCCACAACACATCATCTAATTTTTTGGCTCACCTGTGCCCATGATTTCCGACAGTTCGTTCCAATATCCTTTTCAAAGCCCGATTTGTCGCTTCAGCTTGCCCATTAGTTTGTGGGTGGTAAGCCGTTGAAGTTTTGTGAGTAACACCATACTGCTGCGGTACTCGCATGAATTGAGTATTGCAGAAATGCGTGCCACGGTCACTGATTATAGCTTCAGGAGTCCCAAATCGACTGAACAGCTTTTTGAGGAATTGGGTTACTACTTTTGCATCATTGGTCGGAAGAGCTTGAGCTTCGGCCCACCTGGAGACGTAGTCAATTGCAACTAAGATATACTATTTGCCATTAGATTTAGGGAATGGTCCCATAAAGTCTAATCCCCAAATATCAAAGTGATATCGCTCGATTAGTATATGTTTATCTCTCGCGATATCATCTTTTTTGTTCTTGTTTCTAGTCAATTTCATGAACTTTCGGTACTTATTTAGTTTGAAATTGATCTCGTGTGTTAAGGTTAAAGATTGAGGAAGAAAAGATGAAAAGATGAAAGAGTTTTCAGATTTGGCTATGCTGCACCGTTTTGGCCATATCTCCCTCATACGAACTCGGATTGAGGTGATTCAGGCGGCCAAACGTTCGTATTTCAGAGATCTACAAATTTGAAAAATATGGTCTGCTGAAAAATAGGAGAAGCCACCGGGTTCTATAGGGAAGCAGCCGGGTTCTTTTAAAAAATCGGTAAGAGAAAAAATCCTTCATTTTAAGCCTAGAGGAGCAGCCGGGTAGGGGTGTTTAGCAGCCGGGTTCTAGTGTCGGCAGAGCACTTTTTGACCCTTTAAACACCTTTTCTTCCTCATATCTCACCTAACTTTTATCACTTTCGAAAACCAGCAGCCCCATGGGCGATTTTAGGGTTCCTTGAATCATTTTTCATCATCTTGAAGATCTCTAATCATCTTAAACCATTTGGCTACAAAGAATCATTATCCAAACATTGTAATCACTCGGTTTGCATTTTTTTCAAATATAACTATGTTTCCTTTGATTTCAATGATTATATGTGTTTGCTTTAATATGATTATGATTAGTGGCTAGATTTTTATGCTTGCTTGGATAAATTAACTAGTTGATTAGGGGTGTATATTTTGGTGTTTGATTTATGCTTTGAGTTTATGATTCATCCATTAATTTGTATGTAACTAGCTTGTTTGTGGTAGAACTTGTTGGTATTTTAGCTAAGCAACTATAGCGAATGTTTGTTGCTTATTAAAAATACCTATCATTTGTATGTCGATGTATGAATGAGCCATCATTTGCGGTTGTAAAATTTGGTATTGGTTACACAAATGAGATAGAATGTATTAGTTGATGAATACGGCGAACGTCTTTCGTTTTGGATGAATTATAAACTTGTGAAACTTGAACTTTATGTTTAATCGTGACCCTTGCGTAATTGAGCTTAAAATAGTTTCTTTGCTTATTTGGTAGAAAACTAGTGAATTTAGCGAACGTTTTTCATTGGTAATTTACTATCAATTATTTGTCTATAAATGATTGAACAAACATTGCGAACGTAGATTTGGAATAAGCAAGATTCTTTAGGCTTAATTGTGCAAGATGGTAACCATGGCGAACGTCCGTTACTAGATTAAATCATAGGTTTGTAAATTGAAGTTGAATCATTAGGAGATGGCGAACGTTAATCCTATGTTAAATGTAAATTTACTTTTGCATAATATAAACTGGTTATAACTTTGCACCCCGAAATCACTAGTGACATAATCCAAGCAAGTATTGTTTTAAATATCCGAAAGTTACTACAATTCACTTTGACTCTTCCTGAGTCCACACTTGCCTAGTTTTAGTTAAAAAAGTAGTTTTTAAGCAACGTGACAATTCGGTCACAAAACCCCCACATTAACTTTCTTGTATAAATTACTTGCACTTGAATATAATTCTTAAACTCACATTCCCTGTGTTCGAACCCGAACTTACCCAACTATACTACTATACGATAGGGTCCACTGCCCGGTTGTATTTTGGTCTAGCACGGTACTTTCTTGTTTACTTATCAACGATAAATTTTATAACTGGATTTAGCACATCACAAAGATCTCCACGTCCTGGATGTTGGTGAGTGGCATTTCATTCCGGGCTGAGATATTGCCTTGCCTTTGGTAGATATCACAGCGTTTTACTAGGTCGCAAGCGTCTCGAAATATAGTTGGCCAATAAAAGCCGGCGTTGTAAACCTATTGTGTAGTCATGTGGGTACCATGATGTCCTCCAGTAGGTCCATGGTGGCTCTGGTGTAAAATTTGGTCTGCCTCCTTTTCATCGACACATCTTCTGATAATTTGATCTGGACATACCTTTAAGAGATAAGGATCGTCCCAGTAATAGTTTTTGACATCGCGGAAGAATTTTCGTTTTTGAGAGGTTGACGTCCCTTTTGGCACTATTTTTCCTACCAGATAGTTGGCGAAGTCAGCATACCAAGGGTTGTTTGTGAAATGTGATCCCTGTTGGTATCCTCCGACAATCATGAATAGTTCTTCGGGAAACTGGTCTTGAATATCGTTCTCGTGCAACTTTTCCATAGATGGATTTTCCAATCGGCTAAGATGATCAGCCGCGACATTTTCTGCTGCTTTCTTGTCTTTAATTTCGATATCAAATTCTTGTAGGAGTAGAATCCATCATAGTAAGCGTGGCTTGGCGTCTTTCTTCTTGAAAAGATATTTCAAAGTGGAGTGATCTGTATAGACAATAGTTTTGGACAAGATTAGGTAAGAACGAAATTTATCAAAAGCAAATACTACCGCAAGCAGCTCCTTTTCTGTGGTTGTGTAGTTTTCTTGAGCATCCGTGAGCGTTTTGCTGGCGTAGTAGATTGGTTGGAAATGTTTCTCCTTCCACTGTCCTAGTACAGCCCCAACGGCAAAATCACTGGCGTCGCACATGATTTCAAATGGAAGACTCCAGTCTGGAGCAACTATGATCGGTGCATGTACAAGCTGATCCTTCAGGTAGTTGAAAGCTTGGAGACATTCATCTGTAAAGTCAAACGGAGTATCTTTTCGAGAAAATGAGTCATAGGTCGAGATATCTTAGAGAAATCCTTAATAAAGCGACGGTAGAATCCGGCGTGACCTAGAAAACTTCGGATGGCTTTCACAGAAGTAGGGAGTGGAAGCTTTGAGATAGTTTCAACTTTAGCTTTGTCTACTTCGATTCCGGACTTTGATATGCGATGTCCAAGAACTATGACTTCTTTCACCATGAAGTGACATTTCTCCCAATTCAGAACGAGGTTTGATTATTCACAACGAGCAAGCATCCGATCCAAGTTAGAAAGACAAGTGGTGAACGAATCTTCAAAAACTGAAAAATCGTCCATGAACACTTCCATGCATTGTTCAATCATGTCGTGGAAGATTGCCACCATGCATCTTTGAAAAGTCACCGGTGCATTACACAGACCAAAAGGCATGCGTCGGTAAGAAAATGTTCCATAGGGTGCGTGAACGTCGTCTTTTCTTGGTCCTTCGGATCGAGAGGTATCTGAAAATATCCTGAGAATCCATCGAGGAAGTAGTAGAATTCGTTTCCCGATAATCTTTCGAGCATCTGATCAATGAACGGTGGAGGGAAATGATCTTTGCGTGTTGCGTCATTTAGTTTTTGATGGTTCGTGTTGGAATCAATTCATTGTTTTCGTTAGCGATGACTATCATGCCTACTTTCTTTGGGACGACTTGAACTGGGCTAACTCATGGGGAATCTGAGATAAGGTAGATCAGACTAGCATCCAAAAGTTTGATAACCTCCTTTTTAACCACTTCTTGAATCTTCGGGGTGACTCTCCTTTGCCTATGAACTGATGGTCTGAAGTCGTTTTCCATTAAGATTATATGCGTGCAGTAGTTCGAACTAATCCCTTGTATGTCCGAGATCTTCCAAGCAATAGCTTTCTTGTGTGACTTCAAAACCTGTACCAGCCTTGCTTTCTCTTCGAGCTTCAATTTTTTAGATATGATAACTGGTAAGTGCGAAGTTCCTTCAAGAAAAACATATTCAAGGTGTGGGGGAAGTTCCTTTAGCTCCAATTCGGGTGGTTCTTCAGTAGAGGGTTTCATCCTAGCAATCTCGTCTCTTTTAAGCTCGTCAAATGTTGTTTGATAATCTGACTCCATTGCAGGTGATTCCGGAATATCGGCAGCGGCTATCTCAACCCATTCTGTATTGTTAGACAGCTCATCTTTTCTAAGCATATATTTCACTTGGAAAGATTGAGAGATTGCATTTTCTTAAGTGATTATTTCTTTTTCCTCGTTGGTTGCAAATCTCTGGAATTAAGCTGATGAAGACTTGCTGATGGTGATTTTGGGATTAAGATTTTCACAACTTTCAGATAGTTGTAGAGCAGGTGGTTTAAGCATTGACTCCATGTCTTTAAGAATCTTTAAAATTTCTTCCCTTGAGAGAGATGAATGGTTTACTTCAGAGGTCGGGTTCCTTCGTAAAAGAGCGACAGGAGTGCCATATCCAAGTGGAGCAGTCATGATAGAGTTGAAATGCGGCTCGGAATTCTTTAAAGGAAATAGCAACTCTCCAGATGCGTCGGAAGAATCCGAGATAGCCGAGCATAGACCCGCACCTTCTTCACAGAGTATTCTTGAAGTGATGACAGTATTAGGAAGGGGATTGATGCTGCTTACTGCGAGGATCTCTTCCAAGTGTTCTTAAATTATTACCCGCATAGAATCTACAAGACCAAGATCTTCTCCCAGAGGTTGTTTCATTAGTTTATCAACATTGAAGGTGACCTCTTCAGTACTAACTCGGAGTTTTAAAGATTTTTCATTTACGTCAATGATGGCCTTGGCAGTGTTTAGGAAAGGTCTGCCAAGGATGAGTGGAACTTGGGTGTCCTCTTCAATATCCATAACAACAAAATCAACTGGGAAAACGAATTTATCAACACGGACCATAATATCTTCAGCAATTCCACGAGGGAGTTTAACTGATCTATCGGCTAATTGGATGGTCATACGAGTTGGCAAGAGTTCGTTTAATCCTAGTTTCATATAAAGCGAGAATGGCATGAGGTTTACACTAGCTCCTAGGTCAGCTAAGGCGTTACTTATTTGAACATCCTGAAGATAATAAGGAATAGTGAAACGGCCAGTATCTCCAAGCTTAGGGGCTAGTCCTTGTTGCATAATTAAAGAGCACTCTGCATTTAAGGGCAAGTTAACTATCTGTCTAAGTTTTTCTTTGTTGGATATAAGCTCCTTAAAGAATTTAGCACAACTGGGCATTTCTACTAAAGCATCTAATAATCTAATGTTTAAGTGTAGGCTTTTGAACATTTCTAGATATTTTCCAAATTGAGCTTCTTGTTTCTCTTTCTTAAGCCTACCAGGGAAAGGTATACGCACTGGTTTAGTGACTTCTGGGGCTTTAGAAAGTTCTGGCTCAGGAGAAGCGACAAGGGTGTCAACTTGTACCGAGTCAGTAGGTAGAGAGGAACTAGAAGGTTCATCTGAAGGAATATCTATTGATTTCTCGTTCTTAGCCTTTTTTCCTCCTCTAGTGACTACAAGCATGTCATCGTGCTCATAGGATGAGTGAAAGACAGAATTGTAGATCGCTTCTTCCCTTTGCTTCCCCTCAACTTTTAAAAATAATCTTTTAACATTATCCTCCATGATTTTAATTAAATCATTTGAAATCCTGAGCAAGTAATCAATTTGATTCTGAAAATCAACAATTCGTTTGTTTGTATTATTTTGCTCAACCATGAAGTTATTGAAAATCGTATTATTTAGACGAGAAGTCATTTGGGTAGAAGTATAGAGAACTAAAGATTGAGAAATAGGTGGTATAGTTAACCGCTGAAAGAATGGTTTAGAGTGGAAAGCTTGATCAGGGTTTCTATCAGTAGTATCAAGAATTTCTTCGTTGGCCCGTTTGTTTGGGAAGATCTTTTGAGGTTTCTTCTTTTGCATGGGTTTGGAAGATTCTTGTAAGTCCTTGACAACTTTAGAAATGGATTCAAGTTGAGTTTTCAAGGTGTTAAAGGCTTTATCTGAAGTACTCCTTTATTCTAAAGTGAATTCATCTGACTCCCAGTCATGATGATGCATCATTATCGTCTCAATCAACTTCCACGCTTCGTCTGAAGTATGCAGCATGAAATTTCCTGATGAAGCAGCGTCGAGGATTTGTTGGTGCTGAGGATACAAACCATTGTAGAATGTACAGACCAGATTCATTTCAGACAACTGATGGTTCTGACATCTTTCGATCAGATTCTTAAATCATTCCCAAGCAGAGCTTAATGATTCGGTAGTTCCTTGACGGAAATTGGCGATGTCGGTCTTAAGCTTGGTTTGTAGGGAAGGAGGGAAGTACTTCGTTAGAAACTTAGTAGCCATCTCCTCCCATGTATGAATCGAATTGTGTTCGAAATCATAAAACCATGTTAAGGCTCGAGAAGATAAAGAATAAGGAAACAGATGAAGCCATAGAAGATCTCTATTGGTTCCTATTAGTTCGAAAGAGTCGGCAAGGTTGATGAATTTGTTGAGATGGGCGTTTGGATTTTCAACCGAAAGACCATGAAACTGACACTCAGATTTAATCATTTTAAGGTAGTAAGGCTTAATTTCAAGGGTTTCGTCGGTCGGTGCTTCGATCGGTCCTCCTCGTCCCTCTAGCAGTGGCTTGATTGATGAGGCGAGAGTGATACGGTTCGTCATAACTCGTAGGGTAGAAATTAGGGTTTTCGGAAAGAAAAGGCTATACTAATTTAAACTAAACCTAATTAACCTAAGGATAAAGCAGGTAACTTCCGGATGATATTGATCTTCCGGAAGGATCGCTAAATAACTAAGATAACTAAATTCCTAAAATCGGTCGTTGTAGTCCCCGGCAGCGGCGCCAAAAACTTGTCGCAACCCCAGCAGTTGGTTGGATTTTACTCCGGTCGTTAAACCGTCCGGCAAGGGCTCACGGCAGTGGGTTTTATATTTATTATGCTGGGTATCCTAAGTTTTGATACAACTTAAAGACCTAAAGGGACAGTAAGCGGTATGTATGACTCAGGTGTCGTTTTTCAAACTATAACGGGCATAGGATCTTAAGAGGATTAATTACCTTTTGTAATTTAGCTGAGATTTTTAAACTTTTTGATAGGTTGGTTTGGTTTTTGTCGCACCCCCAAATTCGGGTTGCGGAAGCGAATCAGGTCGGAGCGCGACTAATACAGTATTCACAGCACAAAGATATAATGAACGACCACTATATGCGTCGTTTTACAACTTGTAATGATAAAACCAAAGTTTACATCAAAATATTGTTTACATTAGCTCGGTTTGAAATTGAGAAATTTACATACATAATTAATTTATATAAAATATAATAATGCAGCTAAATCTCTGAATGTTTGTATGCTGACACAAGCTAAGTATCCTGATCGGGCAGTCCAACCTACTGCTGAGTACATGTGATACATGCTAAAATGGGTCAGCGAAACGCTGGTGAGCTCACAGGTTTATATGTCAAAACATATCGTATGAACCGAAAGATTTAATTGAATTTAAGTTGCAATGAAGCAAAATAAAAGTTATACAGCCATGAGCACATAGTCTGAGCTTAACTTGAGGGTCGGGTCCAATGAAGGAATTCCGATTGAGGTGCCTCCTACGAGTGCCTAATCTACACTCGTCTACCCAAATGCTAATACGTCCGTTTGACCAGTTAGTGCTTGCTAACCCGGACGAGGATTGTCAATCCTATATGATATCATATACTAACATTCACGCTACAGATGTATTACCAAACTATGCTTGTGGAGGGCTTTAAATTGATTAGTTGAAAACAACTCATTTGTATTTAATTTGATTGTACTTGCGTTCACATGTAATAAAATCGAGCAATGTATCACACCCCTGATGAAAACAGTAAAATAGGGGCTATGAGACTCACCTGAGTCTTGAGAGTTTAACTTAATAAACTTGAGTTGATTAGCCGAGTAGTGATGTCCGAAGACTTATAACCTGAGGGTGTCCACGACACGCGATGGTTATTAACACGAGTAGGTATCTATAAAGACTACCTTTGTAGTTGTTCATCCAACTAGAATGTCCAAATTACTACGATTTGGTTGATTAACTTGTCCAAATTACTACGATTTGGTTGATTTGATTGAGTTTTGAAAATGTGTATGGCCCGTTGGTGATCTTTTGTAATAATAATCTCAACCTTATCATTATGATTTCGAAGTGTTATACTTATAAAGTATGTCCCAAAGTGTTTTAGAAGTCGTATCGTATAAAGGTTTGAAGTTATATAAGTTCGACACTTAGTATAAAAATGGTTTGTAAACATTCTGTTTTTAGCGTCACTTATAGCGACACTCAAGGGTTAGGCGACACTCAAGAAGTGTCGCATAAAATGGTAAATTATGTATTAGTAGCGTCACTTGGAGAAGTAACGCATAAGGGGCGACACTTAGGCAAGTGTCGGGTATGAGTGTCGGTGTAAGTGTCGGTAGATTGCAAATTGATTTCGGGGCGACACTTAAGCAAGTGTCGGGTTCAAGTGACGGGTATGGAATTCGCGACACTTAGGAAGTGACGGGAAAAGAGGGCTTTTAGCGGCACTTAGACAAGTGACGCAAGATTAGGGCTTTTGGCGACACTTAAGGCGTCACTTAAGGAAGTGACGCTATACTGGATCTGGTGGTGCGTCACTAGCGTCTGGTCGATTTCTAGATTTGTCGAAAACATGTTTAACGACCACCACATGGTCGGATTCTTTTACCCAACCCTTATTTTGGTTCATTGAGCTTATAAAAATCATTACTTTGAGTGATAATGGTTATGTATGTCTAGCATGCAGTACCTAAGCAACAATCAAACAAGAACATGCAGTAGGACAGAACACTAGCACCACATTAACTGACGTGAGGATTAAGTCATGGGTATCCCGGAAGTTGTCCCAAAGATACACAACAGACAAGCATGAACCTAATCTATCTCCACTCTTATGCTTCGTGTCCCTCAGATATGTTTTAATCAAGGGAACAACGACCATGTTGAGTTCATTGATCATCATACATAGAATAGTTGGCAATCCTACTTCTAGAAATTGGCCAGGTTCTAGGGAGGAGGATACAAACCACATCATAAGTTGGATAGATAAAACGGGCAAAGGTTCAGCTTACAAGTTCATAAACAGTTAAACTCATACAGGCAGAGTAACAGCATGGCAAATTAAATCATAACTATCCTAACATTGCATACATCACAACAAACATTGATTTGTCTAGCCTAGCATAATTCTAGCATTCATTCCTAAGCATGCATAATAAGATAACATGATTATAAGAATAAATACGAGAGATTGTATTAAACCTGAATAAGAGAGTAATACATACAAATCTTCACGAATCTGAAGTCTCAGAGTATCTCCGTATAAAAGCTATTAAAAGCTTTTACCCTAAACTATTACCTACTAGCTTATTTCTAGAGAGAGAAACTAAGCTAGAGAGAGAGAGAAAGAAATGAGAGATGAATGAGGTGTGAGAGGTGTATGGTGTTTTTTGAAATGAGGGAATGATCCAAGTATTTATAGGAGAAGGCTAGGGCTTGAGGTACAAGTCTTCAAGCATAAAGAACAAACACTAAAGCAACGAACGGGGCAAGCAAGCGACAATGGGGGGTCAAATGGCGCCCAGGGTACCATTTACAAGGCAAAACATGAGGCAAATGGCACTTGTGGTGCCGTATACGGCACCTAGGGTACCGTATACGGTACCTAGGAGGGGGAGGGGGGGTTGGTGCTCCATTTGCCTTCCTCTGACTCCTCGCGTTGCTTGGTTCGTCCGTATCTTCTTCGTTTTAAGCCCGTTTTTCTTGATTCTTGCGACGTTGGATTCGTTTTTCTGTTACACTTCTAGTGACACTAAGTTTGTCAAATTTGGAGGTTTTTGACTTTTGCGTGTTCCGGATGACGATCGGCGAGCTTACAGACTGCACATCTTCTCCGTCTTTCGTCCGTTTCTTCTGATTCTTTCACCTCCGGTCTTGGATTTTCCTATAGAATCATATAATATGAATTAAGATCTATTTCTATAAGAATATTAAGAACGGAAAATTTAAGGTGATTGTTTTGCCTCGGTTTGCGTGTTATTTGGACGTTTTAACCGATTTTTGTAGCAATGTCTGTATTTAGACTGCCTTGGTGATTTTTGGTAAATAATGATGGTTTTGAAATATTTTCACCGAAGAAAGGTCTAAAAAGTGCGAAAGTATGTCTTTAAAAACATGACTTTTTGAGTCACATCTGGTTCAAACCATGCATTGCACGGGTAATCATCTATTACTTATATATTAATAAATAAAAGATTTGAAAAAACATATAGTTAATTATTATGTTGGTACATGTGTTTATATAAAAAAAAATCCCGGTTTAGTCCTTTAAACTTTTTAGTTACGCCGATAGCTATTAGTCTTGAAAGTTGTTGCATGGTTGGTCCTTTAGACTACGTCATTTACCGCAATTTGTTAACTCAAGTCATGTGCTTAGCATGTGAGGGTATAAGCGTCTCTTTAATTTTTATTCCTTTTTTCTTATTTGTCAACTATAAAATAAATAAAAAAATTCATTGCATGGATGATCTTTGTGATTTGCACATAATTGTACTTTTAGTCTCTATGCTTTACTTGTCCAAAACGCAAAAATTGTTGCACTAGTAATCCCTTATCTCACACAGCACTCATTAACACATCAATAATGGTTCATAAATGATTAAAAATGAATTGAACATTAATAAAGGTACGTACAACCTGATTTAAAACCTTTCAAAATTGATTCAACACACCCTATCAAAGAAAAGATTATAAGACACATATTTTAATAACCATTTTGAAGCTGACTAAAAAAACCCATGAATGGTTCATTGAGCGACGGACTTGGAGTGAGTGTGGCAACGAATCTGATCAAGTTAGTTGGGGTTTCGGTTAACAGTGGTGGTCTTTGAAAAGATAAGAATAAGAAGAAGAAGAAGAAGAAGAAGAAGAAGAAGAAGAAGAAGAAGAAGAAGAAAAAGAATTATGGTGTATTTGTAGGGGGAGAAACCGTTGTAGCCTGTGTTGGAAATTGGAAGAGGTCGCCAGAGACTATGAGACGTTGGCAATGGATGGTTTATGGAACGTGAAACTGTGAAATGTTGGAAGAGATTGTTGAGAAAAAATATATGCATCATGTGTGATGTTATTTTATTTATAATTGAATAAAATACATTATTAGAGTTTTTAATATAATAACCTGAATTATCAATCGAAATAAATGGTTAAATAGTAATGGAAGGGCATGTTAGTCATTTTATTTGAGGGAAAAGCTGGTGGTGTAATAAATTTTGCGTTTTTTATACCTATACAAAAAGTAAGATAAATGAACTAACGGTGCAATTATGTAAACAAATACCATTTTTGCATTTTTAACTAAATGAACAAAATAAAATCACCAACTATACCCTATTCCACCTCACCCACAACATATCATCCCCATTTGACCCATCTCTTTCTTCATATAAAAAAATAAATTCTAAACTCAATTTTTTTTCTTCCAATTTAATCAAAGGTTGTGAAAGATAATATAACTAAACACCAACTTTTGTTAGATTACACCACCAAACACTATCAACGCAAACTGGTAGCAACTGTCTCCGCCCACTCCATTGTGAATGCACGAAATCACCATCGCCGGAAGTCAAGCGACCTCCAACAAAGCTACCGGAGCTCACTGTCACCACCATATTTCATCTCTTTATTTTTTTCACCGTAATTCTCACTTATAATTGAAAAAAATGTGATTTTTTTTAGAAATGCTTTGTTCACTAAAGTTTTACAAAAAATCATTTACAAAATGATGTGTCACAATACTATGAAGATAGAGAAAGATGAAAGAGAAAAAAGCAATTAATTTGATTGGATGATTTTTCATGCCACATCATTTTGTAAGAATTTGTTTGTAAAAATTTTGTAAATGTAGAATTCCTCATTTTTTTTTTAATTTTATAACTTTTGAATTTCCTTTTCTTTGCAAAAGATGGTTTCTTAAATGGCTTAAGAGGATGGCGAGTATGTGGTGAGGGTGTGGCAATGACTATGGTGATTATAACACCCGTATTTTGTGTTTAAACTCATTTAAACTTATATAACTCATTTTGTACTTAACATAACTTGTATGAACGTCAAATACTCAATTAAAGCGTTATCCGGACGAATAAGGTGAAAAAAGAGAAAAGGGTGCTTATACACTCACTTGGTAAGAGCATCTCTAGTGCTATGGACTTTGCCACGTCCATAGCAGTGCCACATCAGCTTTCTGTAAACATCACATTCTATAAACTTACTCCTCTACTTCTATAAACTTCACCAACGTCCATAACTATGTCCCACTTCATTTATCATCATTATTATATTGGCTAAATATTATTTAAAATATACTTTATACTATATTTCTAATTATTTTATTTTTGAAAGGGGTTAAATTTTTACATGGGTCCACTAGTTTATTAGTAAACCATATCCATGGAGATGGACTCAAGTTCATGGGGATGGACATCCTTTCATGGACTTTGTCAACTAATGCTATATGTTTTGCATAGACACCACATCATCCTCCAACTCATTCCACATCATCCTCCAACTCACCATGGACTTCCCATGGACCTTCCATTGTGGATGGTCTAAGCACATGACTTGATTTAATTGATTGCACAGTTGCACTAATGGAGGTTACTTTAAAGGATCAACTACACAAATACTTTTAAAAATAAGGACTATCAATGTAATTAGAGTTAATTACGCCATTGGTCGATCTCTCTATATATATATAAGAAAAACTGTGGGAGAATCTGCCCCCTTAATTTACAGCTAATCCTTCTTTAACCCACCTTTAGATAATACCATGACATCATTAAACCCATTAATTGTGTTATAGATTACTAAAATTCCCTTGATAATAATCCTCACTATAATCTAGGTTTCCTTCAATTTCCTTCTACGCTTTCAAAAATTCTGGCCGCCCTAACCATATCCATCCATCTACAGATTACAATTCAAAATCATCTCCATTCTGACATCAAGAATCGAACAATGAATAATGGGGTAATGGACCTGATGAAATAACCGTATCCATCCATCTCTAGATTACAATTCAAAATCATCTCCATTCTGACATCAAGAATCGAACAATAAATAATGGGGTAATGGAAATCGAAGAAACCCTAAAACCTGACGAAATCATGGTACCAGAAAACGACGATAGCAATGTTTATGGCGACGATGATGATGATGATTATGAAGATTACGATAATGATGAGGAAGAGGCGGAAGAGGACGAGTAGGATTATATTGAGGATTATGAAGATGAAATTATTACTTTTGAACATGGAGAAATCGACCAGGTGATTAAGAAATTCAAAATCAGTATTACCTGACTCTCATTGAAGAAATTCTGATCCAAGTATTAGTGGTACAGTTATATTTTACATGATGAACTATGATTGATAACGTTTTATGGGTTTCTGCTCTAACAAGCATAACCTTCTTTAAGTGCAGGTTTGTAACTAAGGGGAAGGCATTATTGTAATCTGTGATGATGCTCTACGTCAATCACTTACTGATCGGGTGTTGGTCAAGCATTAGACTCGTCCTAGGTATTGACTATTTGTTGTTTAAAGTACATGTAGGGAGGATATATATTAGTCAATTAACTGTCTAAGATGTTATGATTTTTATTAATTGATTGCATCTCGGTGTTTATGGTAGTACGCAAAAAATGTAATGGTATATGCTGTTGATTCACAACACCATATATTGTGGACTGAAATGTAAGTTGATGGTGCCCAGATGGTTTAAGATAATCGTCTGAAAGAAGGAAAAAGAGGACAACTTAATATAAGATAATCGTCTGATATTTGAGCTGTGAAGCTTTACATCCGAAAGTTTATATGTAAGAGGTAACGCATACGGAGAGGACGGGAAAAGTACCTTGCGATATGCCTTTGAATTTAGCGCGCAGAATTTCATCGTCGTTGGTGATGACTCCCTCTGTGGTACCATCTACAGCAGTTGATGTTCCGGCTACTACATTGTGACATTTTCCCGGGCCTGATGGGTGATATAGACACTTGAATGAGTTCTTGACATTCTCATAATTGTAGATTTTCAACTACCAAATGATTAGTTATTTGCATTACTTGATATAGCTTTATTTAACTTCTAATCTGGATGTTTGGCTAGATGATTTAGATGCATGAAATTTGGCTGATTGGCTTAATGTTTTTCATTATTTATATAGTCATTAAGTGTTTGTCATTTAACTGCATTGGAATATAATGCTACTGCGTGAATTGAGTTCAAAATACATATTTAGTATACACATAAAAATGCAATTTGTAAATGAACTCTCAAGTGAAGCTGAATGCGTGGACAGTAATTCGTGGCAAACTCAATATCAGGTAATGTATACTTCTGATCACTAATTTTATTTTTATTGTTATCGCTCTATATTATTATGTATGTATACTTCAGATCATTGAGTACTTATGTTTTACACTTAGTGTTCTTGGAAGATGTTGAATATGGTAAATTGGTTTATACTTGATTCCAATTAATATTGTGTTTATTTCATTGAGTGACATGTGTGGAATTTAGCATAACATTTACTAGAAGTGACAACTAGTGATTTGTACTTGATATAATTATGCTTATTCTCACAAATTGACAACTTGTGGATTAGCATTGCCTTTACTTGGTAGTGACAACCGGTAATTGTATTATGGACAATCAAAGAATTATGATCAAGAAAGTAAACCATTACTAGATTAAATCATAGGTTAGTGAGTCTAAATTAGAATATGGTGATGACAAACGTTAAGCCTATTTTAGTTGAGATTCACATATGAACTGGTTTTAACAAACACCCCGAGCTTACTAGTGAAATAATCCAAGCAAGTATCCTTTAAATTCCTTGGTAACCAACATTTATAATCCGGCTCTTAAAAGCCCAATTGCCATTAGATTAGTTAAAAGTAGTTTTTAAGCATCGTGACAATTCGGTCACACCAAACCCACATTTCCTTTTTATTTGTACAAATTAGTTACACTTGAATTGAATTCTTAAAACAACATTCCCCGTGTTCGAACCTAGACTTACCACTACTATACTACTACTCGACAGGGTCCACTGCCCGGTTGTGTTTTGGTCTAGCTGTTACAATCTTGCACAATTAAGCCTAAAGAATCTTGCTTATTCCAAATCTACGTTCGCAATGTTTGTTCAATCATCTATAGACAAATAATTGATATCAAATTACCAATGAAAAACGTTCGCTATATTCACTAGTCATTTACCAAATAAGCAAGAAACTATTTTAAACTCAATTACGCAAGGGGTCACGATTAAACATAAAGTTCAAGTTTCACAAGTTTAGAACTCATCCAAAATGAAAGACGTTCGCCATATTCAACAACTCATATATTTTAGCTCATTTATGTTACTTATACCAATTTTCGCATCCACAAACAAAGGTTCATTTGTACATCGACATACAAACAAAAATAATTCCAACTAACAACAAACATTCGTTATAATTGCTAGTTAGAATTACCAACAAATTACATAAATTATTTGAGCTAAAAACATATAAATTCATGGAGGAATTCTAAACTCAAGCATAATCAAACACCAAAATATAACACCCCTAATCAACTAGTTAATTCATCCAAACAAGTAAATAAAACTAGCCACTAAACATAATCATATCAAAACACACAAATATAATTATTGAAATCAAAGGAAACATAGTTATTTTTGAATAAAAATGCAAACCGAGTGATTACAATGTTAGGATGATGATTCTTCGTGTCCAAATGAGTAAGGATGATGAGAGACTTTTAAAAGGATGAAAAATGACTTAAAACCCCTAAAAATCGCCCATGGGGGCTGCTGGTTCGGGGGTGGAGTGTGTCTCATGCGGAACCCTAAAACAGTACATAAATAGACTTCCCCGCACATCATAGTAGATCGGCTAAAGGAAAGCAGATCGGCTTAAGGAAAGCAGATCGGCTTAAGGAAAGCAGATCGGCTAAGATGCTGGGCACTGCACAAGGTCGAGCTTCTGAGTTGATTTTGCACTAAAGAAGCCGATCGGCTAAATTTAGCCGTTCGGCTATGAACCTCAGCAGATCGGCTGACTATCTTCTGGATAATTGTAGAGCTCTGAGTGAGCTTCGTCGAGACACCTGGATCGTCTCAATCCGAGTTCGTATGAGGGAGATATGGCCAAAACGGTGCAGCATAGCGAAATCAGCAAAATCCTCCATCTTTTCATCATTTCTTTCTCAATCTTTAATCTTAATACATAAAATCAATTTCCAAATAAATAAGTACCAAAAGTTCATGAAATCGACTAGAAACAAGTACAAAAACAATGATATCGCGAGAGATAAACATGTACAAAACGAGCGATATCAAATGGAACTATATATTACTATAATTTACTATGTTTTTCTTTTGTTTTGTAGAAACCAACATATTTGGTTATCAATTACCATGTATTTTGTGAACTTACAACACCCACAAGGTGTTCGACGAAAAGACTAAACCACATGAAGGTTGATGATCGCGCTCCAACGGTCGGTTCAAGAATTTCTTCCTGGTCGTTGCGGGCCTTCCAGTCAGAGCGGACGATCGGAGGGGTGGTTTTATATTTATAGTGCAAGGAAGCCTAAGTTATACTACTACTTGTATAGTAAGCGGCAGGTATGACTCAGGTGTCGTTCTTCAAACCACAACGGGCATGGGATCTTAGGAGGATCAATTATCTTTGGTAATTTAGCTAGGGTTTTAAAACTTTTTTGGGGGTTTTGTTTTCTATTCTAGGTAAATTAAAAGACAGTAAAGTAAATAAGGAGTGAAGTCGCTAAGAGAACTATGGATTACGCGAGTGTTTGCTATGACATTGGTGTATGCTATTTAGGGGTAGTTATGAGGATTGAGGCTCTAATTACAATGAATCCTAGCAGTGCTGACTTGGGGTCTCTGAATGATGTTCAACATAGTATTGTACCTACGACCTTTTCGTGGCTTCCAAGCATTTGTACTTCACCAGAGGTGGTTCCAGCGCTATACCAAGTACTGAGCCGTTTTACGGTTTTTCCGATGCCTCACCCAGAGATCCCGTATCATTACTGTATATGTCCTAATGGGCCATAGCTCCTATCCTATTACTTATCTAACGTAGAGTTGTCCACAATCAAATAAATAACATGTCACATGGATAACAGATATGGAGTGTAAACTACACCGGAAGTTCTCCCAAATGTAGTACCAATTTAACCGACAACTAACCTCGAATCCTATTCCCCAGTCTCGGTCGTCTGAGACGTCCGTATCGTGGCACGAATTGTTGAATAAACAATTAAGTGAACAGGAGTAACCCCGCGGAATAAGTTGGGAAAGTTTGTCTAACAATCGTTTAAATTGTTCGACATTATTTCATATAGATTATTGCAATTATTCTAGCATGTTAAACTGTTGTATGTAATTATTCTATGTTTGAAAACCTAATCATGAATCCAACAACCGCAATAGACAAATAGATACTAGCATGCAAACCCTAAAGCAACAATCAAACAAGAACATGCAGTAGTGTAACATGGATAGTATTCAGTTTGTTTCAGGCAGAGTTTCTGGATTAATGGTTAAGTCACGAATGCTCCGAAAGTTCTCTCAAAAGCATTTGATATATGAAATCAATTCTAATTTATCTCTTAATCCTATGCTCCGTGTCTCCTATGATGTATTTCAATCTGGAGAACAGCGGCCATGCCGAGTTCATCGAATCATTCAGACAAAGAATAGTTGAGGGACCTATTTCTACAATTGGCCGGATTATATTAATAGGTTTCAAACCACAACATAAGTTGGATAAATAAAACATTTTAAGAACTAATTCATAAATTCAAACATATCCTAATTACATGCGAGCAGAGTAACAACATGGTTTAAAGCATAACTACCCTAGCATAACGTTTATCATAGCAAACACAGATTTATCTAGCCTATCATAGCAATTATCATGGCATGTATTCTTAAATAATTATGACAACAGCACAACATATTTAAAAATAACAAGAAAGGATAATATAATAAAACCTGATAGACGTTACAATAAATCTGCGCAACCGTAGTCTCGGAGCGACTCCGTACAAAGCTCGTAAGCTAGCTACCTACTATTTCTCCTCTAACTCCTAAGAGTAGTGCTAGAGAGAGAAAGTTACTAACTAATCTAGTGAGAAGTGTGTGAAAATGAAGGTGAAATGGTGTGTTGAAAATGAGGAGGTTAAGCCTCTATTTATAGGCCTCAAATTACAAAATTTACATTCAGCACCCTCGCATCCAATTATTTTCAAAACACCCCCTGAGCTATAGAATTCGACACCAAAAGGGGCGTATTCGGTAGCAAATAGGGCGTATCCGGCACGAAATAGGGCGAATCCAGCACCAAAGAGGGGGTATACCACCCCTTAGAGATGGGTATACGGCCCCTATAGGGGTGGTGTGCCCTGGCTCGTGGTCTTGTGCGCTGGATCGTAAGTCTCGTGCACTGGTCGTAGTTCTTGTGATCTTCGTTTGGCTCTAACTTCTTCGTTTCTTGTCAGATTTGAAAGATTCTTGCGGCCATAGTTTTGTATTTTCCTGAAGATCAATATGACATAAATTAGGCCAGTTTTGTTTAATTATACGTCAGAATCGCAAGTGGATCGTTTTAGCTCTGATTTGTTCGTTATTTGAGCATTTTAAGTGATTTTTCGAAAGGAAGTCTAAGCTTTGGCTCATTTCACATTTTTAGCATAAAACAATGATTATTTGTTGTTTATTCAAAGATTTGAGCCAAAATGGGCTTGAAATGATGCATAAAAACATGTCGTTTTGAGTCAAATCAGTTGACTCACCTTAATAAGTTCTTCTGGAAACACGACCACAAGTAAGAATAATTGCCCGTATTTAGTCATCTTTCCTATGATCACGGCTTCAGCTTTAAGGTATACGTATTCTGTACAAATTGATTTCTATTCATTTATGGAAAAAATCCATGGTCTTTCATTATACATCAAAAAATTGAAGCGTATTCTTTTAGACTAAAATCCAAGTCTATTCTTATTTTGCCATTTATGATCCAGATTCTCATATATTTTGTTAGATAGTAATAATAATGATTATGATTATTTGTGAAGGTAACAATTATAGGAAAAGTTGGTCGATCACAAGCAATATTGCTTGCTTATTTTAAAGTATCAATTGCAATCTACTACTGAGCTCAAATGAAGGATATAATATGGTACATTTGTGCCTTGAAACAAGTGTCTCGAGGTGAAAAACATCACCAGGTTACGGTTTCACTTAGGAGTGTTCAAAGGTAGAAATAGTTAATTAGTACCTTCTAATTGGGTACTAATATGCTTATGTACCATTTTAGCATATATAATTGACCATTTATAGTTGTATGCATTCATCAATAGGTGAACACCGTGAACAATCAAGGTGGAGAAATTGAAGTAAATCAGGTATGAAGAGACAAGCAACGAGGTGAACCAACATATTCACTCATACATGACATTTTGCTGCTTACAATTGCTCAAATCATAAGAGAACTTGAGCCAAAATAATGTTGCTTGCTAAACTTTTGCAACCAAGTTTTATCATTACAAGGTATCTTTTTTTGGCAAAAAGTGATCAACCGACTTTATTACACATTGTACGATGGAGTTTATGTAACATGGATATTGGTTACACTCAGTAACCTTTTCTAATCTTTATATAATTATCATACTCAATTTTTAATCTATTGATTATCCTTCTTTAGCTGTATGGTGAGATTTTGAAACTGAGCTAGGAATCATCATGCGACTGATTTACCATACTGACAGCTTTAACTTTGTTAAGAGTGGCAAAATGGGTGGCTTGGATAGAGATGGGTACCTTTTTAGGATGAACTGGGCCAAATCGCAAACACTTTTTTTTTTCTTATATCTAACATTATTAGTTTATTGCTATGCTCTGTTTGTATAATACTAATATTAGGTTTCATTTATAAATCATGTTTCAGTTTGACTATTGTTTGAAATTACTTGCTTTTTGTGTATTATTTGTCTTTTGAAATGACTGACTGTATATAACATTACATCTTTTTATACATCCAGTAGATAACTGCTTTTCTATATGGTCACTATATGGTTCGATTGGGTAATTTGTGTTTTATCTCTAATGGGTCAAAGGGGATGAGATAAAAGATTTAATTGAACAGGAAACACATTATATGCTTCGAACGGGTCAAAAGGGTTGGAAGTTTATTGCAAGAGTATTCAACTACGAGTACATTAAACCTTTAAGTGCCACATTATTAGAAATGCTAGATTATTTTTGTAACAAAATAGTTTTTATAATCATGTTTAACACATTTGATTAGAAATGGGTTAATAATGTGTTTGTGGGTCATCCCAACCCTTTTCATTGCACATTAAAAGCTACATGTTTTGACCCGTTACCCAACCTGTCCGACCAAACCCATTTTGTCACCCTTACCCTAGATCAGATTAACCGTTTATGGCATACGCCTATACGGTGTAATTAACTAAGCTTTTATATTTCACTGGTTGCAGTGACTTTTATGGTGCTTTCAAGAGGTCAAAAAATACAAGATGGGTTATAAAACTGCACCACAAAGCAGACGAAGAAGTCCATTGTCTATAATCGTTCTGTTCGGTGTTTGCTCTTTCTTTTACTTACTAGGAAGATGGTAGAGAAGTGGTTTTGGAAAAGGAGATAAAATTGCAATCGGTATAACGCAAACAAAACAATGTGAAGATGACTTTGCAACCCTTGATTTCGAAACTCATCACAGTATTCCTTTTCCCGATGCTTCCAAACCAAAATCCAAAATGTTCAAGCCATGTGATATTAAGTACTCCGATTACACTCCCTGCCATGAACAAAACCGAGATATGCAATTCCCGAGAGAGAATATGGTATACAGAGAAAGACATTGTCCCCCTGAAAAAGATAAGTTGAAATGTTTGATTCCAGCACCGAAAGGTTACTCAACTCCATTTCCGTGGCCAAAGGGGCGTGATTATGTTCACTATGCCAACGTGCCTTTTAAACATTTGGCAGTTGAAAAGGCCAATCAGCATTGGGTTGAGTTTCAAGGGAATGTGTTCAAGTTCCCGGGGGGTGGAACTATGTTCCCACAAGGAGCAGATGCGTATATTGATGAAATGGCATCAGTAATTCCAATTGCTGACGGTACTGTCAGAACAGCGTTAGACACTGGTTGTGGGGTAAGTCTCACTATCAATTATATCCTTTTCCTTTTACTATTGAAATTTATAGTTATACACTAACCAGGCACCATAATACCTAGAGATGGCAATACGGGCATGACAGGCGGGTTGGGTAAGATATCAAAACGGGTCAGGTTGATGTGTGCTCTTTCATTATCAAAACGGGTCAGGTTGATGTGCACTCTTTCATTATGGATAAAATTAGCTCGGGCCAGATTGACCTGCAAACAACTTTTTGTCCCTACTTAAAATAGTTATTTGTTTACTTATTAATATAAAGACAATATTATAATCTAAATATTTGAATAAAATGATTTAGAAGGCTTTATGCATTAAAAATAGATGTTGGGCAACTTGTAAGTTTCAACTTGTTTCACTTTTAGCTGAAATAAGCTTTTTTACCCATCTGAGATTAAGCACAACCCAACTTGAATTAGTAATAAGTACAAGGGTCAAAAATTCCACCTCTACTTAAATCGTATATGTTGTAAGTGTTGCCATATATCATAAACCATAATAGCTTGTTACCAGATAGATATAGTGTAACATCCTCTAAATGAACCTAGAGTTTTATGTATTATTTCTTGATTTAAATTAATATTTAAATGTGTTTAGAAATAATATTGTTTGAAATAGTGAAATAATTGGAATAGGAGTCGAATATTCCAAAGTGATAAGTGAATTATTAATTGTTGTAAATTAATATAGATGACGGTGCAATAAAATGTTTGGACTCGCGAATGGTTTTCGGGTTCCAGACAATAGATAGAGATGGGGTATTAAATTATACCCGTATATTGAAGGCGGTTTGTGAGGTCGGTTATATATTTAACTTTCCTCTTTAGGAAAGTTTATTTTAGAAACTTCAAAACTCACAGAAACTCTCTGAAAACCTTCAAATCAAACTAGAAATCAAATTAGGAAGTGGTGATTCTCGTGAAACTTCATAATCATCAGATTACCAACGTTAGATTCTTCAATCAGTAAGTGTTCTTATGTATTTAAGAATTTGATTTTTGATTTAAATATAGTGAATTGATGATTTGAGAGATTTAGATGTTAGAAACATGTTAATAATGTTGCATATGGATTATGTGATGTTATTTGTGGTTTTAGACTCTTAAATTCGGGTTTTTGGTGATTGGGTTATAAAAACCCGCGAGTTAGGGTTTTGCAGTTCGTACAGGGCTGGGACGACAAGGGAAGCCGGCGGCTTCGTTCCCAAGCCGGCGGCTTGTGCCCAGTTGTTTGAAGCCGGCGGCTTCTAATCCAAGCCGGCGGCTTGGGTGGTCTGGCAGGGACCCGGCGGGTCTAAACCCGACCCGGCGGTTGGTATATGCTTTAAAACGTAGTGTAGTTCTGTTAACACAATTGGTAATTGACCCGGCGGTTGAAAGGGTGAAGCCGGCGGGTAGTGTGTTGAAGCCGGCGGCTTCAAGGAGAAGCCGGCGGCTTGGTTGGCTGTAATCACATTCTTAGTTTGATTTTTAATAGTAATGTGATTGTTAAATGATATATGTTAATAGATGATAATGATTATATTATAAATCATTAGTGGATAGTTAGGAACTAGTAATCTTGATGAAGATTATGTTAAGTTTCTAATGTTAAAAATTGATATAAGTTCAGTATTGATGATTTGATTACTAATTTATATTTGATTTATTGATTCTCAGATGTGGAGAAGGCTCAGTGATATTAGACTACTGAGTGGAGGCCTGAGGTAGTCGGTGAGTGGACTTGTACCCTCAGTGTGATTTAGTTGTAATGATTTGATTTACAACGAGTAATTTACTATATTACTGTGATATGATGCATCTGTGAAACATGTGGCCATGATAGTTTGGCATGTTACTTACTTAGCTTATTCGTGCTAATATGTAAGATTCAGAGGTCAACTTGGTTTGATAGTTGGGCTTGTTGTTGTTGTTGTAGACGACAGGAGATCTCATAAACTTGAATTGTTGGTTTAGTGATCTAGGTCGTGTGTGATCAACAACAAGTTATCGGTAGTGCTGTATAGGCCAAATACAGTTGAACTATAAGTGTTCTTGGGTGCCAAACCGGTATATGGTTGCTCAGGGACCACCGATCCTCTTGACGTAGCTTGAATGACATTATGTGAATGTCGGCTAGTGATTAAGTGATTAAGTGATTTACATTCTGTTTAATGTGTGATATGCAAACAGATTGTTATGCTAGGTTGAACTGTTGTTATTGGTTCACTCACTTAGCGTTGTGCTAACCCCACCACAGTTCTTCCTGCAGGTTGTATATTAATGGGACATATTGGGCAGGAGGTTGTTGGACTGGATGGAATGTTTGACAGGCTGTAACTCTGATGTTATTTTGATAATTATAGAAATGTTTTAATAACCCCAGTGTGTTGAAATGTCTTATACTTTGAATTGAAAAAGTTTATTGACATTTTGGGTAACATGTAACCTTGGTTGTAATGTTTTGAAATATAAGCTTCCGCGTCGCTATTATTATATTGATTGTTTAATATATAAATGAAGGGGTGTTTTAAGTTGGTATCAGAGCAATAGTTTAGGTGAATTGAGCATGATAGATTGTTCAATCCTGAACTGTGATTGAGTTGAGTCAAACATTCCAGTGGGTGCGGGTTTAGTGATTTGTGAAATGTGGGAAAGTAGTTAGTTGAATATGTACTAACCCATAACAAGTTGTGAAGTTCTTGTTTGAATGCAGAGACGGAGGAACATGAGTAACTGGTTGGTTATTTCATGTTTCCTCAACATTGCTGGCTTAAGATTTGTCAGGTAATCTTTGAAAAGCCTTTGTTGATTTAAATTAACTTGTATTGTTTACTCTGTTATGTTGAGTAAGCTTTGTAGTAAAGTAATTGAGTCAGACTGATATGATTCCCTAGTTTTGAGTCAACTAAGGATTGTAATATGTTAATATCAGATAGAGGTATTGAATGGGATGCTCATTGTGATGATTATTTCTGATTGAATTGAAAATGCAGAAATGTGATTAAATGAGAAGATAAAGAGTTGATATAGGTTTAACATGAGTGATGTTAGAACCTAAGGAGTATCTTTATTGGGAGACAAGATAAATGATAGTATTATATTAACAGATTGATCACAAGGGTTGATCTAAATCCTTGTTAAGAAAAGTTATGTCATTTGATTTGATAATGACTGCTATTCGAAAAAAATACGTGTTTAGGTGGCTATATGATGTGTTATGACTATAGCTAAACACTTGATATAAACCTAGAATGTTAGGTTTATGATAAATATAGCTTATGATAAAGCTAAATTGACTTAGGAAGTGATAGGTTTTCCAGTCAATTGTGAATTAATAAATGATATGTTTAATAGTAACATGATTAAATAGACTTGTTGTGACAGTGATGCTTGATATGATAGCATATGTCAAAGTGATGATAGTTGAGTAAGATATGTCCTGAATTTTGAGGTAAATAGGGACATTGATTAGTGTTAAGTGTTGAAACTATGATGATGAGTTATCATGTGTTTGAGGTTTCAGACAAGTGACATACTGAGTAATTCAGTTGTAGAAAACTTGAACATTTTGTGTGAGAATGTAAGTAGTAAACTGAATTGAGTGTGTATCAGTTGATAGAAATTATTAAATAGAGTATGATTGATTTGAAATCATGAAGTATTTAAAATATAAGATGAGAGTAGATCACATTGATAATTATAAAGTGGAGGGGCCTGAGAAGGGATTGTGAAGAACATAATCTTGCAACGCCTGATCACCGTTGTTATATTATGTTGTGTCACATGAACTTGTTGAGGCTACTTTGTATAAAATAAATGTAATGTGATTTGGAATAACTAAGCATGAAAGTATGCTAAAGTGTTTAATAATTGTTCTGATAAGAAAACAATTGGTTAATAGAACTGTGGCAGTTAAACTGTAAAAGTGCTAGTGTAAACAAAAATTGTCATTGATATAGGTTTTGATGATAAACCTAAGTGACTAATTTGATTGAGTTAAATAGGTAATTGTGCTTAAATGTGATAGATTACCTATAGGTGAAATTGATAGTGTTTAAATGAATCACTATTTGACAATTGGCTTGTATGATGCCAAAGTTGAGACATGATGGTATTGTCTTGTTTAAGGAAATGTCTAGTATTATTGAATGTAATAATTGAAAGTTTATGTTTGATAATAAACATATAAAAAGAAATGGCTTGTATGGAGCCAGGATTAATATAATTTGATCTGGTCCTTGTGAAGGATTGATAAGGTCATTGAAAGTAATAAATTGAAAATTTTGTTTGAAAGTAAACATACCAAGTGTAATGGCTTGCGTGGAGCCAAAGTTGAGGTAGGTTGATTTTGTCCTTGGGAAGGACTGATAATATTATTGAATGAAATAATTTGAAATATATGTCTGAAAGTGAGCATATAAGATAAAATGGTTTGTCGTGAGTTAATATTAGTGGTATGTTAACTTTGAAAGTCAAACCATGAATAGAGAATTGTATATAAAATTAATTGCTGGTGATTGGTTTGAATTGAGTCAAACTTGAGTAAAGCAGTTAGAAAATTTTATTGATTGGTTGATTGAAACCAGAGTTGACAAGTAGTCAACTGTGTGTGTTAAAATAGTCTAACATAGATTGTTATGTTGTAATTATGTGGGGAATATGGTTAAATTCCCAAATTGTCTAAGTTTGTGAAACTTGATTTATTACTTAAGGCTAGTATTAAGTAATTGGAATAGTGTTAAGTATAATTAAGTATTCAGTTGGGCAATATTTGATATTTGAACTGAATATGTGTTAGAAAATTATACAGATATGAAGTCATTGAATGATATGACAGTTGTAAATTGTTGAAAGGTGTAAATTAAATCACATTGATTAAAATTGTGATGAAACAGTCTTACCAGTGTATGAGACTCGTGATGATAGCTTTGAGTTGGTAAGAATGTGGGATGATAAATAATTGAAAGTTATTATTAATAGTTGTATAGGTTGATTGGTACCTTATTTATTGAAAGAATTGAGTGGATTCTTTTGTGATTTGTTGATAGTATACAAATGAAGTAAGTGATAAAGTGATAGATTGGGATTAAATCCAAATAAGATATGATATGAAAATATATCTGAATGTGAATGGTGTTAAAGGTTTAGTTGAACCTTGGTTGATACTTTGAGGAATATGAATTGGAAAGTTATTCATATTTTGAGAAATAGTATGTATTAGAGAATAAGAGAAACTTTGAAATTGATAGGTGATGATTGTATTCACCAGGTTTTCTTGAAAGTTTAGAATAAATTGTTTAAGCTATATACGAATTGATAAGTATATAAGTGAAACATAGAGTTGTTAATTATCCCATATCCTATGGTGTGGATATGTGATGAGCAGTAGTAATGTGAAGGCTTGATAAAGACTATGACAGTCTGAATGGCCTATTATATAGAATTAATTGAGACTGTGTATGTATATAAGTGTGATATACATAATAATAATTGGTATGATAAATTTTAATTGAGAGAATTAAAATATACCATAAGTGATGTGAAAGTCAGTTAGTGTGATTAACTTGATATGGACTTTGTTAGAAATGTGTGGAATAGTGGCACATTTTGATAATGTGATATTGTGATACTTGATTTGTAGTATCATGATATGTTGATTTAAAACTGACTTAGTTGCTAGATTAATGGGGTCTAGTGTTGAATGACTAAGTGATTGTGTGATTAAAATTGTGTAACTCCTAATTGTTTGTGATTAGTAGTTATTAAAAGTGAGTTAACTGGTTGCTAAGAGAAGATTGTGATGTCTTACCAGTTTAAGTGTTAAGTAAATTCTAACTTGATGGTTAGTTAGATTTTAAAGATAAATAGTGGGTATTGATAGATATACTGTGGTGTGTAATCACTAGTGTTGTGATTATTGTGTGGTCAATTGTTGTTGCTAACAATTGATAGGGTGTTACTAGTGAAATAAGTCAATGTAGAGGTTGGTTGATTGTAGGTAAGATTGATTTTGGTACTCTTGTTAATTGAGCAAAGTACTTGTTGATTGTGGTTTTACCTACTGAGTGTGACCTCTGCTTTGCTTATTTAGGTGATATGAATCTAGAGTACTTCTAAGTAAAAGATTTCATATGATTATAGTGATATGTGAATATGATTGATTATTCACAAGAGTATAGGTATGAAACTTTTGGATGAAAAGTTGACCTAGATTTAAATTTTAAATCTTTGATAGTAGAGATTTGAGATTGTTATCTGTTATTAGACTGATTGTAAGTCGTGAGCTGGAATTTATTTCAGTGTTGCTAGATACATTGTGGTTTAATAACCACGGTTGTGATACTGTTGTTGCTGTTTTAATGATAACAGAGATGAACAGTGGTAATAGGTTAAAGATTTTAGCATGTTGCTAATTTCGGGTATTATAGACCTATTAAGTAATGTTAAGTTATACTTGTTGATCAAGTGATTGTAGGTTTCACTTGTTGTTTAAGTGATAGTGAATTCACTTCTTGAAGTAAGTGTTTGCCTATAAGAAATATCTGATTGATGATATTGATTTGATGCACCGTATGTGTGTGTAGGAAAAGTTAGAAACATGTACATTTAGATATGTGCATGTGGAAAGAATTCAAACAGTCTGAGAATAGTTGTAAGTTGCTATTGAGGACTAATGTTTGATAAGAGATATGTGATTCTATCACATTAGTTAGATTGATTGAGATTAGATTTCGGGGCGAAATCTTTTTAAGGGGGGTAGAGTTGTAACATCCTCTAAATGAACCTAGAGTTTTATGTATTATTTCTTGATTTAAATTAATATTTAAATGTGTTTAGAAATAATATTGTTTGAAATAGTGAAATAATTGGAATAGGAGTCGAATATTCCAAAGTGATAAGTGAATTATTAATTGTTGTAAATTAATATAGATGACGGTGCAATAAAATGTTTGGACTCGCGAATGGTTTTCGGGTTCCAGACAATAGATAGAGATGGGGTATTAAATTATACCCGTATATTGAAGGCGGTTTGTGAGGTCGGTTATATATTTAACTTTCCTCTTTAGGAAAGTTTATTTTAGAAACTTCAAAACTCACAGAAACTCTCTGAAAACCTTCAAATCAAACTAGAAATCAAATTAGGAAGTGGTGATTCTCGTGAAACTTCATAATCATCAGATTACCAACGTTAGATTCTTCAATCAGTAAGTGTTCTTATGTATTTAAGAATTTGATTTTTGATTTAAATATAGTGAATTGATGATTTGAGAGATTTAGATGTTAGAAACATGTTAATAATGTTGCATATGGATTATGTGATGTTATTTGTGGTTTTAGACTCTTAAATTCGGGTTTTTGGTGATTGGGTTATAAAAACCCGCGAGTTAGGGTTTTGCAGTTCGTACAGGGCTGGGACGACAAGGGAAGCCGGCGGCTTCGTTCCCAAGCCGGCGGCTTGTGCCCAGTTGTTTGAAGCCGGCGGCTTGGGTGGTCTGGCAGGGACCCGGCGGGTCTAAACCCGACCCGGCGGTTGATATATGCTTTAAAACGTAGTGTAGTTCTGTTAACACAATTGGTAATTGACCCGGCGGTTGAAAGGGTGAAGCCGGCGGGTAGTGTGTTGAAGCCGGCGGCTTCAAGGAGAAGCCGGCGGCTTGGTTGGCTGTAATCACATTCTTAGTTTGATTTTTAATAGTAATGTGATTGTTAAATGATATATGTTAATAGATGATAATGATTATATTATAAATCATTAGTGGATAGTTAGGAACTAGTAATCTTGATGAAGATTATGTTAAGTTTCTAATGTTAAAAATTGATATAAGTTCAGTATTGATGATTTGATTACTAATTTATATTTGATTTATTGATTCTCAGATGTGGAGAAGGCTCAGTGATATTAGACTACTGAGTGGAGGCCTGAGGTAGTCGGTGAGTGGACTTGTACCCTCAGTGTGATTTAGTTGTAATGATTTGATTTACAACGAGTAATTTACTATATTACTGTGATATGATGCATCTGTGAAACATGTGGCCATGATAGTTTGGCATGTTACTTACTTAGCTTATTCGTGCTAATATGTAAGATTCAGAGGTCAACTTGGTTTGATAGTTGGGCTTGTTGTTGTTGTTGTAGACGACAGGAGATCTCATAAACTTGAATTGTTGGTTTAGTGATCTAGGTCGTGTGTGATCAACAACAAGTTATCGGTAGTGCTGTATAGGCCAAATACAGTTGAACTATAAGTGTTCTTGGGTGCCAAACCGGTATATGGTTGCTCAGGGACCACCGATCCTCTTGACGTAGCTTGAATGACATTATGTGAATGTCGGCTAGTGATTAAGTGATTAAGTGATTTACATTCTGTTTAATGTGTGATATGCAAACAGATTGTTATGCTAGGTTGAACTGTTGTTATTGGTTCACTCACTTAGCGTTGTGCTAACCCCACCACAGTTCTTCCTGCAGGTTGTATATTAATGGGACATATTGGGCAGGAGGTTGTTGGACTGGATGGAATGTTTGACAGGCTGTAACTCTGATGTTATTTTGATAATTATAGAAATGTTTTAATAACCCCAGTGTGTTGAAATGTCTTATACTTTGAATTGAAAAAGTTTATTGACATTTTGGGTAACATGTAACCTTGGTTGTAATGTTTTGAAATATAAGCTTCCGCGTCGCTATTATTATATTGATTGTTTAATATATAAATGAAGGGGTGTTTTATATAGGTCCATCTACATGAGGCTCTTGCAATCTAATTCCTTAATCCGCCATCTCTAATCTATTTGTTACATGTCTATTGCTAATACTTTTTGTGTGTTTTTGACTAGGTTGCAAGCTGGGGTGCTTACCTGATGAAGAGAAATGTTTTGACCATGTCATTTGCACCAAGGGACAACCATGAAGCACAAGTGCAGTTTGCTTTGGAGCGTGTTGTTCCTGCTATTATTGGTGTACTTGGATCAATAAGTCTTCCATTTCCATCGAGGGCATTCGATATGGCTCAGTGTTCACGGTGTCTGATTCCATGGGGCGAGAATGGTGCGTATGTGTATTTTATATCCTGCAGATTTAATATTAAATATTCCAACTAAAAACAGATATAAAGTGGTTTTATATTGTTGGCAGATGGGACATATTTGATGGAAGTTGATCGAGTCCTTAGACCTGGTGGGTTCTGGATCTTGTCAGGCCCTCCGATCAATTGGAAGACTTACTATCAAACATGGAAACGATCTAAACAGGATCTCAAGGCAGAACAAACAAAAATTGAAAAACTTTTCAAATCTCTTTGTTGGGAGAAAAAGTATGAGAAAGGCGATACTGCTATCTGGAGAAAGAAAGTCAACACAAAAGCTTGCAAGTTTAAATTAAACTCTGCAGAGTTTTGTAAATCAAGTGATGCTGATAATGTTTGGTGAGTCATATATATGTTCTTTTGAAAATCATAATATATACATTCCTATCCTTTTGGTTCTCTGCATACAATTCTTGAATTAATTAATAATATATAATATAATGTAGGTATAAACAAATGCAGACGTGTGTAACACGTTACCCTGAGGTTACCGCTGCAAATGAAGTAGCAGGAGGCGACTTGAAGAAGTTTCCTGCAAGGCTACAGGCGGTACCTCCTCGGGTAGCCAAAGGACTAATTCAAGAGGTTTCAGTTGAATCTTACCAACAAAATAATCATAAGTGGAAAAAGTATGTCAGTACTTACAAAAAGTTAAACCGTTTAATTGGCATGTCAAGATATAGAAACATCATGGATATGAATGCTGGCCTTGGAAGTTTTGCTGCTGCAGTTCATACAAACAAATTATGGGCGATGAATGTTGTGCCAACTGTTGCTACGAATACATTAGGTGTTGTTTATGAGAGAGGCCTTGTTGGTATATATCACGACTGGTGAGTTTCATTATTCTTCGTTATTGAATGCAGTTTTTGACGTGACGTGTAGTTAATTGAGTCTATTAGGAAGATATTTAACATATAGCTTAGTATTTACAAAATAAAAGAATCTTTTGGACCAAAATAGGTACATTTTGATTGAATTGTTACCCTAACAAAATGTGGCATTTATATTGTGATTTCAAAAAAAGGAAGATGCCCTTTTATGTAATAAAGTTTTACTGTGCATCATATGGTCACTAGGATTTGACATCATTGATGGTAAACTGTTTGTTTTAGGTGTGAGGGGTTCTCAGCCTACCCAAGAACATATGATTTAGTTCATGCTAATGGTTGATTCAGCTTGTACCAGGACAAGTAAGTCAATTCATCCTTTTTAAAATGCTAGGTGTATATTTATACATGGTTACTGGTAACTTAGAGGCGCATTTATGTGAAAATGGTCATCCTGAGTTATATTGATTAATTAATGTGTCAAATGGTCAACCAGAATACTTTGCTTAAGAGAAAATTGGTGGTCACTATTAACTTGTATTTTCTTAATTATGTTCTATATATTTATGTAATTTAATAAAAGATGGATAAAACAGTTACGGGTCAATATAACTTGGCCCAACCCATTTTGACACTTTTTAAATTTTTGCTTATTCTGGCCTCTTATCAAACCCACCCTCTTTGCCCTCTTAGTCAACCACCCCACCCGCCCACTTTGCCACCTGGCAAATATTCAATCATCAATCCTGAATCACAACTCTTAAGTTACGATAATACGATCAGTACAATACGACAATCTTTATTGGCATTTACTGAAATATAGAGCTTTTTCAAATTAACTAACCCCTCTTCCGTACTACATTATTCTACTACATATTAATATAGTATTGAACTATGGAATATAACCTATCATTTACCAATATTAACTCTCTTTATTACCTTGCGAGTACTTGTAACGAAAGACAATGTTGTAGTTCTGGAAATATACTATTTTGTGATCTTGCAACTTCTGTTACATGTAGTTGCATTTTTAAACGTATGTATTTGAATTAACAGGTGTGAGCTAGAAGACATACTTTTAGAAATGGATTGGATATTGAGACCGGAAGGGTTAGTCATTCTTCGTGATGAAGTAGATGTGTTGACCAAGGTAATGAAGATAGCCAGTGGCATGAGATGTGATATAAAACTAACCGATCATGAAGATGGGCCCTTCGTCCCCAAGAAGATCTTTGTGGCCACTAAACAATACTGGGTTGGCAGCGAAGGCAACAACACATCAAGTATCTGACAAACTAAATTAGGATTATAATTTACGTATACAAAGGTGATATTTTAAGAATCATCCCGCACTCAAAGATAGATTTTCTATATAGGAGGAAGGTAAAGATTTCTATGCCTCAAATGGGTCATAATGAAACTTGAATTTTGTCATTTTTGTAGCTTCATGTATGTGACTATGAGGAATTATTAGAAAAGAGAAAAAAAAAGAGTGTATGTTATATAATAATAGTACGCACTTATTCATGGATGAGTAATCTAGCAGTTGGTAAAGATATTGATAACAAGTTCATTCCAAAATCCATTTTTACGTAATGATATTGATAACAAATCTTTTACTATTTTTTTGGGTATGTAACGTATGTTGTAGTTTATGTAGGGTTGTCAATTCGGGTTGGGTCATGTTAATGGGTTTAGGTTAGCGGGTCACAAAATAATCAACCTGAACCCAACCTGATTTTAGAATTGGGTTGAGTATTTCAACCCAACCTAAAACCTAATAGCCCGGACCCAATCCAACTAACCCGATTTTTAATATAATCCGTAGATTTTTGGGTGGTTTTCAAGTTTTCGGGTCACTTGATGTGTCAATCGTTTCAAAAATAGTATAGCTAATCATTTATAAGCATAAAAATGCTTATAAAATTCCAAAAGTATTATATTAACTTGGATTCATTACCGATATATGGCTAAGTATAATAAATCTTATTATTAAATAATATCCGAAAGTGGTTGTATTTTTGAAACTTCAATGATGGTGCCACTATTTGCAGGTACCTTTGTATCGGTACCCTGCTACCTCTATCTATGTGAGCGTCATCCAAGTTGCATTTGTCTCAAAAGTACAAGATGAAACATTGAAGATGATTTTGGTTGGGGAACTTTAAAGGAGGTTAAGAAGTTAAATATCTTATTTCATTTCACTTTCACGATTTAAAGCTCCTTAAGTATTTATGATAACAAGGTGTTCAAATTCTAAATTATGCGATATAAAGTTACTTCTCAGTTGGTAAAGCCTCTTGACAAGCGGTGGTATGGATTGCACGAGTGTATATGGAAATTGGAACAATCGGGTATTTTGAAGCTTAGTAAGAAGAAAAACTATTTTTTATTTACGTCTTATAAATGTGAATTTTCATATTTCCTTTAAGAGAGTTTACCCCACAACGGAGCGATAGGTAGAGTGGCCGGTGGAAACAAGTGAGAAAAATGAGTTTGCAACATTTGATTTATGAATTATCGTTTGATTCTTACACCTTATAAGCCTTATAACCCACCATACATGACACAATGGTCAAGGTATGTGAAAGTCCATTGGCAATATTTTGTTTATATGATAAGGAAAATGTTTTTAAAAAATATACAAGTTAAATTGAATAGTTTACGAGTAAATAATTGCACACTAAAAAGAATATTATTTATATGATTCGTTAGATCAATCAAACAAGGATAAAAAAATTTCATGTATAATTACGCAAAATCGCAGGTCATAAACTAAAATAATTAACAGTTTTGAAAGAAGAAAAGAGTAATCATAAAAAAACCGCGCAATTAGTGCAAACACACAACTACATTAGGTTCGTTAAACATGTTACACTGTCCCATCCTATAAATTATGCCCTTGAAACATAAATCAATATGGCATCTCGCAAATTTTGCGGGTCTTTAACCAGTTATACTTGTATAACAGTACTCTGGTATAAATAATAAAAATAAACTTCTGTTTAAATCCGGAGCTTGAAACTGAGAATAAAACCCTAACATCTGAAACAAACTGCCGCTGCCTCACCTTCTCACTCTCGTTCCCATACAGAATCCCCATTGCCGCCACGTTATTGGCGGAACCACTGGTGTTCCTGTCTCAGACCCGATCAGAATCAGGTAATTATTTATTTTTATTTTTGTTCTGTTGTTTTTGCTTCAGTTCGATTCTGTTGCTATGGATTTTTTATTGTTAAATGTTTGTGCTTCATACGGTGCAAACATTTGTTGCAATATATATATATATATATATATATATATATATATATATATATATATATATATATGTCCATAATGCTCACCTAATTCGGTTTCGATGATCTGAATTCGATTTAGATGGACCGAATTGTCCAACAATTTCCGAATTTCAGTTGTCTGGAAACCTTGAAATTGAATTTGGTTTGATTCAAAGACTTGGTTGCAAAACCAGGCACCATAAACATAACCAATGAACACCTCACCAATAGAAATTTAACCATGCCTATTGTTACCTAATACTTTATTTCATCCCAATTAAGTAGCTAGTGCAGCTTAAATATGTGTTCACAGATATAGCGGGTTTAAAAGAATTTTCTTTTTCTCAGAAATCACACTGCATTAGAGTAAGGTGATTCAAGTGCGTACACTCCGTAGCTTCATTTGTATAATCCAGAATGTTATACGATGAAGAAGAATTTTCTGGCAGTGATTCTGATACCGGGTTTGAAGAGGATATGGAAGCCTTAAGGAGGGCCTGCTCTCTCAAAGGCATCAACGAGTCTGTTGATGAGCTCCCCAGATCATCCACAGTTGATGGCGATTATGAAGTCACCGATGACTCTGAGGATGAAGACTTAATGTTGTTGCGTAGCATACAACAGCGTTTTTCTGTTTCCACCAATGACGTTGGTACTGAACAACAACCTACAACTATGAAACCTTTAAACATCATCCTACCTTCAGATATATCAGATGATTATGGGGATGATTTTGAAACTCTCTGTGCCATTCAACGGAGGTTCTCGCAGTACAATGGTAATACATCGTTTAGTTTTGCGTTTTATACTTTTACTTACGAGTGTTTGTTTCCTTGTCCTTGTGTATATCCTTTGTGAGCAATCAAACACTATTTCCTTCTTCGATTGATTGCTGCCTGTTTCAGAAATTGCATGCTTTTGCTAGTCGGTTAAAAGCCTGATTAATGTTTTAATATCATGTGGTAGAGGTGTTGGTGTGTATGCAATAACATGTTTATATACCAATAACAACTTTAAAGCCCCCGACTTACATCTTTTAGTTGATTAGATCAGTGTAACATTGTAAATTGCTATTCTTTTGGTTTTGTTTTTTGTAGTTAACGCTTGCTACTCTACGTTGTAGAAAGGTTGAGTTCATATTAAAAGGGTTGGAGTAAACTTTTTTTTTACAAAATGCAGTTATTGGCAGAATTCTGATATTGGAAATACTTTAGTGCCATTTAGTGGGTGGCTGTAAGGTCAGTACATTTGTATAGAAAATAAAGTAAATTGGTATCAGCAGTCGTGAGGTCGAAGGTTGGAACATCGTCATTATCAATTTGCATTACCTCTTTGTTTCTAGTTATTAATGCAAATATCGTAGATGCCTGTTGCAATGGCTTCCTGCCTGCTTCATTGTTGCCACATGCTGAAAGAGTTGCTCAATTCTTTGCATATTGTTTTGTCGGATAACTAACATAATCTCTATTTTTATTAATTTTTGAACCAGACGACGTTAACAACTGCACGGAGAATTCTATACAGAGATCAGAGCAGGTTGGTGCAACTCATAACATAGATTTGGGAAAGGAATCTTCCCCTAATTTTTTTGTACAGAGAATTAATAATGGACAAGGATTTCCAGATTGTGTAGATGGAAGAGCCAGCGATCAGAATTTGGATTTTTCCAGTAACATTACTCCATATGCGAATGTCAGTGAAGGTCATGAACCTGGTCCTGAACTTGTTCCAATGACAGATGGTGGTTTTCCAAGATCTGCACAGGCATTTGTTGAAGCCATCAACAAGAACAGGACATGCCAGAAGTTTATACGTAATAAGTTAATTCAAATTGAAGCCAGGATCGAAGAAAATAGGAAGTTGAAGGAACGTGTTAAAATTCTGAAAGATTTCCAGGTGGCTTGTAGAAAAAGAACAGGGCGAGCATTGTCTCAGAAGAAGGATGCACGCATCCAGCTAATTTCTGTGCCAAAGCAGAGAGCTAATGCTTCTAAGGTTAGTCTTCTCGCTGCTGATCTTTATCGTCTCTGATGTATCTGTCTACAGTGTTATTGTGGAATTGTGTGAATGTTAATGAAAGTTTTAGTTACTATGGAAACATTGGAAGTGTTAATATTGAATCTTTGCACTTCTGAAATTACAGGCTAAGGATAAAAGTACACATCCTATTTTTCAAGGTCCTGCTGAAAATTCCCAAGTTGCAAGTTATAGAGATGCAATGTCAAAGTATTCGTTTTCTTTGAATCGGGAACCTTGGTCAAAGGAGGAGAATGAGAACCTCTTGAAAGGAATTAAACAGCAATTTCAAGAAGTATTAATGCAAAACCTTTTCAGGTAAATTATACTCAAAATCAACAGTAGCACAATCTTTTTCCACTTTTGAATATGAGTTTGTTAAACTTCTTCATTGCAGGTGGTTTTATTATTATTGTAAAATGAAAAGGAGATGCTTTCATAATTCACTTTCTTCACAACATTATTAGTTCTTTATAATATTTTTCCAAGGGATCCCCCTTTTACCAAAACAAAAGATCTCATAATGTTCTATCGTCAAATGAAGTGTTATAGTAAATGCTCTTAGGAGTTGAATGGTGATCAAGTAATTGGAAGTTGAAGATTATGTTGATTAGTTATTATTTTTTTGTGAATGTACATAATGTATTAGTGAACCAAAATATCTAAACTTGAAAAAGCAAATGCATGTGCACGTCCTTCCATGTCTTGCTTGCCATGTAATGCCTCCAAAATAATGCTTCCGCCTGCTTCTCTTAGAAATTACATATTTTCCTTCCGTAAACAATCAATATATATTTTCTTCATTTATGCTCGTATGAGTTAATATCTTCTTCTTATTGCAATTCTTCTCCTGCGTTACTTTGGCCTTTATATTTTTGTTCCTAATAATATATATATTTGACAGTGCTGAAGATGCAGATTCTAGTTATCTTGATAGCATGATGAAAAAGATCAGAGATCATAAAATGACTCCTGAGGAAATCAGGTCATTCCTTCCCAAGGTTAATTGGGAACACTTGGCTTCCATGTATGTCACAAGCCGGTCTGGCCCTGAATGTCAATCAAGGTAATTGTTTCGTTTGACTACAGATTTATTTAGGGATAATTGCATAAAATGGTAGCCAACTTTGTATGTATAACCAATTGAGTAAAAACCATTGAAATTTCAGAATGTGAGATTGAAGTTTAGGTAAGATAATTGGGTTTCTGATGTTTAGTTAAAGAATAAGTCAAACTGGTCAAAAGTTACTGACTTGCCTGCTGCCACACCATCATACATTCATTCGGTGGGTACCGGGTCAGGTTACTTAAATAGGAACTTTGGAAGTTGGTTATGCTGGATCATTATCTTTATAGAATTTTATGGTGGAAAAAAAAACTTATCTACTATTATATTCAATTGGCCTCTATTAAGTCATACCTTTCATGTACCGTTTCTATATCTAATTAACTTTGTCAATTGGTACAGGTGGATAAACTGTGAGGATCCATCAATTAATCAGCAGCCGTGGACTATACAAGAGGATAAGAAGCTTTTGCGTATGGTTCAGAAGCAGGGGCTTAGTAACTGGATTAAAGTTGCCAAGGAACTGAATACAAATAGGACGCCTTTTCAATGTTTGGCTCGCTTTCAAAGGAGTCTTAATGTGTCTATAATTAAGAATGAATGGACTCGCCCTGATGATGAAGAACTTCGTCATGCAGTAGCTGAGTATGGTGACTCTAACTGGCAGCTGGTTGCGTCTACACTTGAAGGACGGACCGGTACACAGTGCTCAAATAGGTCAGTTGGCTTTTAATGGTGATAGATTGCACTTAAAAACTATATCTGTTGGTGTCTTCAGTGAGATACTGCAGAATATATTACTTATGATGATGATGAGAACTTGTTGACAACTATGCTACGAAGTAAGTTTTAGGGGCGGGCACATGCTCGTAAAGCTAAAAACTTGTTGGTTGGTGTGATAGGTACCACTCGGAGGATTTGTTATTAAAACTATGTTGGTAGTTCCACTATTAGTTTAGGGTGGGAGTTTCTTATTCAAACAGCTTATTAGCGTAATGTGCTTTAAAATTTATGATACAGAAAATTAGCACTTTCAAGTGTCTGGATTGGGGACAAAGGGCTTATCCTTATTGTCCCTTTAAAGGTTTAAAGCACACTTCTTTAAAAACCAGATTGGGATCTGCTTCTTTTTAAGACGGAAGTTGTTTTAAAAAGTCTAGCCTGCTAAATTTCTGACTGGGTGTTCATCATGGCCCATGATTACTGGGTGGTACATCTGTTTGTTACTAGTAGTCATGGTTAAACAGTCTTTGATGAAACACTGGAGAACTGAGCCATTTTTAAAGTGTCTTTGGTTTAGCATTGTAAGAAAGATGAAAATTTGCATGTCTTTTTCTGGAATTTTAAGAAAGAGGAAAGTTTGCAACTTGTATGCTGATTTTTTTGGGTGTATTTTTGTTTGTGTATTCAGATGGAAAAAGTCCTTGAACCCACTCAGGGAAAGAGTTGGGAAATGGGATTCAGATGAGGACAAACGTCTCAAAATAGCTGTTAGGCTGTTTGGAGCAAAAAACTGGAACAAAATAGCTAAGTTTGTGCCTGGCAGGACGCAAGTGCAGTGTCGAGAAAGGTATCAGCTAGACATACACTCATATACAGTAGAGGTTGCAAAATGGGTGGTTGAGCAATGCCCATATGGCCCTTTTTAACTTGTTCAAAAAGTTATTAACAATTAGCATGTCAAATTTTTTTTCAAAAATATTATTATTTCAGTAAAATCTAATTCTGTGAGTAAATAACTTCATAGGTTTTAAGTATTGAAATACACTTTAGATGGGTTTCGATCTGTTTGACCATTTTAGACTATCTCGATATCTATCTTCGTGTTTCT
Source organism: Helichrysum umbraculigerum (assembly GCA_949592205.1). Taxonomy (NCBI): domain Eukaryota; kingdom Viridiplantae; phylum Streptophyta; class Magnoliopsida; order Asterales; family Asteraceae; genus Helichrysum; species Helichrysum umbraculigerum. The sequence goes on from CATIUR010000005.1 coordinate 41,097,961, forward strand.
CTTATTTGACCCATTGGAGAGAAAATTATCAGAATTTTTCCGTACATGAGTAAATGGGACGAAATTGCCACCTTTTACATGTTTGGTTACATTTTATACAGTAATAATAAAGAGTTTATCCCGTGACAGATGGGTTAACTGCTTAGACCCTTCACTTAATATGAATGAGTGGACTGAAGAGGAGGATTTGAAATTGAAACAAGCAATTGAGGATCACGGATATAGCTGGTCACGGATAGCTGCATGTATTCCTCCACGGACTGACAGTCAATGTCGCAGGTAATGTAACTTTTGTCTCACAGTTAGTCAATCTGTTTTTTTCCAATCAAGCAAATCAACTAAGGCCTTACTTCGAATTGCGTTGGAAGTTGCACATTTCATGTCATAGCCTGCTAGAGTGAGGAACTGCCGAGCGGCTCTTTCTATGAGTTTTGGGATCACTGACTTCTTTCTTTTAACGTCTTTACTTTATTATATTATATATAGTTTACAGAGGTGGCTATACCAACCCACTACACTGAAGTTGATCCATTTTATCCATTGACAACTGGTCAAATAGTTTATGATGGAGTTGGTCGAAAGTCAGATGTGTATTCAAAATTATATATGTTTAAAACATACTCGCGTGTTTTGCTTTTGATATGATATAGTTCTGTAAATGATTTCTTCAAACGGAAAAGTCAAACATTCTACTCTATACCTTTGTCCCATACTGGATATACACTGTTTTGGCCCATTACTTAGCATGTGAAAAAAGCTCAAGTTTGATAGCTTGTTTGTTCCGACTTCTGAGATGGTTAATTGGTTATTTTTCCTTGTATGAACAGGAGGTGGAAAGTGCTACTTCCGCATGAAGTTCCTATGCTACAAGCAGCTAGAGAGATGAAAAAGGCCAATACCGTATCCAATTTTGTAGATCGGGAGAGCGAGCGCCCTGATATCACTGTCAACGATTATATCAAATCACCTCTGCTAATAGAGTCAAATCCTAAAGCCAATGAAGATAATAAAATCTCGAAGAATAAAAAGCGAAGGTCTGTTTTGTTATCCATTTTGACTTATGTAGGTGTATTCTTGCATGTTAATCTTTTATTTCTTTTATCTAGCCTTTGCCTTTTTTAAGTCAAAAAGCATTGCCCTTGTGGGAATTATTATCGATAATTTGTTATTTCTTTTTTTTCATTTTGCAGAGGTGGTGCTAAAATAAGATCTAGGAGTGCTAGAAAGGTTGCTCATACAGAAAAAGTGTTCAGATTAACGGATGAGGATGATTTGGATGACAATGACGGTCATACTGAAATCACAACTAATGGTGAAGGACCCACAGGATTCGATGAAGACACTTGCATGAATAAGAAGAAACCCACTATGAAGGAAGGGTATGGTTTCAAATACATTTCGTAATGTTTCTATTCCAATGATGGAAAAGAAATAACTCTGCAAAATTTCGACTACTATCTTTTTAAATTATGCAATCTAGTACGTATAAAGATACTTACGAGTGAACTACTTTCAAATATCTTATTTGAAAGAATGACTAAAAAAATCCGTACTTGCAAATAGTGAATGCCTATAGAAGTTATTCGTTTTGGATGTTCGGATTAACATTACTCTGCTTGTGATGATTACTTAGCAAATAATCAGTTCCATACTTTCATGTTAGCTACATCTAAACTGATTATCGTAGTGCATAAGTGTTTGGTCGATTAACTAATACTCAAACATACAGTCACTTATTGCAATTTAATTGGGAAGTTGGGGAGTCTTCGTTTTGTTTTCAGTCATGCTGTATTTTTGTGGAATTTTTCGCTGCCAAATAACATTTCATATTGTCGTTTTGGGTGTAATTGTTGATTTTGAGTTTATCTGTCAATTTTGCAGAAGTTTTTTTAAAATTAGATCGAGGAGGGCTAGACAGGTTTCTCATACTGATAAGGTATTGGAACTAATTGATGAAGACGAACTTGGGGACAATGATGATCATGTTGACATTACAAGCCATGAAGGAAGTAGAGCAATTGATGGGTGCAAATCTGAGGTAAAAGAGAAAGCCACCAGGAAATGGAAACGAAGGTACGATTTCTCTTTTTTGGTTAAAGCTTGTATATGCTGAAACGTGCCTGTTGTTAATTCTTGAAGTGGCAATAATGGGAGAACATTATCAAGACTTTTGAGAAAAAACAGACGCGTGGAGATAAACAAATTTTATAAAATTTAGAGCATGAGCTTTTTATGAATAATCACAAACTTATATCTCATAAAAAGAATTTGTCTTCCTGATCATAAAGAGGAACTACTTTTAGATGATCGTACTTGAAAAGGCCCCACCCTTGGCTTGCAAATGGGGAATGTTTGTGACAGCATACTTGATTTCAGATTAAAAGAATAAAGTCTCTATTTACTAGCAAAATGCGAATTGAGTTAAAACTTATATACTAGTCTCTTTTAGTTTTTTTCAGCTTGATGGTTGTTTTAGAGTAGACAGTTTCCAGCTATTTTCTTATGAATAGTTTCATTTGGGTTGTGTTTGATATAAAACGAGGCACATTAAAAATAATTGGCTGGTGGGGGAATTGGTCTGACAGATCTAAGGTCACCCAAAGCTTATATTTACTGCATACATTTTGTTTCAACCCAAACCATATATGAACCATTTCCAAACCTACTGATACCGTCCCCGGTGTTCAAAGTAATTACTATTAATTATCATGACCAAATGATTCCAGTTTATTTCAAATCCACTTTCCATTCATTTCAATTTGTAGAAGCAAGGAAGGTGATAAAATGGATGGGAGTTTGGAAACTGATGCCATTTCAAAGAAAAAGACTATGATTGATGAGCTCAGTGTCTCCCAAGATGATGCAGAACCTGCTCTGTATGTCATTGACGAGCTCATTGTCTCCCATGAAGATGGGGCCATCACAACCAACAAAAGCATCGTGATTGATCCAACAAATGAATGTTGTTCCTCTCCAGTGGAAATTGACCGCACATGTGAGGTTGAACCACGTAAGAAAGGCAAAGTGGCATCCAAGCGGCGAATTGGAAACCATAATGATAGCAATAAACTCAAGAAAAGTCATATTAAAAGTAGCAACAAAAAAAGAAGTGGTTATTGTGAGATGGTACAAGAAGATGAATATGATGAGACCCTTGCTTCCTTCTTGAGTAAGGTAAAGAAGAGGATACAAGAAGATGTATATGATGAGACCCTTGCTTCCTTCTTGAGCAAGGTAAAGAAGAGGAGGCTTGAACATCGTTAAGCCTAGCATGTTTCTTGTCTCGTGTTGTTTGATAATGTAATTGTCTTATTCTAAGCAAACATATTTTGATCGGAAAGTTTTTTTTTTTTTTTTTTTTTTTTTTTTTTTTTGTAATCATATTAGATTTTTGAAACACAGAAGAGTAGGTTCTAGTTTTGGCAGCCTCTGGGTTATCCCTGCAAAAAAAGTTTTGCTGTTAGTCTTGTAACTTCATTTTTTACATGTGATAGAAGAACATGTTTTATTTAATGATGTACCTATTAGGACCTACTCAGGTTTCTAACCATTCAGATTCAATACTTGTGTTGGACTGCTTAAGCTCAGAAATCCTATATTGATTGTCCCAACAATAGTTTCTGGATCTTAAGGTCATTGGCTCGAACCAACTAAAAGACAATGTATACAGTTTTGTTTAATGAAAATGTGTCAACTATGTCTAAGATTGAGCAAGTTGCATGTATTATCTCTATGGTTTACACACAATTGCATTGTTGTCCCTGTGCTTTAATTGTTGCAAAGGTGGTCCAAAACTTTCGATTTTGTTGCGTGCCTAGTCCCTAGTTTTAACCCCATCTATTTTGTCTTGTTAAGTAACTACAGTCTACACATGCCAAAATCATGAGGGTACCATTGTCATTTCCCCATCCTCCATTTCTTTTGAGCCCCTTCTCAATTTGGAGGAAGAGGTGGTGGTCAACATGGAGCAAGTGGTGGTGGTCAAGAAGGAAAATGGGACGCAAAATAAAGTCTATCCTACGATCTCGATTTTCACCACATGATCAAAGGATCTTATTTGGGTATGATTTAACTTGGTTTAAATGACTGAAATTTAAAAATATGGATGGTTTAAGCAGTGTTTTAAAACCCGGATTTTTAGTCGACCCGGAAAAGTGTTAATTTCTGGTCGGACCGGTTGGGCCGGAAGGTCGGACCGGAGTTAATAATAGTATACAGTAGTAGTATTTAGTGAATTTTTTTATTTTTTATAATTATAATTATATCATGTATAATAATTATAATTCATAGAGTAATAAAGAGTGATGACACATCGATTTTCTCGTTATTCTTAGAATACACATCAATATAATAATTATATGATCCATATAGTAATAAATGGTGATGACATATCAGTCAAAGATTCTCTCATTACCCTCATTATTCTTGAAATACACAATCAGTCAACATTTCTTACTTATAAATGATTAAATGTACATAAAATTGTAAAGTCAATGCGCCGGTCCGGTTCCCGGTCCGACCGGCCGGGTCAACCGGGTCATTGACTAGTCAAAGTATCGAAATAACTGGGTTTTTTTGAGCCGAAATTCTCTAAAAATACGGTCCGACCGGGCCGATCGAACCGGGTCTTAAAACACTAGGTTTAAGTGACTCAATAAGTTCGACCTAACCATTTTAGTGGATTTGAAGACAAAAGGAAAACGATAAACGAAGCCCAAGGTCTATGTTTGAAAATATTAGACATGCATAAATTTAATATACCACCAATTTATGCATGAAATTAATTCTTAAACATAGTCGGACACTTGACCGTAGGAGACAACGCTTCTAATATTCTATCGAGGAGCCGTACGCAGCAAGAACAGGTTGAAAAAAATCCTAAATTCGGGAACTAGAAAGTATGTAACTTATATTTTTAACCTAAAATTCAATTAGAGTACTCTATTTTTTTTTAATTTCATCCTATATAAACATTTTCAAAATTAAAAACCAAATGCGGAAACAAGAGTCCATGACTCCATGTCCAAACTCCAAAGGGCCGAAATAAACCAGCACCCAAACAACCTTTCTTAATGGGCCTCTCACCCTAAAAATCCAAGTATAAATACAGCATTTCACCCATTAGGGTTTCTCACTGCCTCCACTCTTCATATCTCCACCTTCTTCTACCTCCAGCATCAAGCTTAGCTAACCCTAACACCATGGCTGATTCACTCGTACTACGTGGCACCATGAGAGCCCACACCGATTGGGTCACCGCAATCGCCTGCCCAATCGACAACTCCGACATGATCGTCACTTCCTCCCGTGACAAATCCATCATCGTTTGGCGTCTAACGAAAGAAGACAAAACCTACGGTGTCGCTCAACGCCGACTAACCGGTCACTCTCATTTCGTCCAAGACGTCGTTCTTTCATCCGACGGCCAATTTGCTCTCTCTGGTTCATGGGACGGCGAACTCCGTCTTTGGGACCTCAACGCCGGAACCACCGCTCGCCGTTTCGTCGGTCACACTAAAGACGTTCTTTCCGTCGCCTTCTCAATTGACAACCGTCAGATCGTTTCAGCGTCACGTGACCGTTCGATTAAACTCTGGAACACACTAGGTGAGTGCAAATACACTATTCAGGATGGTGATGCGCATAATGATTGGGTGAGCTGTGTTAGATTTAGCCCTAATACTTTACAGCCAACAATTGTGTCTTCCTCATGGGATAAAACTGTGAAGATTTGGAATTTGACCAACTGTAAGTTGAGGTCAACTTTGGCGGGCCATGGAGGCTATGTGAACACGGTGGCTGTTTCACCTGATGGTTCATTGTGCGCCAGTGGTGGTAAAGATGGTATGATTTTGTTGTGGGATTTGGCTGAGGGAAAGAGATTGTATTCTTTGGAATCAGCTTCAATAATTCATGCTTTGTGTTTTAGCCCAAACAGGTATTGGTTGTGTGCTGCTACTGAGAGTAGCATCAAGATTTGGGATCTTGAGAGCAAGAGTATTGTGGTTGATTTGAAGGTTGATTTGAAACAAGAATCTGAAATGGCTGCTGAAGGAACTGCTACTCAAACTAATGCTGGCAAAACTAAGGTCTATTTTATGTTTTTTATACATTTACGGAGTATTTTGCTACTTTATTTAACTGTATGATATTGTTTTGTGCTGCAAGTGTGCGTTGAGGGGCTAATAATGGTTTGTTAGAATAGTTGTAGGATTACATGTGTACAATTTTGAAAGAAGTTATGTAGCTGCACATTTCTTGTTAGTTAAATTTGGATAGGTAGTTACATGTACAAGCAAGAAAGTGTATTAAAATAGCAACATGAAATTAGGGGTGTTTGATTAAGCTTTTTGTCCGAATTTAGTGCTCAATGGAGTTTGCTGAAGTTGATACACTTTTTTACCTACGGCTTATGATCTTATGGGATTGAAGAAGTCATCAGCTGTTAAACAAACTTTTTGTCCTTGTAAATTAAGTTAGTGCATAAGCAATAGGCATACAACACACCTTAAGACGCTTATTATTTTAAAAAATGTAATGTCATTTACGCCGGATTAGATTTATAATGTTACCTTAGGCTGCTAATAGTAGCTCAGAGTCAACCTCGTTTATTAGTCCTTGTTTAGTTTAGGAATTCATTTGAATTTTGTTTGGCACATGTAATTATTAAGTTAAATTTGATTTGATATGGTTTGGTGATGCATTGCAAATATCTAATATATTGGTGTCTAACACTAGGTTTTATTTTGCTGTTTATTTTCACGCTGTTTCTACTGATTTTTATCACCTTAATAACTATTAGTACATGAGAAACTGGAACTTGCTTACAAATTTGACCTACATTGAAATGGTTTGTGTATGTTTATATGGTTTATGTACTAAAAGGAGTTCTCTGAAATCAATTGCATGTTTTTGCAGCAGATAACTTAAGATATAGTTTGAGTGAATTTATTGTGATCATTATATGCGTATGAACAAGTTTTTCTTGCAATTGATGAATGCAGGTTATTTACTGCACAAGTTTGAGCTGGAGTGCAGATGGAAGCACCTTGTTCAGTGGTTACACCGATGGAGTTGTAAGAGTTTGGGGTATCGGACGCTACTAGGAACTACCAAGAGTTAATTGAGTTTTTACAATACCAGCCAGCAGCAATCAGCTTTAAGCTGTGTAGGTTTCAGTTTGAACATTGAATGTTTTTATTTCTCTGCATGATATTTTCTTTTTGATAATGAGAGTTTTGGATGTTTCAGATTTGGAGACCATTATATTTTAGTTGTTACCTTCTATGTTTGTTACTTGTTCTAATTAAGATGTGCTTATTGCCTCGTCTCATATAGTCACGTTTCTTTATCTTGATCATGTGGTAAACTAGTACCATCTTTAATTGTGCCATGCCTTGCAATTTCTATGTTTGTTATACGTTATTGGGACTGCATATCGGATGCCTAATGATTGCTTGCTTGCTTATAATTACATATGAGCAGTTTTTGGCGGGTATTAAACTTGTTCAATAATTGTGTTTGTTCAGAGATTATAAATTAATATTGCACATTTAAAAGTTGAAGCTGATATCGAGTGGTTGTTTTTGTAAATACTTTTGTTTGACAGTTTTCTTCAGCTAACATGGAAAAGTAAAAGATAACTTATTTCTACTAATGAAATCGCCTATGGCATGAATTTTAACTGGCAGTCCTAGTTCTATGTTACCAAATGATCTGCTGTTACCTAGAGTCTGAGTAGTTAACTTCTCGTCATCAGTTGCGAGCAATAACAGTTGAAAACTTCATTTTGCAACACATTGTTGGTTGAATGGTTGGCACTTAGCAGTGGAGGCGACAATTTTAGAAGAAAAAAAACCCATCGACAGCCTTACATTTCAGCATTTGCTTCTATTGCAATAAACAGTTATCACTTGATCTGGTGACATGAAATTCTTCACATTGATTTGATGAAAAAAAATAAAAATGTTTGGGTGTCTGAACCATGTAGAATGAATGATGAAATCGTAGTAAAATAATAATTATTAATAAGAATAATACGTAGTAGTATTATTATGTGACAGATATGTTGGGTGACAACTCTATGAGGATTGAACCTAGGTGTTTTACAAATGCATCCATCTATGAAAAAAAACTAGGCTACAAGACAAATATATTATTGTTGGATAAGTTAGTTGGGTCACCATCTGAGTGGGTTGTTAGGTGAGCTTGATTTACTTCTCACAATCTCACGTGATGGACCTAAGGCGGTCTGACCGGTTGGAGTTGCTAGAATTTCAATCTATATGGAAGTAACACACCCTTTCCATGTGGTTCATACATAAAGGATCACAAGAGATGTACTGGTCTTTTAAAATCGAGATGGTCCGAGTACAAATATTTCACGATAATGTATTTATTGTCGAAATTACCATTTTCGCATGTATCTTGATTGTCATCTATCAAATCTTTCCTTGTTTGTGCATTTTTATGACACAAATTATAAGGCAATATCTAAATTGTTATCATCGTTGATAATCTATTTCCCGAATTCGGGTTGGTATTTGAATGAAGAGTCTGATATGGTGAACAACCCTACCTAGTCCAATTGTCTAAGACCTCCAATACCCATAACTTAATGTACAAATCTTCTAGTACCATTTGCTTCGACTCTCATTTTGACCAAACTCAGATCTACCCCTTGACTTCTTAACTCATTGTGTGTCACTAATTGTATAAAGAGCAGATTACACAAATAATACGCATGAATGCATGATGATTTGGTCTAAACTACTCCAACTATATCTACTTGAAAAACTATACTCTTTATGTCCCATTTAATTTTGTATTGTCAGTTTGTTACGGAATACGTGTTCACTTTCATCTTATAATGATTCAAACGAGTTTTTGAAAAGTAAAAGGAATTATACTCCTTGTGTCCCATTTTACTTTGCGTTGTCACAAAATACGTATTCACTTGTATCATATAATTCGTCAAACAAGTTTTTGAAAAGTAAAAGTGATGTTTTGTTGGTTAAAAACCTTTTAGTTACAAATTTACAATGGTTGCATATATCTGATAATATGTGTCTTTTAAAGTGGACACGTAATTAAGATTTAAGAGGGAAGTAGTAATACAATGATTGAAGTAGTAAAACCAAACTTACGAAAATGAACATAACCATTCGTTTAATCACTCAACATCTTTTTTACTAATAACATCAAAAAATAAAAAATAAAAAAAAATCCGATTATAGTAGCTTAGTGGTGGAGGACATACAACGTAAAGGTGGAGTTCACGGGTTCGATTTCCGTCATTTTCATATTTCTTTAATTGCGAGTTACACGATTTACCTCCTTCGTGTTAGCCGTGAGATTAGTCAGTATCGGTAAGAGCTGCCAAATAGTCGGTTTTACCTTCTTCTTTTTTTTTCTTTTTTCTACTTCCTCTCTAATTGTTAATCATACATCTCCAAAGTTTAATCATAAAATAACCTTGTATCAGAAAGTAGAGATAAAATAGTGGCCCAAAAACTAGAAAACAAAACCCTGAAAATATCACCAATAATAAATCATCATGATCAAATTAAAAAGAAAAACACAGATAAAATAGTACCCGCTAAACCGCCTCCCTTTCGTTAATATTCCATATCATTTAATTCCAACAACTGCTACTTTTGTTGGAATCTACAAACTTGTGCTTCTAGGGTTTAACTTCCAATCTATACATAAAACTCCCATTTTTCTTCGATTCTTCTCTTCGATTTCGTTTATTAGCGCCGTGGATTTCGTCAACCAGCTTACGAACTTTCATTCGTTATCAAAAAGATAGATTGAATGTGGTCAGTTAATTTTTCTGTTTTTTAATATTTAATTTTATAGTTTGTTTTGCAACTATGTTGACTGTATCTATAGCTTGTTTTGTGTTATTGTATCACCCTGTTGACTGTATCTATACTTCGTTTTGTTCATAAGACGGACTGTTGTTATCAACTTTTCGGTATTGTGAAATTAACCGATGGAATTTGGGATGTTGATACATTGATGAATTGAACTTACTGATTTTGCGGATTTTTTTTGATAATTAGAACTAATGATGGAATCAAAGATGGTGTTAGGTTTCAAAGGTCTAATAAATGTGGTGCATTCATTGTTTTTTTTATAGGGAATTTTGGAGAAGGCATAAAAAAAAGTTATATGTTTCTGTTGGGCTTTGTGGAGGTGGATACATATTGTACAAATTTTATGATTCTTACAGAAGAAGAATTTCGGAACTCGAGCGACAACTTGCCGATGAGCAAGAGAACGATGAGCTTCTCAAGGCCCAGTAAGACTGCTTTCTTGAAGTTTTTTGTTTTAATTTTTGGTGGATCTAGTCTTGTTTTGTGATTTTGTGGGGAAAATGACAGGATGCAAATGCACTTTGAGAACATTCAAAGAATAGCTAATACGATGACATTGCCTCATGCCATGCTTTATTTGAGTAGCCGGGTTGCAGAAGAGTTGGATCTTTTGCATCTTACAGAGCGGTTAATGAAAGGAAAGGGTCAGCCCAACAGTTTGACACCTTCTGAAAAGCTCGAGCTTTGGGAAAGGCTCAAATTATTAAGTAAGATGTTTGAGCTCTTCATTTTTTTTTTCTTTTTTATATCTTTCTCTGTAGCGAACTAATGAGATTTATCATTGATATGCAAAGGTTTCACCAGGATGGTGCTGTCTACGTGGGCAATGACGGCGATTAGCTTATATATTAGAATTCAAGTAAACATCTTAGGGAGACATCTATATATAGATACTGCTCGCGATCTTGGAGGTTATCAACCTGTAAGGACTGTCTCGTTTATAAGTTATTTTGTAATTGAGTTCATGCCGATCACTGTATATATTCTTGTTTGGGACTCTGGTAAGTATGTAAAATTGGAACCAATAATATGCCATAGGTTTCCAGTTACAGTTAATTAGAGTGTCAAGTAGAATTAGAAGTTCTGGTTTGCATGGAAAAGAAGTATATAGGCACTGGTAAATTAATACCAGCATTACTTGTTAACATTTCTACCTTTATGAATCCGAGGATAAGTGTTATATGTCAAAGAGTGTAAGTTTAAACCATCACGCTTCCACTTCAAAAGATAAGACCATTATGCTAAAAACATATAAAATCAGGAAGCTCGTCATCTCGAAATATATATACAGGGACAGCTTTATCTATGTAATTAGTCTATGCAAACATACAATAGTTATCCTTATATAAATTTGAACATAAGGGCAGTATGTCTCTATAACTGCCTTAAAAGTAATGTTTAGTTGAATTAAGTAGTTACCTTTTCAACTAAAGACGACGTACATGTGTTACATGCTGCAAAGGAAGAGATTCAGAAATTAAGATTAGGCGTTTATATTAACATGAAAATTTCACATAAATATATAGTGCCAGTAATTGAAGTTGCGTAAAATAATATGGAAGATTCACATAAAGTTACTAGAGAATATGGTCAAGTACATATGAAGGAAACTTTCGTGATTAAGTTCTTATTTAAATAAATAAATGTTTCTACATCGATGTGGATTGTTTCTAAGCGATGGTTATGAACTTCGGAATCCTCAAGGTGGAAGTCCATTGTGCTCTTTGCTTTCTTAAATTCATGTTCCTCTCCATCTAACTATCTTTCAATCTCCAGCTCTTCTGTTCTATTTTTCCTTACTGTCTACTAAGAAATGGTTCCCTGGTGAGAAGTGAGAACTATTAGTTACGTTTGAAACACAACCCTTAGGCCCATTTTCCTTCTTTCATGCCGGTTGTGTGGTCCAATTTAGGCCTAACCGGTTACCAAAAGTATGATGTTAACAAATAAAGTAAAACTTGAATGTGCATGTGTTAAATTAAAGGGTTCACTTACCCGGATGTGTTTTGAATAAAGTACATGTCATATTTAAAACCTTAACCCATTTGGGTATATGTTAGTTACGCTAAGAAGGGATGCTATCAACACAATACATATAGGGAACCAGTAAATAAAATGAACTTTATTATTCTCTCATCTTGTTTATTGGTCTGAAATCAGGCAATTTTACTTTAAAGTAGAAATTTGACAATCAATAAATACAGGAGGATGCTGATCTGATTGATAGAAATGACGAACAACAGTTTCTAGCAAGTGCGGATTTTCTATCAAGTCAGAGAATGCCAATACTGATATCCAATATGCAAGCTGCTGCCACTGAAGTTCTCAAAGGGTAAGAATGATGTATTTTAAATCTTTTATAACTTATGTTCAATTCTTAATAAATTTTAGGGTAGGCCGACATGAAAGTGGGTTTTTTATAAAGGTGTATGGAAAACTGAACAGTATAAACTATAACGTGAACAAAATGTCATCACCAAGAATTCTTTCCATAAAAAGCAAAATATAAAACCAATAATCAAGGAAATCTGCCAGCCAAAGTGAGCGCTGTCAAGACATAACCTGTAACTAGAAGGTGGACAGGTGACGAAAGGGTGGGTTGGGGGTTGGTAACAAGTCAAAATGGGTTTAGTTGAAACGAGTAATTATATGTGGGTATATATACACTTTGTGCATGCTGTAATATTGTATATCATATATTTTATGTATGCATGATGAAAGCAAAATCATAAAGCATAGGATTGGCTAGCTTGCTTGGTATCGTTATTGGTGTAGTTGGTCTGCTTCCGTGGTAATATCATAGAACTAGTATGCTATTAGACACAATGGCCAATGGGATTTTGTGAGTGTAGCCTGAGCCTCATGTAAACTGGGTCTTATGTGATGGCAATGAGGGGTTTTACCAGGTGATGACAGGTGAAAGTAGGTACTAGTTGGGTCCTAATGGAGTAGCGGGATGGCTGGATATCATATGCGAGGATATTGATATAGTCTGCAGCTATGTTATTGATGATATTCTTGTTGCTTTTTGCATGGGTATGAAACATGGAGCTATGTGTCAACATTACTGTTTTTATGACAATCTTACCCTATTGGCTGCTTGTGAGTTTGGGTTTTGATATTGCTTTCAATTTAGGGATTTGTTATGCCAATTTTCACGTGTTCTTGAGTTTTCTTTGTTGTAATCCACAAAAGTGAAAATTCAAAAAGCAACAGAGATTGAAGATGAAGCTGTTAAATGACAAAAATACCCCTCGCATTACATGAATCCTGATCGTCACTAAACAAAACTTTTGGACAGTATGACATTTTGGAGAAAAAAGAAACAACTGAAACTATTTAAAACAAAGAATGTGCATTTTGAATCTTTCACACTTGATCTGCAACTTTCATACAAGTACAGGGACAAAACATGTAATTTACTCCTCTTTTAAATATTAATATTTTCAAGCCACTATGGTATGCATGTTTTTTCCCTAGTGCATAGTGGCCGCCGGCTAAACGTTGCTGCTCGCTTTCGTGTTATCCTTGGAAGGTTATTAAGTGAGTACATTTAGCGAAAAAGGGAAATGACAAGCTAAAGGGTATCTGCATCTTTTTCAGCTGTAATAGTTAGACAAAAATATAATACATCTCTGAAAAATTCTCCATTTATACGAAATGAAAGTAGCTTTTCTTTTTTACTTCTTGTTGAAGAAGATATTTTTCTATACTACAGTACTTTGCTTATTAAATATCTACTTCCAGAATTGTGTGAGATGGTATACTGAATGGTCTGTCACAGTTTCATGCAACTCTTGTACATTTTTATTTGCAGAAAGCAGTTAAGGGATATCTTCAATTCAAGTGTACTTCATGAAACAATTATGCAGATATTGAATATGTTCATGAGTATGGGAAGACCTCATCAGTGGGTGGATTATTTGATGCCAGAGGATGTGAGATTCCACAAATCAGTTGAATCCTCTGGGAGTGATGGCCCTAATGTTTCTAATATCACTAAATTAGATGAACTAATGTTGGAGACACGTAACGTTCTATCAAGGTACTCTGTTCATTACTAGTTACCCTTAACTTATAAAACTTTAGTTTAGAAAGACACTGGTGCAATGGTGCCTCATGTTGTGTGAGGTTAGTAAACCATAATCGATAGTTGCACTTTACCAGTTGTGCCTGTGTCTTGATTAGAAATTGAACTTGGGGTTTATAGTATTGTCTCCTTTTTTTTTCTTTCTTCTTTTTTTTTTTTTTTTTGTGTGTGTGTGTGTGGGTCAAAACTTCAAGTGCCATTACACTCATGTCTCTTCATAATTGCTATTCAAGAAAAAGTATATATGTAATATAACATTCATATGGGTTGTGTTTAACTGTTTACGTGGCCAACTCTTTTCTGTTCTTTTCTAAAAGATATTGTTACAACTATACAACCACTGATTATTTTTTGTAATAGAACTCTTAAGAATTGTGTGAAATTTTTGACCCATTATACCTGTCGCTGTAGTTATTTTATATTTTTTATGCCAACATTTATCATTTGTAATGAATGATAGAAAGTGGCCATTTACATCAGATATCAAGGATAAGATTGCTAATAATATACTGGTGATCTACTCCAAATATTAATATTGCCTACAAGAGTTTATTGAATGAATTATGGGAAAATTACTTTATCATAAGTTGTTGAATTGAAATATTAGAGAAACCTGAAATGTTTCTGCTTCTGTGACTGAAATGGCTCTTAGAAATAGTTCGGGGACTAAACGTATTTACTTGTGAAACACATCATTGTTTTCGACAAGTTTACAGTTCTTGCCTGTTCAATGGCTTCTGCTTTAGTAGTGATATTCATCTCAGACTTCTTCAGGGATGAGATGTAATTTCTCCAAAGCATTGGCTATCCTCTTATGCTTTATTGGTGATAGTTCGCAGACTTTCCAATAGGCTTATAGAGTTCACAGGGTTAAATTTTTGCCACCGATGCATTAAGCCCCTGTTATTTAAACGTCACAAGTTATGTGGGTTGGGTAACGGTAGTTTCAGGTTGATTTTTTAAGTCATTTTCTATTATGTATTGTAAAGGGCTGGGTTGGGTTGACTAACAAACGCTACATAATTGATGTGTTAGTTATGTATGGTATTATTGAAGTAACCTAGATTTACGGGTAAACTGTGATCTCATACTTTTGTCATTATGTAATATCTGGCATACTGGATACTTGGTTTCATATCCTGAGAATTGCATAATCCAATGGTTTTTTTCCCATCTGTGTGATACTGTGATGGGAATATTCGTTAATATATAGCTTAACCATTTCATTTATTTATCCTTGTTATTTTATTTTCTTTTTTGCAGTTCTGAATTTGGCAACATTCTAGATATGTCACTGAGAAAAGTAGTGGATGGACTAATGGAAGACATGAACTTACAATTCGGAGATGGTAATCTGTCTGTGGGATTACCACTCGCAAAAATTCTTCCACGGGTTGCACAAATTAGTCCACTGCTGCTCGAGGAACCAAGTCGGAACAAGTTTACTCAAATCATTCAAAACATACCCGAAGTCGAGGTTTTTTTCACTCTACTCTACACAAACATGTCAACCTCATAACTCAGCAAGGCCGTCCTTGAGTATGTGCAAGTGGTGGGGCTTCACGGTGCCTTTTGGGGCCTATAAAAATTTATTATTAATACGACTAATATGCAAATGGGAAAAAACAGTTAGTGTCATATCTGTTGTTGTTCGGTGAAACTATTAGCGATATTATTCAATTTGAATTGGTACATGTAAAAAGGGTTGTGTTTTGCAAACTTCGAATTGCAATTTGTTTTGGTTACGACTTGGTCACAATCTCCTGCAATATCACAACTGAAGCTAACGCATAAATCTTTTTTGGCTTGTATTCTCTTTTATATGAAATTAAGCATCATGATAATGTATATGGTGTCACATGTCTCTTGCTTCCAAACGTAGTGAGCTTAAACAGAGATCCTCTCTTCCAAACCTTGTAAGGTCATGAGGTTTGGAAGCAAGGGCCTGTATTCGAGCACCTACGATGTATAAAACTTATTATTATTATTATCTACTCCGTACTATATTTACCAGGAGTTTTTTTCCCACGTTACAGCGGGACTAAAACAAACAGAGTATAACCTTAGATTTGATTTATGTTCAAATTAGTGGGCGTTTCTCGCAATGTAAAAATACTTTAAATGTTTATTTGTTATTGTAATGATTTTAATGATAGAAGAAAATACAATTACTTGTAAATGAAAAATCAAACCTATCAAAATATTTTGTCTTTTCTATTTTGCTCTTTTATTTGGACTTTAAAAGTCTACATTTTAGTTATTTATTTAGATATAGATATAATTTCTTAATAGTAAAAGTGACTATGGTGATGTCATACTACCCAACAAATCTCTCAAAATAACGTCATCTTGGTGTACCTTTGGCAATATAATTCACGTCGGCTATTTTACAACATTTCTCGTGTTTATATGTCTTCTACATTGATTTGAAACAATAAAATTCAAATTGATCCCTATTTTGAGTTTCCTCCCAACACTTTTGAACAAGTACTATATGATGTCACTTTAAAATAGATCACATCCATATGTAGTGAAAATGGTGAAGAACATCCATACAAAAATACTTAACTATAGTTGTTATGGATTTTTATTTTAGATATTTCGAAAATCTTGCCCTACATAAATTGCGTTAAAACAACGTTGTTACGTGGTGTTTGTCACATAAGCTTAAGTGTATGACAGCACCATATTTATTTTCCCTATTACGAGTAAATTATACGACGCAAAACTAATACACTATTAGATATGTTACAACGATTACAATGAACTAATTAGGTTAATAATATTCCAAAATTCATTTCAACAGGTTAGTTACATTCAAAGTCCAAATAAGGATTTTATTCGACTCAATTCTAACTCGTCCGCAAACTTTCTTTATCCTCAACTAAAAATTGATCTCAGTAACTAAATACTATGACATTCCTTATAACCCTTGTGGTTTACTAAACATGAATATCCTATACATTTGTCATCAATGGATACTATTTCTTATCTAATTATCTTCATGTAGTTACATGTAGAATGCCTACATAAGGTATGCTGGATTTCATGTACATACTTATATAGGTTGGAGTCTCGACATATTTTTTAAGAATACACCAAACACACACATGAAAGATAACTGAGAGAGACGAGTCAATCACTCATTCGACAATGGGTATGTTTGGCACAACTAGCTGGTAGCTGGAGCTTTTGGTAATATTTGTGTTTGGCAGAGTAGTTGGAACTTGTAGCTTATGAATGTAAAATGACATAAAAAGACAAATATATTAATTTTAAAATATGATATATAATTACTTGGAGGGTATTTGTGTAATTTCATTATCAATAAGGCTACAAGCTACTTTGAAAAGCCACTTCAAGTAGCTTATGGTTTTGGAGCTTATAGAAACTATAAGCTACTCAAAATTTTACAAGCTACTTTGAAAAGCTACTTCAAGCTTATGGTTTTGGAGCTTATAGAAACCATAAGCTAATCAAAATTTTGGTAGCCAAACAAAGCTTATAGCCATAAGCTCTTATAAGCTACAAGTTCCCATAAGTTCGTGACAAACACACCTAATGTATATTCCATTCAAACATGAAAGCTATTTATTTAATATATTTGAATATATATCATTAGTTTGTTGGTTATGTACGTATTAAATGTTATATTATTTTATAGAGGTAATAAAAATTTTACCAGATAATTGTATTCTGTGTAATTTTAAACATAATAATAAATATACATATACATCTTCATTATAAAGAATACCATACTTATTAGATACTCTATAACATTATGGCACATATTTCGTGTTATATATTTAAGTATATATCATATAATGCTTATATATATTATTAATTACAAAATGTCATAATAATTATTTTTGTATTATTTTATTTATATAAAGGTGCAAATTTTAAAGTTCTACATGTCAAAGAAATGTAGTTTTATGAAATATTTATTTAAAAATTATGCTAGACAAAGTTAATTTTAGTATGTTATATAATAATTAAAATTTAACATCCTGTAAAATGTAAGCCTTTTATATATGTTTTAAAAACTTAAAATAAATAAAAACGTGTCACTACAAAAAAAAAAAGTATCAATAGTTTCCATCTCATACGTTTAGCTACAAATCATGTTTCAGTTGTATTTCTTTCCTAGATTTCTATTATTAATTATAATAAATTTAAAAGCAATTATTTTCTTAAAATGTTTAAACAGCATGAAAGTTTATGAACTGTAACACACCAAGTACGTTACAATTTTAAAATATAGAGTAATACCGATAAAGTTATAAATTGTAATCAAAACTTAATTTTACACAACCAACTTTCTAGATATTTAAAGTTAAACATTAAAGTATAAGTTATTGGGCCAAATAATGGATACATTAATAAGAAATAGATAAATAAATATAAATATATCAAAGAAAAACGAAGAATAATTAAGTACAACAATAATTTGCAGATTAGTATACATTATATTGCTACTAAATTCATGGATCTGTTTAAAACATCTGTGCATATTTCCCTGATATGATGATGATGAAGCCATATAATTAAGCACCTGCAAATTAAATAATAAAAATAAATAGGACCAAAACAAGAGAAAGAACAAGTAGAAGAAATGCTTTTGACTTTGTACAAACACTAATAATGGAAATTTGACCAACAAGATAAAAAGATAGTGAAATCATGTGGCCAGATCTATGGAAAAATCTAGCATCCATCCATTTTCAGATATGGTTTATCACCATGCATTCATGACTATGAACTGAAAATGACATCTTCTAAAACCAGAAATTTCATAAACTTACTCAAGGAAAAAACCCATCTGATAATCCAAGAAACATCATTTTTTAAATGTTTTTTTTTTTTAAATAACATTTTTGAGGTGGGTTTTTTTTATTATCTTACATGAACCAAAAGGGGGTCAAAATACTGGTTCTTGGAGCAATAATTCATGTGAAATAGGAATAAAAATCTCATTTTGCAGATGGGTTTTTATTTAAAAACTCATACACCAAACATTATATACTAGTTTTTGCTAGCTTTTTGGGGTTTTGACTTGAAAAAAGAGAAGGTGTAGAGCTCCCTTCAATCCAAAAAAGGATCACAAGAAGGGTGATGAAGCTCCTAGATTATGCAAGCCACAAAACCTATACAACAAGATTGATAGGGTTTGAGGGATCCATAAGCCAGCAGCTTTATATTCCCACTCAAAACCTCTTTTGGACTTCAAGGAGCTCTACTTCAACTCATTTTTATCCATAAAAACTCAACCTTTTTCCTCTAAATGTGTACTCAACAAAAATATACATTTGCCATCTTGCTACATGTAAATCTTGAGTTTTTAAAACTTATTGCAAGTGAGCAAGACACTAAACTACAAAAGCTCTCACCTTACATCATATGACGTAAGCCCTAACAAAAGAAACATGAACCAAGAACTTTGAGCAACTAGCTAGAGCCATTTGACCCTTTTTTTTTTTACCTTGTGTACAATCAGAACCCTAAAAAGTTGTGGGTTTTTAAAGAAAGAGAGAGAGAGGGATAGAGAATTAGGTATGGAGATAGATAGGTAGATGGGAGGATATTAAAAGAAGAATTTAGGGGATGGGTTGCCAAAGAGACTGAATTATTTTTAACTTTTACTTTTAGGAGTATAATCTAATAACTCTGAATTGTGATCTGTCAATCACTGAAAAGTCATTGAGAGGAGCGTTTCTTGTTTGTTTAAATTTAATGACAGATTCGTCTTGATCTTTGAACTTATTCACATGCGTTTGTCTACCCACCCCACTCACTCCACTAATTAAAAGCATTTGCATGCTATCTAATCTACATCTTCATAGAATTACGATTATCGATCATCCCAAGGTGACCGAAGTTGCAAATTTTACACAAAAATAATGAAACTCTCATTGGATTGGTGTAAAAGAGTAAAAGAGTCGAGCTAAGTTCGATGTTGACTATATCGGTATGTTTGGATGAGGGGTTTCTAAGGGCTTGAGTTTCTATTTTTTATAAGCCTTGTTTAGCAACATAAAAAAATGGAGCTTCTTGAAAAAATAAGCCTCCAGAAGCCTAAACAAGAAGCTTTTTGAAATGGCTTTTGAATAGAAGCCTCAGCTCCAACCCCAAGCTCCAGCCCCAGCCACAAGCTCCAGCCCATTACATCAATGAACGAGTAGAATATACATATATATGTAAAATTACATATATATCGAATTGAACGAGTAGAATTTAGCAAATTTTAAACTTAGTCAAGATCGAACTTAGCTCGACTCGTTACATCAATCCAATCAGAGTTTCATTATTTTTATGTAAAATTACACACACACACACATATATGTATACATATGTATATGTATACATATGTATATGTATACATAATATATATATATATATAAAGTTCGAGCCTAACACTCATTCGATATTATACAAGCTCGAATTCAACTAAAACTTAATATATATATATAAAGTTCGAGCCTAACACTCATTCGATATTATACAAGCTCGAATTCAACTAAAACTTATCTCAAGTGATTTATTCTATAATGAAATTTATTTCATTTCATTATTATTTTATTAATCTACTACTATTTTTTTGTGTAATTTTAATTGTATGTAGGGTGTGTTTGGATGAGGGGTTTCTGGGGGCTTTTAGGGGTTTGAGCTTCTATTTTTAATAAGCCTCAGCCATAAGCTTTATTTGGTAACGTAATAAAAATGGGGCTTCTTGAAAAATCAAGCCCCCTGAAGCCCTTAAACAAGAAGCTTCTTGAAGTGACTTCTAAATAGATACCCAAGCCTCAGCTCCAGCCACAAGCTCTAGCCCGTTGTTGCCAAACACACCCGTAATAAGATTTACTATTATTATATTATAATTATTATAATATAATTATATATTATATTGTTATATAACAAATAATTAATGTGTACGTATTAATAAAAATGTCATTTAG
Organism: Helichrysum umbraculigerum; assembly: GCA_949592205.1. Taxonomy (NCBI): domain Eukaryota; kingdom Viridiplantae; phylum Streptophyta; class Magnoliopsida; order Asterales; family Asteraceae; genus Helichrysum; species Helichrysum umbraculigerum. The sequence goes on from CATIUR010000005.1 coordinate 41,118,888, forward strand.
GCTCGTGAATTTGTTCAAAATTCGACATAAGACCCCTCCCAACGGGAGTGTCTTTCACCTTCAGTTTCACCGTCGGTTGAGAGATGTTATTGGCACCATGGTGTCATTTTGGGCTTCGGTTTGGTGACGGACGTCACTTTTTTTTAGTGTATGGGTACCGAAAATATTAAATTGATATTTAATGTTGGTAGTGTAGTGTCAGTTTTGAAAAGTGATGACGTGGCGCTGATTTGACACAAACTGATGTGTTAGTTTGTGTCACAATTGGAAGTGGTCTAAGGGGGTGTTTGGGGGAGCATCAGGGGAGGGCTTTTTAGCTTTTGTGGTATCATAGCGCAGAAAAGCTATATTTTAGTGTTTGGGTATATGGAGCTTTTTCCTATTTTAAAGGGTTAAAAAGCTAAAAAGCTAAAAAGCCAGGATTTTGGAGCTTTTAGTTAACGCAGAAGCCAAAAGCTTAACGCCACCCCAAACACCCTCTAAGAAGCTAGAACTGTTTATCACCAATATTATCATTTGCTTGAGATCTTACAAAGGAACTTTGAGTTTTGTTTCCCATTTAATGTTAAATAGATGTGGATGGACAAATACCAAGTTTAATCGATGTGCATATCTTTTGTTTTCGGTAATTTTCATTACGAATGTTTATTATGGTCATAGTCTTTGACCCAATGTTACTAACTGAATGTTTTAAAAATGGTTTTATACCCGTAATAATAAGATAAAACCAAAATCTACTAAAATTGCAATAGTCACTTAAACTTGGCTATAACTTCATCTTTTCTGCGATATGATCTGCCATTAACAAAGCTTATAAACTATATTCTTGATTTAAAAGAAATAAATATATTCAAAACATTAGAGCGATGTTTTTCATCAAATTTACATGCTAAATTGTGCATATGGACACAAAGCTTGATGCCCTCCATTGCTTGCTAGCACCAACAAGTAGTGTCGACCCTGCTATTGATTAACTAAGTATATTATTATTTTTTGTTCAGATACAATATTTTGTTTGCATTCTTAGATCCACATTGACAACTATTTTGTATAAAATTAAATTTAGACAATTAGCATTCTTATGTACTTTTTGGGTTAAAGTGCATAAAAACTTTCTGTTTTATTTCGCAAGATTATATGTTGACACCCACTTTAATTTTAAGTATTTTTCAAACGATAACAATGAACATAAAATGACCCACGTATCCATACAATTCCATTGGTACTTATAACACCCAACATAATTCAAGAACATTTCTTTTTAACATTTCGGAAGCGTACATCTAAACAATTACACCTTAGATTTTAAATATTATAAACCAAAGCGCAATATACAAAACATGATCTAAATAACTAGTTTACCACAACTTTACCAACTTTAAGTTCTAGGTGTTATATAATTTCAAACATAACATTAAGCCATTATCAAGTTTGCTTAAATCAGAGTGAGCCATCAAACATTCCATCAAAACCCAGACTTCTTGCTACCCACAATCAAAAGTATATCCTGCGAGAAGTAATGAGGGGTATTAGCACAAAGCTAAGTGAATAGATCTCTAACTATCAATCTAACTTAGAATAACAAGTGCTTACAGCAAAGCAACATAAACAGATAAATCAAGAGGATCGGTGGTCCTTGAGGTACCCTCATGCCGCGGTGGCCCCCAAGTAACACTTAAAACCAACTGAAGGTCAAACAGTGGTTAAACCGATAGTTTGATACTAATACTACATACAACACAGTTACAATAAACAACATATGTACAAAGCACTTATGTTGTTCAAAGTATTAGTACCCAAACCCAATCCATGTTGACCTCCGACATTCAATTAGTCTACCACCATCATGGCAATATATATATATATATATATATATATATATATATATATATATATATATATAAGACACAATCAATGTATAATAGTAAACCAAGTTTACCCGTTGTAACCATGTTGTTACAACTAATTTAGACTGAAAGTCCAAGATCCTTTCACCCTTGTTGACCACAGCTTCCACTCAAAGATCTTATTTTATTGAGTCTTCGCTTTATCTGAGAAGATAACCAAACCCGAGTTAGATTCTCGTATCAAGTTTATTACAATATAATCATGTATATAATGTCAACTAAGAGCACCTAATATACTTCTAATACTATGTAATTAACATGAGTGCACAAGTCATAAGTTGTCAAATTTGCCAAGTTAAAACATGCAAACGCGATCCAGGGAGGAGTGAGCTGGATCGCGTTCCACTGACCAAAACATTCTGTAACCGAAATGCACTTGGCAACGCGATCCGGGAAAATGGGGTGGGATCGCGTTCTCGAGAGTAAACTCAACTTGAGCTCATTTAACACATACTAACGCGATCCGTGCATGCTAAAGCTGGATCGTGTTCCCAAGAACAAAAAACGACTAACCCAAGTTAACACTAAGGAGCGCGATCCGGCAAAGAGGCTGGATCGCGTTTCTGTGTTTTTCAGCAACAAAACTCAGACCTGCACACATATGCACAAACCCAAAACTCAAATTTCACACAATTCACATACAAAACACGAATTTTTCCAGTAAATGACCTCAAATATCATTCATAAGCATAGTACAACAATAAAGAACATCATCTAACCTCAATTACACACATGCATCATGTATTCAACCTAATTTAATCAAGAACCCACTTTTACACATTGAAACCTAGGAAATTTGCATTCAAGACAAGAACAAGATGATGATGATGATGATTTCAGTAACTATAATTCATTCAAACACAATTGGTCATACATGCAACAATTTTTTCTACTTAATTTTATCAATTGAGCTCAATAACACTAAACAAATAACTTACAATGAAAATGAAGAAAACTAGGTGAACAAGATGAAGAGTAAGATGAAATCAGTAGCTTCAACAAATCCACAGCTCCAATTATGATTAATTCAGATTTTGCAAACTTGCTTATGAGTGTGTGTGCATGTGTGACCTCAGAGAGAGATGGAGAAAATGAGATGGTTAAGTCGGCCTAACAATTCCAACCCAGTACAAGCGGTGTAATAATAATACCTGTTCTAAATCTATTGTCTGGAACCTAAAACCATTTTGCGAGAAAATAAGTTTTATTATACCGTCAACTAAATTAATTTAAAACAAGTAATAATTTATTTACCACAATAAGTCATTTAGCCAGTTGACTTATTAATTTCTATTATTCACATAATACAAATAATATCCACAACACTATTAAATAATAATAATATAAAATAAAGAAATTATCAATTTCTCTTAGGCCCAAAACGAGAATGTTACAGTACTTTTCGGCAAGTTACATTAAAATATATGAGTAATGATTTCTTGCACCACATTTTTGTTTGTTTTTTTTTTTTTTTTTTTTTTTTTTTTTTTTTTTGGCGAAAAACAAAAAAATATATTGAAACATCCTTAATCAACAAGTGTTAGATAGGAAAAAGGAATTACATAAAACTAATGAAGTCATACTTAACTAACCAAAAAACAACTTGAACTAGCTAGCTAGAGGAATAACTCTAGAATGAGGAGATACTAAAACAACATGAAAACGAAAACTTGAAACTGAACAAGATGATATAGATGACCCCGCAAATCATACCAGCTCCTTTGCAACGTCTATCTTGAAAATGAAATCCATCAACATACATAAAAATCAAAGCAGCTTGAGCATGAAAATTTCCACTTAACCATAACAATGCATGTACACAAGCAAAGATCCAAAACAATTGTTGCTCATAATTGAAGATACTACATATGCAACACAATACAATGACCAAAATGAACTTACTTTTTGGCGGAAGTGTCCTCATCGTCTCTCATATTTTGCATGAACTCGTGGAAGCTCATTGATTGACGTATTATTTTCTTTATATTAATTAGTTTACCGATAGAAGGACCCATCGTAGACCGGTCCTTTTGAGATGCAAGATCGATTGAAGCATCTTCCACGTCAATATCAGATATAGCACCTGAACACTTTGGTCGACCATTGTTCTTCTTCTTTTGCGGTTTAGAAAAACTGTTCTCTTTGTCACACAACTTATGCTTTTCATTAACATTTCGATCTTTGCTTTTCCTGAACGTTTTTCCTGAACGTTTTTCCTGGAAAAAAAAAACTTTTTTCTGAACGTTTTTCTGAACATTTATTGTTGTTGTTGTTACATACTTCACAAAATCACTTCATGAATGCATGTAGTACAACACCTTCATGCATATTGTATGGTATATGTATAAAAAATGGTTGTATAAACATCACAACCCTAACTAAACATGGTCGTTGTTGTTGTTGTTGGGGTTGTAATATTTATATTTTATTGTGATTGTTGGACTCTGGGCTAATGGGTAAGAGATAGTATAAAACGCTTTTGATTTGTTTTGATTTCTATTATCTTTTTTACATCAATTGGCATTGTGGTAATTTTTTACATTCTTCTATTATAAATGCATGTAAACTTTTCAAGTTCTTGTGAGCGTGTTGTGAACTTGCATATATCTATTTTCCTTAAGACCCAATAACTTATATAGTAAAGTTTATGGAATGAAAATTGAAATGGAAGCAATCTTATGAATGGAAATCTAAGAGATTTCTAATTATTATGTTAGTTGTAATACGTACCTTTATGATATGTTTGGTAAGAAGATATATAATGTAGTAAAAGTAATATGATATTAATGAAATTGTTAAACAAATTTTTTAACTCGTTTATGTGACACGAAAAAATTGACGTATAAATTATTAATACACTCAATCTTTATGTTTTGTAGCAAAAAACAAAGAAAATATAACTACGATAATGTCATCATCTATCATCTATATAGATATTAAAATATAAAAAAAGATGTTGAAATTGTTAGAGCATCTGTTGGGACATGTGATTGTGACAACAAATCTAGCTTGTAATATGACTAGTGATTATAGTAATCAAGTTTGTACAATTGGTTTTGAATTGTAAGTGAAAATATTGGTTGAAAAACATTTTAGAGTTAATTGGAAAATGTTGAAAAATGTTGACCAAGTTTGACCTGACAGCTGCGGTGCAAACCGAGTTGGGTTCGCAGGGCAGGCTGCGAGGCGAGGCGAGTCATCTTGTTGGGCCAAATAGGCTGCGAGATGAGTTCAACTCGCAGAGCCCATTCGACTGCGAGTTGAGACGTGCTGATACCTATATATACAATATTAGGTTTAAACAATTTAGAACTTTTGCCCTACGAATTTCCAGAGCTTTTTGTGCAATTCTAAGCATTCCTAAGGCTAGGTATTGATCGATTAACATTAGTCATAATCAATACAAAGCTATTTGATTACCTATTCGCTAATACGTGCGAAACAAACAGTTTACAATCCGTAAACTTAGTATTAAGGGATTCCGCACCTTAATACCTAAAGATAACCTCGTTATCGATCCTAATACATACGGACTTACAATTGGTATCAGAGCCTACGGCTAGATACGCGTAGGTTCGAGGTTTTTCGGATAATAACGGTTGATTAAGGGTTGTTGGTACGTGTAATAGTGCGTAAAAACGATCATAATCAATCTCTGGAAGTTATTAGGTTCGTATTCGTTCGAAATCTTAGGGTTTAGGCGATTAAAAACCTAAAATTTTCGTTTTTGGGGTTTTCAGCCGATTCTGCGAACTGAGTTAATCCTGCAAACCGAGTTCTCGTCCTGCGAACTGAGTTTGAGTTCTGCGAATTGAATTTTTTGCGAACTGAATTTTCTGATTTTTGTGATTGTTAATTTCTTAAACTTACAAAATGTCTGACTTAAGTAAGATGATCGAGATGGAACATGAGGTTGGGAAATCTAATGTTCCACCTAAATTGTTGAGAGTTGAAGACTACTATAACTGGAGGGATAGATTTGAATCCTACTGTAGATTTCATGATCTGTCAATCTGGATGTGTATCAAAGGTGGATACATTGCACCTACTGCTGTTGTTGAAAGCGTTACTGTGGTTATTCCTTACAACCAGATGAGTGAAACTCAGCAAAAGAATTTTCAAATTGAAAGTAAATCTCATTCTTCAATTAAGATGAGTTTACCTAAGGAGCTCAATCATCAATTAAAATCTTTTCATACTGCTAAAGCGCTCTGGGAAGCACTTGAGAAAAGATGTGAGGGTAGTCCACAAGTTAAAGCTAGTAAGAAGAATCTCCTTAAAAAGCAATTTACCGTGTTTAAAGCTTTAAAAAGAGAAGATCTTGATACTTATACCACCCGATATTACCATCTGCTAAGTGAGCTAGACGACCATGAGATTGTTACTACTGAGACTGAGAAAACCGACAAGTTTTCTGAGGGTTTACCGTCTAAGTGGGAAATGTATGGTGTAATGCTCAAGGATAATGATGAGAGGTATGCTACAATGACCTTAGAGCAGGCAATTGACAAGCTGAGAGGTTATGATTTCACTAAGAAATCGAGAGATACAGATTCTTATCAGGTTCAGAATCCTGGGCTATACCATGGAAAAACTTATCTCTCGACTTCTTCATCAAGTTCGACCACTGCATTGCTAGTTGGTGATACTGATGAAAAGGGTGAAATGATTACAGACGATATATGCTTACTTACATCATCTGGCAATGAAGCAAAGGGAAAACCTTCTGAGAAGTCACCTCAAGAGCATCAGAAGATGCCTATGAGCGTGAAATATGCTGAACAGCAACTATCTGTTCTTGCTTCTTTTGTTGCTTCATATGAAAACTATATTCAGGGTAAAATCAATGATCCTATTCTTTTTGATGAAGATTATGATCAGATAGACCCTGATTATGTTGAAGAATTGGATCTTCAAGATCAATTGGCTATGCTTTCTAGAAGAGTAAAGAATTTCTTGAAGAGAACTGGTAAGAAAGTGGTGGGAAATCGATCAGGGTTTGACAAGTCTAAGATAAAGTGTTTCAACTGTCAAGGTATTGGACACTTTGCTCGAGAATGTCAACGACCAAAGATGGATTCTGGCGATAGTAAAAAAGGCTCGGGAAGTTCTTTAGTTTCCAAAGCCTTAGTGGTACAACAGTTAGACGGGCCTTATGATTGGAAAGCTCAGTCTGAGGAAGCTCTTATGGCTGAAATTGATGATCAAGAGAAAACTGCTGAGTCTACAACCTATATGCCTTCTGATGCAGATTTTCACGCAAAGGTGCCAGAGTTTCAAGAGAAAGCAATTAATGAAGATGTGCTGTATATGGATTCAGTTGAGGATATGAATCCAGAGGATTTTGTCGTACGAATGGCTGAAGTGCAAACAGACAAGAAAAGGGTATGTATCGACACTCTTACTCTTGCTGACGTCTGTTATTTAGTTACTGATTTACAGTCACAGGTTAGTGTTTTACTTGAATCTAATAAGAATTTGACATCTCAAGTTAGCATATTGACTGAATCTAGTAAGACTGTGTTTTCTGAGCTAGAACTTGCTAAAAGTGATGTGCGTAGGTTAAGTACAGATAAGGTAGGTCTTAAAGAAAAGATTAAGTCCGATAATACTGATAAAATAGCACTTAGAGATACCATAAATGAAAAGGCAATAATCATAGATGGTCTCTATTTGAACTTAAAGAACTTAAATCAAACAATTGCTAATAAGGATAAGGAGTTAGCTGAACTTAAGCTGAAATTAGTTGAGCAAAATCGTAAGATTGAGAATTATAGAACCTCTGAAATGGACAAAATGCTAGATGCTCAACGTAGTGTAAAGGATAGGACTAGATTAGGTTACACTGATGTACCTCCTCCATTCAATTCAAATTACAATAAAACTCCTATAGATATTGAGATGACTGAAGCTAATCCTGAGACAATGGTAACTAAGGAGTCTGAAAAGTCAGAGGTACAGAAGAATGTTGTTAAGAATCATTCATCTGATAATAGTAAGAATATTCCTTTCACTAAAGTACAGTTTGTCTCGAAATGGAATGATTAATAATACTAAGACAAGTGATGAGATTAATAAGGAACAAAAGATTGATCTTTTAGTACCTAAGACAGAGAATGCAAAAGTTAGTAAGTCACGGAAACAGATGTCTTGTTTCAAATGTCACCAAAAGGGGCATGTGGCTTCTTGTTGTCCTAACAAGAAGTTGGAAACATCACATAAGTTAGTGAATACTGAAAAGAAACCGACTAACTCTAGTTCAATTGTAGATAGGTTAGGCTCTAAACCTGGATTAGGTAGCAAACCTATAAACATTTTGAAAAGAGATGGTAATCATAGTGTCTCCTCACCTAAACCTAAACGGCCTTATTCTCAATCTGATAATGCTTTCAATAAACCTAGAGATAAGACACCGTCGAGATTTAGGACCCCCAGTAGAAACCATAGTCAGTTTGATAGTGGTTCTACTTCACATGCACAAGGACCAAGTTATGTGCCTAGGAGGTTTTCTACTCACTCTCCTCATAGGCAGAAGACTTCTGATCATCAACAGCCTCAAACTCTTGTGAAAGTGACCAAGACTCCCGATGGGAACAGTTATGGTTATTTTAAGGAGGTTCAGATTGTTGATGATAAGGGAAAAACCAAGACCGTAATGGCTTGGGTCCCTCTTGAAAACTAATTGTGTACAACTTGTTATGTGTAGCAGCAGACTGTGAACAAGGACAGCTAGTGGTATGTAGACAGTGGATGCTCAAGACACATGACAGGATAACGAAGTCTACTGACAGACTTCAAGGACGGTCTCAAGCAAAGAGTTAACTTTGCAGGAGACAAAGGAGGAGTAATTACGGGAAAAGGAAAAGTTTCTAACGGAACTTTGACTCTTGAGGATGTGAACTATGTTGAAGAACTAACTCACAACCTAGTGAGTGTTTCCCGAGTCTGTGATAAAGGTCACCCAGTTCATTTTAATGAAAAGGAGGCTTTAGTTCTGAAGCCAGGCTTCACAATTTCTGAAGAATGGATATTTATGAGGGCATCAAGGAAGAAGGACATCTATGCTATCAACATGGGTGTTCCTAGCTCTGCAATGGTGTCTGCATGTTTACTATCCAAGGCTTCTGAAGCAGACGCTTTATTATGGCATAGGAGAATGGCATACCTGAACTTTAGAAAGATGAACTACATAACTAAGAATGGATTAGTTCTGGTTGTACCACAAAAACGTTTCGAGTCTGAAGATAAGTGTGTTCCTTGCATGAAAGGAAAGCAGCACAATAAACCACACAGATCTAAGACTGAAAACTCAATCTCTTCACCATTTGAATTGCTACACATGGTTCTCTTTGGCCCTATAAGCAAGAGAAGTCTAGGTAGCAAATGGTACTGTTTAGTTGTCACAGATGACTACTCTAGATTCTCATGGGTATTCTTTTTGGGATCTAAGGATGAAACTCTGGGAATTTTAATGGAGTTCTTTGATCTAATAGAGAATGTCTATAAGACGAGAGTTAAACGTATTCGTAGTGACAATGAAACAGAATTCAAGAATTCAACGTTGAATATCTATTGCTTAAGCAAAGGGATACAACATCAATTCAGTGCACCTTATGAACCTCAACAGAATGGTGTAGCTGAATGGAAAAATAGAACGTTGATTGAAGCTGCTAGAATAATGCTTACAGATTCAAGGCTTCCGGTCATTTTTTGGGCGGAAGCAGTGAATACGGCATGTTATGTTCTAAATAGAGTTTTTACAGTTAAAAAGCAGAACAAGACTTGTTATGAGCTTTTGAACAATAAGAAACCAAACTTAAAAGGGTTTGAACCCTTTGGAGTTTCATGCACAATATTAAAGACTGGACATTAAGCAAAATTTGGTGAGAAGGCTGACGAAGGATTTTTCCTAGGTTATATGTCAAATTCGCCAAATAAGAGAGTCTTTAATAAAGTCACGGGACGTTTGGAGATAGTTTATAACATTGAAGTTACGAGCTACTCACCTGATGTACATAAAGGAGTTGATTGTCAATTTGATTATTCAGATCTCTTTGCATCATTTAAAGTTCCCATTAATGACTATGTCAGTGATTCAGAGATACCTGAACATTTATTGTTTGAAGATGGGAATATTGACCCTGCTTCAACATCGAGTGTTCAAAATTCTGGAATTAAGACGAATGTTGACTTAGATAAAGCTTCTACAAGTGAGTCACAACAACCTTCAGAGGATAAGTCTCAAGAAACAGAAGATCCTGATGATCTTCCTACAAAGTGTGACGATATACTTACTCCTTTGAAACATTTAAGGATATCTTCTGCTCGTACGGAAGATATACCTTTATTGGAAGAGATTGGTACTAATTTAGGAGATGATATACCGATTGAACCAGTTACTATAACTAGAACGAGTAAGAATCATCCCGTTGAAAACATCATCAGTGACATTAATACTCCGGTTCAAACTAGGCATCAATCCAGAACTAGTACATCTGAAAATCTAGAATACCAAAGCTTGTATACTGAAATGAAAGAGACAGGGATTACAAATAAATGTCTATATTCATGCTTTATCTCACAAGTTGAACCTAAAAATATTCAAATGGCTCTAAAGGAGAGCTCGTGGGTAGAAGCAATGCAAGAAGAACTGTCACAGTTCTCTAAGTTACAAGTATGGGAGTTGGTTGATCTTCCTAAGGGAGAATATCCAATTGGAACTAGATGGGTATTTAAGTGTAAGAAAGACGATCGGGGAATCGTAATTCGCAATAAAGCTCGTCTAGTGGTTCAAGGTTTTAACCAAGAAGAGGGTATAGATTACAACGAAGTGTTTGCACCAGTTGCTAGGCTTGAAGCAATTAAGGTATTCTTAGCATTTTCATCATTCAAAGAGATAAAAGTTTATCAGTTGGATGTTAAGAGTGCCTTCTTGTATGGCAAAGTGGAAAAATTGGTTTATGTTTCACAACCGCCAGGGTTTGCTGATCCTGAGTATCCAGATAGAGTATATCGATTGAATAAGGCTCTATATGGATTACATCAAGCACCTAGGGCGTGGTATGGAACACTATCAACGTATCTACTTGAGAATGGATTTACAAGAGGATCGATTGATAGTACACTTTTTGTAAAGTGGAAGAATAAAGACTTTCTTATTGTGCAAGTATATGTTGATGACATTATCTTTGGATCTTCTGATGAAAGGATGTGTCAATAATTTGAGAAAGTCATGAGAAAAAGGTTTGAAATGTCTGCAATGGGAGAGTTGAATTTCTTCTTAGGGTTACAAGTTGACCAAAAGAAGGAGGGATTCTTTATTCATCAATCTAAGTATACACATGAGCAATTGGAACGCTTTAAGATGGATGAAAGTAAGATCTACAATACTCCTATTCCAGTCAATCATGGACTAGGTCCAGATACATCGAGTGATAGCGATGTGGATTCAACTCTTTATAGAGCTATGATCGGATCACTAATGTATCTAACTGCCTCTAGACCTGACATAATGTTTGCTGTTTGTATATGCGCAAGATATCAGGCTAATCCGAAAGAGTCACATATGCAAGCTGTTAAACGAATCTTTCGTTACTTCAAAGGGAAACCAAAGCTGGGACTTTGGTATCCGACTGATGGAGACTTATATCTCGTAGCATATATTGATTCAGATTATGGAGGTTGCAATCAGAATAGGAAGTCTACAACCGGAGGATGTCAATTCTTAGGAGGTAGATTAGTATCTTAGCAGTGCAAGAAGCAAAGCTCAGTAGGCATTTCCACATGTGAAGCTGAGTATGTTGTAGCTGGCAGCTGTTGTTCACAAATTCTTTGGATACAGCAGCAACTGCGGGATTATGGGTTGAATGTAACCAATACTCCTATGATGATTAATAACGAATCAACAATGTTGATAACCAATAATCCGGTGAAGCACAGTAAAACTAAGCACATTGATATTTGACATCATTTTATTAGAGACTGTGCTGAGAAGAAAATGATAAGGTTAGTCAAGGTTCCGACTGCGGATAACTTAGCAGACCTCTACACAAAGGCATTCGACAGAGCTCGATTTGAGACGTTGATTCAACTGAACGGAATGAGAAATCCAGAGTGATTAGTCTTCCAAGGGTACTTTATAATAGTTAGTATTTTTATGTTTTATTTAAAAAAAAAAAAAAAACCATGGTGGCGTATGGCATTCATTTGCTTGTTACCTGCCGGGAATCACCTCCAATAAAAGAACAAAAGAAGTTCTTTTAGAAAAAGCTTTAAGTTTTTAGCTGTAAAAATTTGGGAGATGATAGTACATTAGTAGAATAAGCTTAAGAATAATAAACTTTAAGTCATAAGTATGATTTGTTAGTAGATTTCTATAAGTTTCGTTAAAAGTGCATCTTTAACTAGGAGTTTACTTATATCTATCTGATTATACACCTATATCCACTGATAATAACTCGTCCTTTTAAATTAAGTGATTCCAATAACTTAAGTATAGTTAGCTTCATTATATGATATACTGGTAGGCACATTATGCTTAGGTTTCTGAGCCGTTAACAAATTCTAAATTTATGTGTCTTATCTGTTGTGAACTGCTTTATAATGTATGACATAAGTCTTAATTGTTGAATGATGGTATTGCCATACACTGTTATCATGCATTCTTGTAAAAAGACAAATAGTATAAAATATGGTTATTAGTGAAATTAAAGGTAACTCTGTTGTACGTAAGTACAGATCTGTAGTCTTTAGTTTTGCCAATAGTCTCAAACTTATTTTAATTATACTAAGGGATCCTCTATTATACTAAGTATAGACCTGGAACCACTATTATCTTTTAAAGATGTTTGATATTTGTCAAAAACTTTAAATCAAGTGTATGTTATATGTTTCGAAAAGATACATCATTTAGTAATCTCTACCTTGAAATTAAAAGATGCAGTGTTATGTGTTTTACTTGAATTCTTCAATGCAGTGTTATGTGTTTTACTTGAATTCTTCAGTGTATTATATAGTGGAACACTTTAGATATTGTTCACACTAACAATAAAAAAGTTTGCTCATAAATCTATGTCTAATTTGTTTATGTGGATCATAATACCGATAATCGTCTTGAACTTTCTACGATATTAGAACGTTCACTTTTGTGAATAATTATTAAATAAGAAGTCATTTTTCATATAAAAAGTTATATCGTGTGGATAAATGTATATAAGATATAATTTTATAAATATAAGTTTATTACTGGTTAAGTTGTAGTTTTAATGTATTTATATGAATTTCATGAGGTATGTTTTACACCCTTGCAATTCAAGACCATTTTATTATTATTATTATTATTATTATTATTATTATTATTATTATTATCTCGGTAGCGTATATTGAAATTCATACATCATAGATTGCATGTAATACAAAACCCAAAATGACAATCCACAATTACATGGTTTTAAATCTAAATTATCATAATAACTACAAACATTAAGTTAGGTGTTATTTAATCCAAAACATAATATTAAACCATTGATATGATTTTATAAACCAGAGTGAGCCGTCAAACATTCCTTTAACCCAAACTTCTTGCAACCCACAATCAAAAGCTTAACCTGCAACAAGTGATGAGGTGGATTGGCACAGAGCTAAGTGAATAGATCTCTAACCATCAACCTAACTTAGATTAACAAATGTCTACAGCAAAGCATCGTAAACAAATAAATCAAAGAGGATCGGCGGTCCTTGAGGTACCCTCATGCCGCGGTGGCCCTCAAGTAACACTTAAAACCAACTGAAGGTCAAACAGTGGTTAAACCGATAGTTTGGTACTAATACTACATACAACATACTTACAATAAACAACACATGTACAAAGCACTTATGTTGTCCAAAGTATTAGTACCCAAACCCAATCCATGTTGACCTCCGATATTCAATTAGTCCACAACCATCATGGCAATATATATATACAAGACACAATCAATATATAAAGTAAACCAAGTTTACCCGTTGGAACCATGTTGTTACAACTAATTTAGACTGAAAGTTCAAGTTCCACTCACCCTTGACGATCACCGTCTCCACTCAAAGGTCTTATTTTATTGAGTCTTCGGTTTATCTGAGAACACAATCAAAACCCGAATTAGATTCTCATGTTATGATTCATAGTATTATGTTCAAGTGTAAAATGTCAAATAATTGCATATAATATACATTCAATACTATTTAAATAACATAAGTTCATAAGTCACAAGTTATCAAATTCGTCAAATTATAACATGCAAACGCGATCCGGGTTGAGGTGAGCTAGATAGTGTTGCTCAGTTCAAAACATTCTGTTACCGATTTTCACTTACAAACGCGATCTGGGTCGAGGTGCTGGATCGCGTTCCCAAGAACAAAATCAAACCGATCTAAATTAACACAGACTAACGCGATCCGGGTAAAAGGAGCTGGATCGCGTTTCAAAGAACAAAACGTACTGAGACCCAAAGTTACACTGACTAACGAAATCCGGGTTAGAGGGGCTGGATCGCGTTCACACGAATAAACTTGAATGTAACCAAATTTCACTATGGAACGCGATCCGGGTGATGGAGCTGGATCGCGTTCACACGTTTTAAAACAGAGGTTCAGACCTGTAGCTTTTCTGCACGAACTCAAACTCGAAATTAATCATCTAAACATCATTGATAAGCATCAAATAGACACTATATTTTATAATAATTTATCCTTATATTTTTATACATTTTATTGCATTTATATGATTTTAGATACTTATTTTGTTAATAATTGCAGAAATGTATTTTAATTGAAGAATGAAGAAAAAGGAACAAGAACGAGACCAGAACTGAAGAATTAAAGCACTTAAAGAAATAAAGATTTAAGACCTTGAAGAAATGAAGACTAAAAGAGTTAAAATAAAGAATTGGGCCAAGAAAACAAAGAAATCCGGTTATGAAGATTGAGAGTCCAAGAATTAAGCCAAAGCCCATAAATGGAATATTCTGGAATTAACATTCAACCGACGGTTGGATTAACCAACCGGCGGTTGAGCTTTAGGGTTTAAGGCGGTGCAGACACGTGGAGTTGGACCCGGATTCAAATTACTTCAACCGGCGGTTGGAGTATCCAACCGGCGGTTGGAAGGTCGGCCAGTAAAACTATAAATAGAGGCTCAATTTTGCTTAAACCATATACGATTCAAGAATACTAAAACCGAAAGTTAGGGTTTTAGGATGACTTTAAGGTGCGATTTTGGAGGCAAATGAGCTAGGGTTTGAAGGTTTTTAACCCTAGGAAAAGCTGGTTTGCTAATTGGTTCGGTTTCTTTATCCTTGTAACTTTATTAATCTTTTGGGTTATTTTGGATATTGTTTATTTGAATTAATTGTTTATTAGGTTTTCATTATGAATGTTTAAATGTATGTTTATTAGATTTATTATATGAATTATATGTTTATGTTGGAACTATATTATTGAATGCTTATTATACAAGAATTGTCTGTGTTATATTAATATTGATAACAGTTAATTGATTTATATAGATAGCTTTACTAATCTTGTGAGTTTTATAAATTAATTAATGATTGTCAATTATTAATGTTAAGTAACATTGTAATTCAACCTAATCTTGGAATTGTATTAATAAACTGCTGATAGATCTTAATAAATAGTGATACTTTACTTAATCTTTGGGAGTGTTGCTATATGAAAATTATCTTAATCTTTGTGATTTTCTACATTAGTAATTCACCAATAATAATAGCCAACAAAGCAAATAGACATAAGTTGATATAATACGTTTAATAAATAATTGTTTAAATAGTTATAATCTTCTATCCAATTGAGTATTCTTAGGTTGTTTACTAGAACTTATCTATTAGAATCTGTATCAAAAATATAAATAAAAAATATGTTCGTTCGGAACTAAAACGTCCCCCTTATCTTGTAGATTATTGTAAATTGGATCCTTGTATTTAATTGTATTTAATTGTACTATAATTGTAAATATATGTAAGTAGAATAAATAGATAATTAGTTATAAATAAGAATAACGTTTTCCTGTGTTCCTTGTGTTCGAATTTGGACTTACTTATTAAGCTATATTACATGAACGGGTCAATCTTGCCTGAATTGTGTGATAGTATTATTTGGTATTTCCTTAATTAAACTTGTTATTATAATTGCATATACTTTTCCGCACATTAAGTTTTTGGCGCCGCTGCCGGGGAACACTTAACCGGTTGAACTTTTGTTTTACCGGGAGAGCGGTGTATTTTATTTTAAACTAATTATTTTACTTGTATAATCTGTATTTCTGATACTTTATAAAATCAATAAGAAATATCGGCTCACCCATTGAGAATACTGACAAAAACAAAGGTATAAGGAGAGTAAAGCCCTACCTCATTGATTTATCATATAAGAGGTAAGGTGCTTCTCAAAAGAAATAGGTTTTTAATAAGCTTAGCGCTTACCTGTTTCTCCGCTTTTGTGTACTATCAATGGAGCTACCGAGATCTATTGATTAAGCTTTGTAAAAGAAATTTAATCAAATATGTATAACTATGTAAATGTATTCTATTTGTATCATATGTTTTACTTGTACTATATGTGTTCTAAATTAAGTAATAATTTGTGTATACAGACTTCGTTAACTGTTATTGAAATGGAAAATAAGCAAATGGAAATCTTGAATGAAACTATGGAATGCAAGGATGTCTGTGTTGATGAACATTCTCTTAGGAAATTTGATAACCCTATACTAGATACTATATCTGAAGAAGAAGAAGAGAATTTAGATAGTATGTCTGAAGAAGAAGGAAATGATTTAGGTGTTAACACTGAGGTTGAAGATACTAATTTAGGAAGGATACCTGTGCCAATAGTTAGTACGAGAGGTGGATTGATTCAGCTTTTAGAAGTTGGGAAATATGATACATATCATATTATGGCTGTTATTAGAGCATCTACTTATGACTTTACACCTGAACAAAAGTACATAATTGAAAAGATTGAAAAAGAATATGAAGATTGGCATAATCCTAACCAGACCCGAATGGTGAACTATTTTGATAAGTATGTGACTGAACTAATGGATACGCTATATCAGCAAGAAGCTCAAGAGGAAGATTTCTTTGAAGGGTAGAAGATTTTGTATTCATGTGTCTACAGAGCATTGACTAGATATCCGTTTCCATATTCTGATAAACAAATTAGTTTATTGGAATCCTACAAGCATCATATGGATTGGGCAACTGGAAATCCAACTCAAATGGCAGATATTTGTTTGATAGAAGAGTTGCAGGAAGTGATTAGCTTATTGGAACAAAAAGATTATAAAAATTGCAGCACTTACTATGTAGATTGCACAGTGGAATATTATGTGCATCAAATGATAAATGATTTGTACTATCCCGCACAAGAAGAGCTAAGAAGGAAAGTTCCGGAGGGGATATCTGAAGTGGCATTAGTTAATGTGGCGAACTATGTGATTATGGAGTTTAATCAATTTTTCAAGGAAGGAATCATTTTTGTCATAATGATCTATTTCACTTAGGATTATCTCAGATTTATACAAAAATGATAAATATGTTTAGATTTTCGGGATTGTTGTTTACTGAGCGTCAGAGAGAATTAATGAAAGGGATAGTATGGGAAGTTGAAGAGGTAGTGAGAAATCCTACGACTGGAAAGTATGAAATGTTACATTTAGGATTTTATGGTTTTATGGATGAATTAAGACGTAAGCATCAAGAGCGTGAAGTGAAGGAAGTAAATGGATATAAGGTAATTAATGAGGAAGGACAGGTAGCAAAGATAATAAAGAAAATAATGAGGGAATTCTATGAATTGCAAATAGCAGCTGATGAACATTACCGACATTTTGAAGATTCCACTGCCAAGTACCTGATATCACTAAAATCATGTTTAGATACTTTTTAAGAATCTTTCCTCCTGACCAGAGAGTTCCTATACACTTTATGCTACCAAATGGTTATTATGTTTCACCACTAGCTCGAGAATGGGTTCATCAACCTTGAAGATATTCGCACATTCTTATTTTTATTTGGAGTTTTTCATTTTGTTATTAGTTACGATTTCTTTTAAACTCTAGTTGTTTGTTTGTTTATGGATATTAAGTTTTTAATATATGTGTTATTTTAGGAATAATTTTTATGTTTATTTAGTAATATTTAAGTGGTTAAATGTTTTCATTATTAATCTCGGTTATATTATATAAGGTATGATATGTTTCAATTGATAACCATATTTTATGACTACATTAAAAATCATTTTAAGATTCATATTGGATTTTATCCTCACTTTTATAAGTTTTTTTTTATGACATCGTAAAATGTTTATAATGTTGGTTTGATAAGTATGAGTTATTTTATAGGAATGGTTAAAATATTTTGATAATATAATGGAAGTAGATATGAGGAATTTAACTATGTTATATGCTAGATTCTTAATTGTTGACTTAATGAATGAATGGTTTTTCTTTGAATATTGGTATTATTTTCTTAACTAAGGTGTGGATACATTAATCCAGTGATTGTTTTTATTTAATTATTCTTTATAGTTAAGATTTTTAGAATCTGAATTGTATATATGTTTTTGCTATAAAGATAATTACTATAAAATATATTATTAGATAATGATATGAAACATTGATGAAGAGATTTTTAATCAATTTTTGAAGTAAATGAAGTTTGTTTAATAAGTTTAACGTTATTAAAGAATTAATGTGTTAATATTAGAAATATTGTATGGGTATTTAGTAGATAGGTTTAAGAAACTATAATTATTAGAAAATATTGTAAATTAGGAAACCGATAGTTGTAGGTACCCAACTAGAGATAGAATAACAATAATGAATTAATTAGTAACATGTGTTTATATGTTTCTGGACTATCTATTTTTCATTTTCATTTTAATTTTTGGTACGTTTAATTTGTTTGCCTGTTTATTTTTAGAATATCATTGCCACTTTTCGAAGTTGGCATATAGTATACAATATGGAATAGTTCAGCTGAACAATGAGATAATTTTTGGAAATTTAATAAGTTTATCTTATTAATTTTGAACTTTGTGGGTGTGTTCACTGGAAACCCTCACGAGACTATAACTCATCCACTTGGGATACCGAGGGGTTTAAAGGCTTATTGCATATGCTAAATGCAATCGTGATTAACTACGAAAGTGTGGATGTTGTATATTATTTTTAAAGAGATGAAGGAATCAACCAAGAAGATTTTTATTAGCCGATGATGAAATTTATAATTTCAGTCAGGGGAGTTTTCTGTTCTATTTTTCTTTCCCTTACTCACTTTTTGTTTATCATTTTTATACAATGAGGGCATTGTATAATTTAAGTGTGGGGATAGGGTTCGTAAGAAAAAGAATTTCTTTAATAAAACATTTAAGTTTCTATTGTTCTAAAATTTTTGAAAATTTAAAATTTTAAGTGAATAACTAAGTATTTATTAGTTAGAATACTTTTGTTAAAAGTTTTGTTTTGTATTTAAAAGTTTAGACTTTAATATGGATTAACTATTTTGTATATATAATGTAAGCTACTTAATAAGGAAGTGATATATAGTTATATGATATGATGTACTAATAGGCAATCTATATGAAGATTTCTGAATTTTAAAAAAATTAATAATATAACTTGTTTATTATTTTATGATACATAATATGATGTATGACATAAAAGTCTTAAATTTTAAGTTTATTATGCAATAATTTTATATCTTTTTACTTATGTGAGTACATTTGGGGGTATATATTGATGGTTTCCTCTGTTATACGAAAGTATAGACTTGGTCTCTATTAATATATACTTAAAAATTAAGCAAACGCAAGTCAAAAGTACTTGAAAAGTCTTAAAAATAAAAGATACCGAATGAGGTCGCCAAAATGGTTTGACCAAGTCTGGTTTTGCTTAAACCTGAATCAAGTTATGTCGCTCTGTTGCATGAAAATGCAGACCTGTCACCAATGTCTTGATTCTTAAAAATGTATTTCATATATTTAATTGGAATATAGAAGTAAATTGTATAATTAAATTTAAAGGTATATCATATATGGAAATCATAAGTAATATACATATTAACAATAAAGGTGTATTCAGAAATATGAGTATAGATTGTTTAAAGCGGACAAATATATTAGTAATCATTCATAAGTTATATATTACACGAATAATAATAATAATAATTTTATTTATACATTATAGTTATCCATGTTAATTAAATTGTTTAAATTTTTAATTTATGAAACATATTTTTTATATTGGTATTCTGATTCTTAAATATTAGTTTGATGCTTATTTTTAAATTTTATTCAGTTTTCTACTTGAGGACAAGCAGAACTTAAGTGTGAGGATATTTGATAAGCATCAAATAGATACTATATTTTATAATAATTTATCCTTATATTTTTATACATTTTATTGCATTTATATGATTTTAGATACTTATTTTGTTAATAATTGCAGAAATGTATTTTAATTGAAGAATGAAGAAAAAGGAACAAGAACGAGACCAGAACTGAAGAATTAAAGCACTTAAAGAAATAAAGATTTAAGACCTTGAAGAAATGAAGACTGAAAGAGTTAAAATAAAGAATTGGGCTAAGAAAACAAAGAAATCCGGTTATGAAGATTGAGAGTCCAAGAATTAAGCCCAAGCCCGTAAATGGAATATTCAGGAATTAACATTCAACCGGCGGTTGGATTAACCAACCGGCGGTTGAGCTTTAGGGTTTAAGGCGGTGCAGACACGTGGAGTTGGACCCGGATTCAAATTACTTCAACCGGCGGTTGGAGTATCCAACCGGCGGTTGGAAGGTCGGCCAGTAAAACTATAAATAGAGGCTCAATTTAGCTTAAACCATATACGATTCAAGAATACTAAAACCGAAAGTTAGGGTTTTAGGATGACTTTAAGGTGCGATTTTGGAGGCAAAGGAGCTAGGGTTTGAAGGTTTTTAACCCTAGGAAAAGTTGGTTTGCTAATTGGTTCGGTTTCTTTATCCTTGTAACTTTATTAATCTTTTGGGTTATTTTGGATATTGTTTATTTGAATTAATTGTTTATTAGGTTTTCATTATGAATGTTTAAATGTATGTTTATTAGATTTATTATATGAATTATATGTTTATGTTGGAACTATATTATTGAATGCTTATTATACAAGAATTGTCTGTGTTATATTAATATTGATAACAGTTAATTGATCTATATAGATAGCTTTACTAACCATGTGAGTTTTATAAATTAATTAATGATTGTCAATTATTAATGTTAAGTAACACTGTAATTCAACCTAATCTTGTAATTGTATTAATAAACTGCTGATAGATCTTAATAAATAGTGATACTTTACTTAATCTTTGGGAGTGTTGCTATATGAAAATTATCTTAATCTTTGTGATTTTCTACATTAGTAATTCACCAATAAAAATAGCCACCAAAGCAAATAAACGTAAGTTGATATAATACGTTTAATAAATAATTGTTTAAATAGTTATAATCTTCTATCCAATTGAGTATTCTTAGGTTGTTTACTAGAACTTATCTATTAGAATCTGTATTAAAAATATAAATATAAATATGTTCGTTCGGAACTAAAACGTCCCCCTTATCTTGTAGATTATTGTAAATTGGATCCTTGTTGAGAACTGAGACACTGTCATATCTGCTCAGAATACAAGTATCATGCCGCTGTTGGTATAAGACTTCAACCACTGTTAGTAGAAGTCAACCACTGTTAGAAGAAGACAACCGCTGTTAGTACATTTGTCTAACAGGGCCACTGTTGGTATATGTAAAGCGTTTTGTATTAAGTATTCAACCACTGTTAATGTTATATGAGTACTACCCCTGTTAGTGATATAGATAACCACTGTTGGTTAGATATAGTCGAATAGAGAGAATTATGGAATAGATATGATTCCATAATAGTTTGATTCTGTAAAGGACTCTATATGTTATAAATAGAGATCCTGTAAAACCCTAAACATAGGACGAATTCATTCTAGTTATTAGCTTCAAGGTTGTAAACCCTAACACAAATTGTGTGTTCGTATTATTAATAATATTGAAGCTTTTGGTTAGATATTCTGTTATATACAAGTTTGTTCTTCAAGTTATTAATAAACTATTCCGCAAGCTTATTAATAATCAATCAAAGTAATACATACTAAGATCTCTAGCTGGGATCATCAAGTGGTATCAGAGCTTGATATTACTTTGATCTTGAAGAAGGTAATTGAATTTCGCAGCTTTTTCAACAAATAACAAGATGTCTACTGAATCAATGGAAGGTATACAAGCTACAAAGATTCAATGCTCAAACCTGATGAGTTTGAGCTATGGCAGACTAGGATTAGGCAATACATGTTGCTTACGGATTATATGATGTGGGAGGTGGTTACTAATGGACCAAACTATACTAAGGATGCAGATGGTAAAAAGGAAGAAAGACCACCACCAAAGTCTGATGCAGAGAGAAAAGAAAGAGCAACAGAGTGGAAGGCATTAAGTACTCTACTTTTGTCTATTCCTAATGAGTATCAAAGGAAGTTTGAAAACTGTGAAGATGCTCAGGTTCTTATGCAAGCAATTGTTAAGAGATTTGGTGGTAATGATAACACCAAGAAGAATAAGATATCTCTTCTCAAACAACAGTTTGAAAACTTTGCAGGTGTAAAGTCTGAAACTCTGACTCAGACTTTTGATAGGTTTCAAAAACTTGTGGGTGATTTAGAAAATCACAGTGTCAAGATTGATAAAGATGACTTGAACAGGAAGTTTCTAAGATCACTTGGTACAGATTGGAATATGTACACTGTGGGACTTAGACAAAGTCCAGATCTTGAAGAGAAAGAGATTGAAGACCTGTACAATGATCTGAGGAATTTTGAGCCTGAAGTTCTAGCGTTGAAACAGTCCAATGGTAGCTCTAACAATGCTGCTTTTGTTTCTGTTGGTGAATCTGGTAGTTGTAGCACATCTGGTGCTAATGATAATGTATTGGAAGCATTCTTTGCAAGCCATGTGAATTCATCATTAACTACAGAAGATTTGGAGCAGGTTAGTGAAGAGGACCTGGAAGAGATGGATTTAAGATGGCAGATGGCCATGATTACAATCAGGGCAAAGAGGTTTATGCAGAGTTCTGGGAACAGAAATTTTTCTTACAAGAGAGATGGTGTAGCTGGTTTTGACAAGAGCAAGGTGGAGTGTTTCAACTGTCACAAGATGGGACACTTTGCTAGGGAGTGCAAGAGCACACAGGCTGGAGGATCTCAGAATGGTTTTGTAAGAAATAATTCTGGTCCTCAAAGAAGATTGATACCAGTTCAGAACACTACTTCAGATTCATTGGTTGCTCAAGATGGAATGGGAGGATTTGACTGGAGTGACCAAGAAGAGCTTGTAGTTCAGAATCAAGCTTTGATGGCTGTCACAGAAGAACCAAAGCCTTCAGACATTCCATATGAGGTACAATCTAAATTATGTTCTCCTGCATGTAAGAAAATGGTTAAATTTTATAGGGATCATAATATGGTTGTGTGTAATGAATTAAAAGCTTGTAAGGAAAAGAGTCAACATGCCACTTTAGCTATTGAAAACTTAGAAAATCAGATAAAAGCTTATGAAAAGAATGAATCTCAATTTCACTTAGATATTAAGTATCTAAATTGGGAAAAGAAAGCTTTACAAACAAAAGTTGATATGCTAAGTGCTAAGTTGGCTGAGGCAATTTCTGATAAGGAGTCAATAAAATTGAAAGTTGATGAATTGGAAAATGTTTCAAAAGGTGTTCAAAACTTAATCAAGTCTCAAATTCATGATAAATTAAAACTTGGATTAGGTTACAACCTTAATGCTGTTCCTCCACCTTATAATCATACTTATTTCCCACCTAAAACTGATTTTGTTTTAGAAACACTTAAGGTAGGTGTGTCTGAGGAGGTTAAAAAGGTAGATCCAGTTGTTAATTGTGATGATAATGTGAATTTTGATAAAGTTGAGGTATCTGATTGGACTGAGGAAGATGAGAGTGATAGTGATAGCTCATCGAGTGGTAATTCTGTGGATGGTAGTGTTAAGTCTATTACTGGTCTAGTTTCTGAACTTAATAGTACTAAACTAGAAGAGGGTAAAAAGATGTTTGTTGAGAAAGCAAAAGCTCAATTAGATCAAGTCAGGAAAACCAACAAGGCTAGTTCAGGTTTAGGGTATGTACACAAAAAGGTCAATACTGAATCAAAAGACAAGTTGAAATCTGAGTGTGATAAGTGTACATGTAAATCAAAGAAGTCTGAGTTACATACTGCAAGTAATTTGAATAAATCCATTCCCAGGGGTAATCAAAGAAATTGGAACCAATTGGTTTCACAAAGGTTGGGTAATGGGTTTGAATGTGTGAAAAGAAAGTCATGTTTTATTTGTGGTAGATATAATCATCTTCAACAGGACTGTTACTACAATCCTAAAAATAATAGGAACAGTGGTACAGGTCATGTGTTGATAAATAAGCCTAACAGAGGCAAGGCTGCAGCCCCTGTTAATGCTACAGCAGTGCCCCTGTCAACGGCTAACAGAGGCAAGACACGAACAGGGGAGGGTTTGACCACTGTCAGGCATGGTACCTCTGCTGGTATTAAACATTTCAAAAGAATGTATATACCAAGTAAAGCTACCACTGCCAGGGTAATCAATACAAACTTAAAGGTGACCACTGTCAGACCATTAACCCCTGTTAGGTCAAAAATTGATTGTTTTTGGAGACATAAAAATGAGTGTAAATCTGAAGTGTCCAAAACCAATGCAGCACTGAGATCAATCACTGTCAAAAGGGTTGATGTCAAAGGTGCTCATGGGAAACCCAAAGCCAAATTGGTTTGGGTTCCCAAGAAAAACTAATTGTTTTTCTCATATATGTGCAGGGCAAGCCACCAAGCTTATGGCATATTGATTCTGGCTGTTCAAGACACATGACTGGAGACAGGAAAAAGCTACAGGACTTTAAAGCGTTTGATGGAGGAGATGTAGCATTTGGAAGCAATCCTAAAGGAGGTAAAATCACAGGTAAAGGTAAGGTAAAAAGCAGTAAGCTCACTTTCAATGATGTTTATTATGTTGAGCAATTGAGATACAATTTGCTTAGTGTGAGTCAAATCACAGATAAGCAAAATCCTGTATATTTCACTGATACAGAATGCCTTATACTTTCTGAAAAACTCAAAATACCTGAAGATAAGATTTTAATGAGAGTTCCAAGAAAGGATAATGTATACTGTAGTGATTTAAACAAGATGGAATCTCAAAATGTTAACTGTCTCATTTCTAAAGCTACTGTATCTGAATCTGAACTATGGCATAGGAGGATGTGTCACTTGAATTTCAAGACCATGAATAAACTTGTTAGGAATAAGCTAGTGAGAGGCTTACCTGAAAAGTTATTTGAATGTAGTGACCACTGTGTAGCATGTCTCAAAGGCAAGCAACACAAGACCTCTTATAAGACCAAGCTTGTGAATACCAATATCACTCCCTTACACCTGTTACATATGGATTTGTTTGGCCCTACCAATGTAGCTAGTCAAGGGAAGAAATCTTACTGTTTGGTAATAACTGATGATTACTCTAGAATGAGTTGGGTGTTCTTTCTTAGGACTAAGGATGAGACAGGTGAAATACTTAGATCATTCATAACTAGGATTGAGAATTCAACTAATCAAAAGGTTAAGATCATCAGGTGTGATAATGGGACAGAATTTAAGAATCATGAGATTAAAAAGTTCTGTGAGGATAAAGGTATAGAAAGACAGTATAGTGCACCTAGGACTCCACAACAAAATGGAGTAGCTGAGAGGAGGAATAGGACACTAATTGAGGCTGCTAGAAGCATGCTAGCAGATGCTAAACTTCCAATGTCCTTTTGGGCAGAGGCAGTTAGCACTGCTTGTTATGTTTTGAATAGGATTTTGATTATTAAACCTCATAACAAGACACCCTATGAGTTATTCTTTAAGAGAAAACCTTTGGTTAGCTTTTTAAAACCATTTGGATGTCCTTGTACTGTCTTAAATACCAGAGATCATCTTGGTAAGTTTCAGAGTAAGGTAGATGAGGGTGTATTTGTTGGATACTCTATTCAAAGCAAGGCTTATAGAGTATTTAACAAGAGGACTAGGATCATAGAAGAGACCATGGATGTGACCTTTAATGAACATACATCAAATGTAGAAGGAAAAGGTCCAGAAGTTTTGTTTGATATTGATGCACTAACCCATGCTTTTAGATATCCAGATTTGTCTATTAGTGCAGATACAGATGCAGGTACAGATGCAGGTAATGATGCAGGTAAAGATGGGAATTCAACCTCAAGTCAAACTAAAAAGGATGACTTGAAGTATGTCTTGTTTCCTATTTGGTCTCCAGATCCTCCAGAAGCATTCCAGTTAGAGCAAGATGAACCTTCAGATGATTCAAGTGGGTCAAGTAGCAAAAATGGTTCAAAGGATGAAGATAGTTCAATTCCAACAGAAAATCAACCATTTACTTCAAAGGGTTCTCATATAGTTTCAGAGCATGATTCAGAAGGAGAGCCTGATTCTCCAAAATTTGTTGAACAAAGTCCTCCATTTCAAGTTTTAGAAAGGACTTCTTTGTCAGATTCTGAAGCAACTCCAAAGCCTTCAAAAGAAAGAGAGGAAAGAGAGTCTTTCTCAGACTCTGAGGTAGATAATCTATTGGGTTCTAATTTGGAAAGAGAGTTACTTGATACTTCTACCTCTAAGTATTTGGTTCATAAAGATCATTCTTTGGATTTGATTATTGGTGATATTATGACTCCTGTTCAGACAAGACATCAAACCAAGGTAAGAGAAGAAGATGTACATACTTCATTATATGTATGTTTTCTTTCTCAGATGGAACCAAAGAAGGCAGTGGAGGCTCTCAAAGATCCAAGCTGGATTGAATCTATGCAGGAAGAATTGTTGCAATTCAAACTGCAAGATGTGTGGGATTTGGTTGATCTTCCAAAAGGAAAGAAAGCTATAGGCACAAGGTGGATCTTCAAGAACAAGAGAGATGAAAGAGGAATAGTGATCAAGAATAAGGCTCGGTTGGTAGCACAGGGGTACACACAGGAAGAAGGCATAGATTATGATGATGTCTTCGCCCCTGTTGCTAGAATAGAAGCTATTAGATTATTTTTAGCTTATGCATCTTATCAGGATTTCAAAGTCTATCAAATGGATGTGAAGAGTGCTTTTCTTCATGGTCTAATTGATGATGAGGTGTATGTTTGCCAACCACCAGGGTTTGAAGATCCAACATATCCAGATAGAGTGTGCAGATTGAAGAAAGCATTGTATGGATTACATCAAGCTCCAAGAGCTTGGTATGATACTCTATCTGAGTACTTGCTCAAGAATGGATTCAAGAGAGGTACTATTGACAAGACATTGTTTACCAAGAGGGTTCAAAGAGATATATTGCTGGTACAGGTGTATGTTGATGATATTATTTTCGGGTCTACAAGGGATTCATTGTGCAAAGAGTTTGAGGATTTAATGCATAAGAAGTTCAAGATGAGTTCAATGGGTGAACTCACATTCTTTTTAGGATTGCAGGTCAAGCAGAAGTTAGATGGAATTTTTATTAACCAAGGGAAGTATGTGAAAGATATTTTGAATAAATTTGGTTATAAAGATGTGAAGGTAGCTAGCACTCCCATGAAGGCACATAAACATCTTAATTCTGATCCTGAAGGGGAGGAAGTAGATGTGCACTTATACAGGTCAATGATTGGTTCATTGATGTATTTAACTTCATCTAGACCTGATATAATGTTTGCAGTGTGTCTTTGTGCTAGATATCAGACCAATCCAAAGCAGTCACGCATGTATGCTGTGAAGAGGATCTTTAGATACTTGAAAGGTCAACCAGACTTGGGCCTTTGGTATGCTAAAGGATCAGATTTTGAGCTAAAGGCATTCACTGATAGTGACTATGGTGGTGAGAATATGGATAGGAAATCGACTAGTGGAGGATGTCAATTTCTTGGAAATAGGTTAGTGTCATGGCAATGCAAGAAGCAAACCACAGTTTCCACTTCTACAGCAGAAGCAGAATATGTTGCAGCATCAAGTTGCTGTGCACAGGTTCTTTGGATTCAGAATCAAATGCTGGATTATGGTTTGACTTTCATGAACACTCCTATTTATATTGATAATACTTCTGCTATTAGTATCATTCAGAATCCAGTTAAGCATTCAAAAACCAAACACATTGAGATCAGATATCATTTTATACGAGATTGTTATGATAAAAGATTGATTCATATTTTTAAAATTCATACTGATAATCAACTTGCAGATCTTTTTACAAAAGCATTTGATGTAGGAAGATTTACATTTTTGATAACTAATATTGGTATGATCAATCTCACGTAGTGTTTTGGTCTGGATTTGATACTAACAGGGGTAAAATATATTGTATGTGACAGGGTCAGGTGTTGCCACTGTTAGCTTCATCATGATAACAGATGGTGCCACTGTTAGTTTACCTTTGCCACTGTCAGTTTATTTTAAACCCCTGCTGTATATGTGTGTAATTTAACCCCTGCTAGTTGTTTTTCTTAGTTTAATATTGCAGGTTTCAGCCACTGTCAAGAGACATCACTTGAGCTGGAATTTAATGTTTTATTTGTTTCTTCTTATCTTTTGGTTAAAAAAAAAAAAAAAAAAAAAAAAAAAAAAAAAAAAAATTCGTTGTCTAACTAAGCTAAGTTTATGCCCCTGTTAGTTCTAAGTTGGTGTTTCCTTTGTCGGATGCCCCTGCTAGACTATCAGCCGCTGCTAGCTTTGTTAGATGGTTAGAAAGGGTTGACTATAAATTGACCAAGTGAGGTACCCTGTTGGGTTTGTTTGTAAATTGTGCCCCTGTTGGGTATAACCAGCAGTGCCACTGCTAGTTCTATTTTTAGGGCTTGGCACTGTCATCAAATAAATACTCAAATACTTCACTTTTTCAATTACGCTTTCAAAATTTTCAAAACCCTTCAATAATCGCTCTCGCTTTGAGTTGTTTATTGTAATTCACTCTTTGTTCGTTCATCAATTACATCAATGGCATCTTCATTATCATCTGATTCTGATCATTCTACGCTAAGTGTTCATTCTGAACACAACATGAGGGCTTTCTTGAATAAAGAACTTGCCGATGAGTATTTTCACCCTATCATCGATTTCTTGAGTAATTGTCCAGTTACTTATGCCCTTACTGTCGCTCCACGATTGATTCGATCACATATTCAGGAATTCTGGCAGAATGCAAAGGAAGGGAATGTTAATGGCATTACTCACATTCATTCCACTGTCAAGGGTACGAAGGTAATGGTTACTGAGATTGTTCTAAGAGAGCTTTTACAGTTTGATGATGAAGGTGGAATTCTGGAATTATCGAGAGAAGATTTGTTTAAAGGCATTATGGATATGGGGTATGAAGGTTCAGGAAAGACAAGATCAGAATATACTTTCTTGAAGTCATGGTTTTGTCCTCAATGGAAGTTCTACATTCATACTTTTCTGGTATGTTTGTCTCAAAAGAGAACTAGTTTTAATGAATTTAGTTCTACTATTGCATATCCTATTATCTGCTTGGCACAGGGTATTAAATTTAATATGTCTAGATTTATCTTAGATAATATGGTTAGGAATGTAAAGGGTGATACATTCGTTATGTACCCTAGATTTGTTCAGCTTTTATTGAATAATCAATTGTCAAATCTGCCAGCAGAGGATAGTGTGATTGTTAGTTCTACTCTATCTTTGAGGACTATTAAGGCTATGAATCAGTATCAGAATGCTTTTTCTAAGAAGGAAACTGCATTATTTTCTACAATGCTAGTTACTCCTTCTGCCACTGGTGGTGTATTACCAACACCATCTGGACCAAATGATGACAGATCAACAACACAAGTTGGTTCTGAACACACATCAGGAGGTGGCATCAAAAGAAAACAAGGGAACAAACAGCCTACCCAATCTAAAGCCAAGAAATCCAAGAAGGCTACACAGGCTATGGAGATTCCTGTTTCTCCACAGTCTCAGTCAACTGTTCCAACACAACAGGTGAACATACTTGATGAAAATGTTCATTCTGGAAGGGCTGCCACTACTGTTTCTAGCCCACTGGCAGGGCAGGATAGTGGTAACATTACTCAGACCCAACCAGAGGCAACTATGTTTGATGAGCCTATGGGTGATGATTCAAATGTAGGTCCCAGTACCAATAACCAAGGGACATCTGCAGTGGCAGATGTGGGCAAGGATTCAACTAAGAGGTCACACTCTAATGTTGATGAGCCTAGTGATACTGATGAATTGACGATTTCCTATCTTGTACATGATGTCAATAAACTGTGGAGCAAATATGAGAGGAAAAGGGCTTATAGAAAAGAGGCTCAACAGAAAATTCAAGCTCAGGATGAGTTAATTGCTAAGCAGAAGGAGATCATTGATCATCAGAAGGCAGAGTTGCTTGATGTGCAGCATAGATTGGTAATGCTTGAGGAGGCTGTCAACAATATTCTTATACCTGCGAATAGGTTAAAGGAATCTTCAGGCAAGGGGGAGAAGAAAGCAGATGATGGTAATATGCCTGAAGATGATGGTTCAAGAAAAGCTAGTGATGATGATGATGATGATGATTCACATGGACCTCATGATGATATGAGTGAAGTAATGATAAATATTGATGAGATGAATGATGATTCTGCAGCTACAGAGGTGCTTGAGCTTGATGATAATACAGCTACAGAGGTGCTTGAGTTTGATGATAATACAGTTGAGATGAATATATGTGGTAGTGATGAGGCACAATCAGAAGACACTGTGGAGTTAGTGTTTGATGATAAAGATGATGATTATGTGCAGAGCAGGGATAAGGCTGAGGAGGAGCTCAATGTCTCTGATTATGTGATACATGAAAGTTTAGATGATGAGATGGTAAATGATGCAGATGACAGAAGTATGGTGGTATATACTGGTGAAGATTCTTCTGAAAATGTTAATACAAGTGATGGTGCAGGAGCAGAGCAGATTGATGAAACAGTTTATCAGGTATTTCCATTGAATAAAGGGTTGCCTGAGAAAGCTGCACTTAGATTATATTTTTGGGATGTGATGGGTGCTAACCTGGATGATAAGAAAAGAGTCAGTTTCAGTGATAGGCCAGTGTATGAGGTGGTTGATGATGTTGAAAAAGAGATGAAAGAAGGAGAAGTTGAGGTTAAGGGGGAGCAATCAAAGTCAATTGATGAAGAGAAGAAGTTGCAGACCTTTACAAGAAAGAAATCTATTCCTAGAAGAAAGCCAACTAATACTTTATCCCCTGTCAAAACTTCTACCACTGTTGTCACAATTTCAACCCCTGTCAACACTAACACAACCACTGTTACATCTACCCCTGTTAGTACACCAACACCTACCACTGTTGATACACCAATCACCACTGCTGTCATATCAACCCCTGCCACAACTACTACAACAACAAGACCAAGAGAGGTACCTGTTACAATAAGAGAACCAACTTCACCACTCAAACCTAAGTCTAAATTGCCTGTGATTGATCCAAAAGACAAAGGTAAAGGAAAGTTAAAAGAAAAATCAAAAGTGAAAGAAATTAAAGAACCTCATATTGAGTCTCATGATATGCTGAGGATGCAAGTAGAAGAAAGGGAAAGGTTGATAAGGAGAGCTGCAGAAGCTAAAGCTGAAGAAGAGGGTGATGATGTTAAAATGATTTTGGATGATCTGAGTGTAGTGACTATTACACAGAAAGCTGCAGAGATTGTTAAAGAAAAGACTGCACAAGGATTAAAGCTTCCTGCTCAGAGAGTTCATGATTATTTAAAGAAGAAGAAAGGTAATGAAGAGGAAGAGTTATCTTCTGGATTTTTGTTGATGAAAAGATCAAATGAGGAAAGGGCTAGAAAGAAAAAGCAAGAGGAATTAGCCAAGAAGAGGAGTAAACCTTTACCATATGCTGAAAGGAGAAGACATATGATCAATGCTCTGTCTGAAAATTATGCCCCAGCTAAAATTGTTAAAGGATGGAATATGCAGAAGCTGCAACAGGCATATGATAGGTATATGGGAAGAGATGATGAGTGGACAAAGAAAATGGAAGAGAATAGGCATTTGAATGCATTGATAAAGGAGAAGAAAGAAAAGGCAGATAAGGAAATGGTAAAGTTTTTGAAAGAAGAAGAAGAAAGAAGAGAAAAGGCAGCTACTGAGGCAGCAGAGAAAGCCTTAGAGGATAAGCAGAATGAAGTTAGAAGAAATTCATGGAAAAATCAGATTTCTAAAGACAATGTTATTCCTGACATTCCAAGATTTGATCCAGAGCTGAAAAAGAGAATCAAGATTCTGACTGATAGCAAGGAGATTTCTGAAGGACCAAGAAAGGCTAGAATTATAAATTGGGAAGGAGTAGCAATTGATTATGGTTTCAGAAAAATGATCCTTGAGATCAAGATTGAAAGGGAAAGAGGATTTGATGATCATGTTGGGAGTATGGTTGATTTGCTCAGAATTTGTACAAGAGATGATCTTATGGAGTTGTATCAAGTGAGCAGAATCAGGAATAGAAAGAACTCTGAAGCTGTGATTGAAAGACAAATGATGGAGTTATTGCAAAGCCTGTTTGAACCAGCCAGCATGTATCACTTATTCTTTCATTGTTATCAAAGGGTTATAACCTGGAGATATTTTGCCAGAGCTGGAGTACACATGGTAGTATTTAACAATGGGCAGGTGATCTACATGTTTGATGATCGACATTATGTGCTGGGAACAGGGCTGCTGAATAGATTGGTTGATTTGAAGTTATCTACAACCATCATTACTGAAGGAGCTTACAGAGCTTTATACATGGTGTTCAATCAACTACATAAGAGGCAAACGATGAAGGAGATAGAAGAAGAAAAGAAGGATTGAAACTTGAATCATTACTCTGAATGATCAAGTTTAGGGGGAGATTGTTGAGAACTGAGACACTGTCATATCTGCTCAGAATACAAGTATCATGCCGCTGTTGGTATAAGACTTCAACCACTGTTAGTAGAAGTCAACCACTGTTAGAAGAAGACAACCGCTGTTAGTACATTTGTCTAACAGGGCCACTGTTGGTATATGTAAAGCGTTTTGTATTAAGTATTCAACCACTGTTAATGTTATATGAGTACTACCCCTGTTAGTGATATAGATAACCACTGTTGGTTAGATATAGTCGAATAGAGAGAATTATGGAATAGATATGATTCCATAATAGTTTGATTCTGTAAAGGACTCTATATGTTATAAATAGAGATCCTGTAAAACCCTAAACATAGGACGAATTCATTCTAGTTATTAGCTTCAAGGTTGTAAACCCTAACACAAATTGTGTGTTCGTATTATTAATAATATTGAAGCTTTTGGTTAGATATTCTGTTATATACAAGTTTGTTCTTCAAGTTATTAATAAACTATTCCGCAAGCTTATTAATAATCAATCAAAGTAATACATACTAAGATCTCTAGCTGGGATCATCAATCCTTGTATTTAATTGTACTATAATTGTAAATATCTGTAAGTAGAATAAATAGATAATTAGTTATAAATAAGAATAACGTTTTCCTGTGTTCCTTGTGTTCGAATTTGGACTTACTTATTAAGCTATATTACATGAATGGGTCAATCTTGCCTGAATTGTGTGATAGTATTATTTAGTATTTCCTTAATTAAACTTGTTATTATAATTGCATATACTTTTCCGCACATCAATCATCAAACTCAATTTTTACCAAACCAAACACATCACAATATACCTATAATCATTATATAACAACACAACATCAACATGCAATACTCAATTTCCTTTCACCTAACAAAATTCACATAATACAATGAAAACCCATTTTCACACAATGAAAGCTAAAACATTTGCATTCAAGACAAGAACAAGATGATGGTGATGATGATTTCAGTGACTATAACTCATTCAAGCACAATGTTATATTCATACATCAATTATCCACCTACTTTCATCAATTAAGCTCAAGAACACCAAATGAGTAACTTACAATTTGAAATGGAGAAAAATGGTGAACTAGATGATGATGAAGAAGATGAAATCACTAGCTACAATCAAAATCTTAGCCTTCACTTTAATGAAATCAGATTTGTGAATTTTTGAAGTATATGTGTGTGTGTGTTCTTGATGAAAGAAGAAATCTAAGAAAGCAAGAAAGTTAGGTCGGCCTAACTAACCCGACCCCAATATAAGTGATGTAATACTATACCCGTTCTAAATCTATTGTCTGGAACCTAAAACCATTTTGCGAGACCAAATATTTTATTTTACCGTGAACATTAATAATTTAAAACTAGTAATAATTTATTTATCACAATAAGTCATTTGACCATTTGACCTATTAAATTCAATTATTCAAATAATACCAATTATTTCTAAATACAATTTAAATAACGAATAAATAAGGAATTTACCGTAATTCTCCTAGGCCCAAAACGAGGATGTTACAGTATGTATACTAACTATCATCTTGGACTTATTAAAATCTAATAAGTATGGCTTATTCTTACTAATATGATCCCTAATCAGTTAAAATCAAAATCATTTTATGTGTTTTTACTTTCTATGTTTTTATTTCATAATTTGTAATTTTTGTTTAGTAATAAATAATAAAGTTTTAATTTTTCATTTGTTACTCTTTGGAATTAAGTTACCTTGTTATTTATGTTTCATGTTGAATAAATGTGACAAAATTGCAATGGAAAGTTAAAATTTTGCCTTGTAAAAATTGCTAAAAGTTCAATTTATATTTAAAACTAAATTTGCGTGTTTACTAAAACTTGCGAGTTTGACTAGTCAACGGTGCGAATTGAGCTTAGAGTATAAAAGGGACAAGTCAACGAGTCCAACCCCACACTTTCAAAACACCCTCTGCAAAACGAATTCAAACCACACCTACGAAGTGAGTTTTGGCGAAACGAACTAATTTCGTTTTTCGTTTGATTTTCGATTATCAAGAAAGAGGAAGGGATTTTCGCTCCGTAGAACTTATACACTTTTCGATTACGCATTTTTTGAAGTAAGTTTCACACGATTTCACCAAGTATTTTGCAAGAAATTGATTGTTTTATGTTTTGAAAGTTTCGGTTTCATTTTTCACGGATTTAGGACGAATTAGTGAGAGATAAAACTTAAAATTTATAACATATGTTAATCGAAGTATCATGAACATGTTTCAATTGATTGATCATAACAAAATTACTTCGATCATTGATTTCGATTTGAACTCATTGCACTAGTTGGTCCTGCGAAGTGAGATTCAACTCACTTCGTAGCCCGCTCCTGCGAACCGATACCAATGTGTTTGACTCGTGTTGATCGAAGCGAGACGAATATGTCGTTTGACTTTGGTTGATCGAAGCGAGATGAGTTTCTTCGTTTGACTTTGGTTGACCGAAGCAAAACGAGTTCATCTGATTGACTTTGGTTGACTTTTGTGAACCGAAATATAAACTTTGACTTAGTTTGACTTTGCGATTTGAATTCAATTTGTTGACTTTAGTTGACTTTGTAAAACTAAGTTAAGTTTATCATTTTCGAGGTTTAACTGGTTTTCGATTTGCAAATCTTTTGGTTACATATAATTACCAGTTACTCATTTTATACATGTTTAGACTTAGGAGCTTTCGCTTATAAGTTAAATATGTGTCATACTTTAAAAAATTTGAGTTATTTCATATCGAAAGTCTTCCGACTCATAATGTAGTCGAGTGGCGTGTCCCGATTGTTTATCGGCGGTATGATAACTCCAATTGTGCTTTAATTAACGAACTTTCTATAATTTAAAGAATATAATTGAAAAGTTAAGTATTATTACTCGTTCAGTTAAGTTTCAGTAAATTAAGTTATTAGTTAATAGTAGACTTCGACGTTTGATGATCTTTTGATCATAATATGTTAAAGTTTAAATTAACTAATGTTCGTTAATTTAATCTTTTTGCTATTTGTGTAATTGTTAATTATAGATATGGCTGTTCGATCTTTTGAGAAAGCGAACTACACGTCGTCAACGTGTTAGGACATCTACTCCAGAGCTGTTGATATGGAATATGCCAGGTTATTTAATATTCTATTAATTAATTTGTAGTTTGCTGTACATTCTGCACTAGAGACTAAGATAGATAATGTCTATAACAGTTGTTAGGGAATGACAGCCTCCTCAGGTTAAACCTACGATGCAAAGACCAACTGCACTAGTATCTAAAGCCTCAGAGAAGGTTAGAGATATGTGTTTTTGTTATTATTGCATGCTTAATCAGAGATTGCAACAGTTGATTCTGTTATTTTTACTGATTTAAGTTGTTTATAGGAGTCTGCTACAACTACTGCAAGGTTTTCGACTACCAAAGCTAGTCGAGTTGCGGCTGGTATGTTGAGTGATGCTTTTGATAAGATGGTTCAACAAGCTGGACAATCTGTATCTGCACAACTTGCTGCACAGCCTGCACAACCACCAGTGAAAGCTTCTGAACGGATTTCTAGCTTGGAATCTCGAGTTCGGACTCTTGAATCTCAGAATATTCTCCTTGCTAAGGAATTTGCGGCTCAAGGTGAGGCTTATGCTACACTTCTTAAAGCACACAAGATGTTGCTTCGAGATGCCGAGGACAACCAGAGAAAGCTTGATCGTATTGAGTGTTTAGTGTTGAATATGACGAAGGACAGGCCGTCTTAGGGGGAGATTCTGGCATATTTTGAGTCATGCAAGGAAGATGAGTTGAGAAAGAAGCAGAGATGAGATAGAGATGATGATCCTGATTCACATAAAGAGAGTGAGCTGACTGGTCCTTCTAAGACTGGTGAGCAAGCTACTACTCAGGGGGAGTCTACGTCTACTTGTGATGGTACGAGTGCAGATAAGACGGTACCTCCTGGTACTGAAGCTGGTAAGATAGCTTAGTGTTAGCTTAGTATTGTAGTATTTTTAATAATTTGTACTAAACAATTGTAAAACTTAATATTATTTTGTAATATATTTGGCTTAAGATTAGTATTATTTTAAGTAAAATATGTTTTAAATAATTTAAGTTTATATATAATTTAATATATGTTAAGATGAAATCGTGATCGAAAGACTTCCGACTTATTGAATAGTCGTGCGGCGAGTTCCAATTTATATCGGCGGTCAAAATTTACTATGATAACTATTTTAGACTTGAGAGTTTGTATAACTAACAAGTTAAAAAAAATGTAATATTTCTAACTAGACAAATGATATATAATTTAAAGATATAATTAAAAATTAAGGTTTTGGTAATATAAGAGTTCAATTACGTTTTAGAAATTATATAAGTTAATTAAATTGTAAGCTGAAATGTTTGGTGATTATTCACAATACATTAGGGTTTAAATTTAATTAATATTTGTTACGTATTTTTGATATAAGACTTTTGAAATTTTAGTTTGATTCAGGGTAATCAATAAAGATTTATAAGTTATATAAAATGTTTATATATATACAATTGAGATAATAAATAAATTCTTAGACTGATTCAGAGAAATCAATGAAAGAATTTATATTATTAATTTTATTTATATAGGTTTGGAAATGCTAGATTTGAGTGATTCTGGAAGTGATTTTCTTGATGAAATTGATGAAAAAATAGATTATGATCTTGAAGAAGGTGAATTTATACTTCCTGATGATTGGATTTCAGTTCTTGAGTCTGAGATACACGGCGATGTAGATCCAGATATGAATATTGATGAACATGTCGTGAGTCCATCAAAGACAGAATTTGTTTTCAGAGATGAAGATGGAGAGTCTGTTATTGATTTAGATGCATTTGAGAATGAATCTACAGATTCATATACTGAAGATACAGATGAGATTGATGAAAGATTTAAACACTTGGTTGGCAATCCAATGTACATCCAGGAATGTTGAAGAAAAAGAAAGATAAGAAGCCACGAGTTATGAAAGAAGTTGATATTACTGGAAAGCGTGAGCTTAAGACTGGAATTATCGGTTGGTATTATGATTCAGAGTTAAAACTTTTTACTATCAAACGATATGATGGAGTTCAGTATTTTGAAAGGAAGTTAGCTGTATTTAGTTCTTTACCTAGATATGAAGTTCGAGACTTGGCTAGATTAGAGATGGTTAACCCCAGTGATGATGATTATGCAAAGTATGTTGAAAGAATTATCAGGACTGAGGGTCGTTCATTGAAGTTTGACAAGATTAAGCCAAGGAATGGAAGAACTATCAAGTTGAAGGAGAAGAGTCAGCGAACTGGTAGAAGAAGAAGACAGAAAGTTTATCCAGCTGTCAAGTGTATACAGAAAATACCTGTGAAGATTATGCCTCATAATATTTTGGGAAAGTTGAAAAGTTGGGGTGTAGATTCTGCAACGAGTGAAGCTTTTATGGTTGAAGCTGATGATGATTATCCTACATATGAAAAAGAGATTCTACGAATTTATGA
The DNA here is from genome assembly GCA_949592205.1 of Helichrysum umbraculigerum. NCBI lineage: Eukaryota > Viridiplantae > Streptophyta > Magnoliopsida > Asterales > Asteraceae > Helichrysum > Helichrysum umbraculigerum. The sequence goes on from CATIUR010000005.1 coordinate 41,157,393, forward strand.
TAGACGTCATTTGATGAATCTTTCTAAGAGTGATTTGATTATGTTGTACAAGAACAAAATCATGTCTACTTTTGAATGGGGAGATGTTGCAAGAGATTATCAGAAAATGGTAAAGACTTGTATCAAATTGAAGATTTATGCTGGAAGTAAGATTTACAAGTGAAGATCAAAGACAACTTGAAGACTTAGATGCTAGAGCTATTGTCAAGGGGGAGTATGTTGGGACATGTGATCGTGACAACAGATCTAGCTTGTAATAGGACTAGTGATTATAGTAATCAAGTTTGTACAATTGGTTTTGAATTGTAAGTGAAAAATATTGGTTGAAAAACATTTTAGAGTTAATTGGAAAATGCTTAAAAATGTTGACCAAGTTTGACCTGACAGCTGCGGTGCGAACCGAGTTGGGTTCGCAGGGCAGGCTGCGAGGCGAGTCGAGTCATCTTGCTGGGCCAAATGGGCTGCGAGATGAGTTCAACTCGCAGAGCCCATTCGGCTGCGAGTTGAGACGTGCTGATACCTATATATACAATATTAGGTTTAAACAATTTAGAACTTTTGCCCTACGAATTTCTAGAGCTTTTTGTGCAATTCTAAGCATTCCTAAGGCTAGGTATTGATCGATTAACATTAGTTATAATCAATACAAAGCTATTTGATTACCTATTCGCTAATACGTGCGAAACAAACCGTTTACAATCCGTAAACTTAGTATTAAGGGATTCCGCACCTTAATACCTAAAGATAACCTCGTTATCGATCCTAATACATACGGACTTACAGCATCTCCAATGCACAATACTAATTTGAGTATAATGCACTGACACATCACTGTCATCTCAGCATATGACTTTTTATACAAAACACTCACAATACATTAAACTTTACTAGTGGATATCCCGTGCCATGCGTCAGGAATGATTTTATTAAAATCAATCATTATGATGTTTGAAATGCCAAAATTTTTTATTTTTTTTCAGCTTAAAGCAAAATGGGTCAAAATAGTCTCTTGGCCCGTTATGTCCATTTTAGACTATTACGCAACCTTATAGTCTAATTTAGACTCATTCAGTCTAATTTAGACTCCTTTCAGCCTGAAGGAGATTCATGTCTATTTTAGAGTCATTCAGTCTATTTTAGACTCAATTCAGTCTGAAGTAGATTCATGTCCATTTTAGACTTATTCATTCTATTTTAGACTCATTTCAGTCTGAAGTAGACTCATTCATTTTATTTTTGACTAATTTCAGTCTAAACACCTTCCAAAAAGTACACTTGTACATTTTAACACAACAAAATCACCAAAGTTATTCAAACCGTCTTTTCAACTAATTTTCACAAAACGACCCATTGATAGACCCACATTGACCCTTTTGAAAATCAACAACACTTTTGACAACTAAACTTTCAAATTCATCATCCTTTTGAAAATCAACAACACTTTTGACAACTAAACTTTCAAATTCATCATCATGTCCACAAATCAATTTAAAATTTCAATTTCCAATTATCACAATCAATCCGAAATTCAGCTTTTACGTGTCTTGATCATAATACCACCAAAATTATGACCAAACTACATACTTTCACAATTAACGACACTTACAACTACATCTATGACTACTAGTCGTTTGACACCAAAAACGCATATACAATCAACTTCGAGTCTACCGCCATTACCATTGACTTTACAAGGTCATTGGTACGTCTCACCAACTACTAAGGGTTTTGCTTTCAAACGAAATGTTTTACCAAAAATACTATTCGGGCGATTTACACACTTGACAACCATAACGACAATTTAAAAGAAAGGGAACTTGCTAGCTCACAATTAGCAAGCCGTAATCCACACTAATCCTTTGCTATTGCCTTGCCCTCCCGTGTTCACCCTTATCCTTCAAACCACTTAAACCTACAACATTTAACAACTGAAAGTGGTAAGCATATGGGCAATTAAATGAGTAATCTACCACAATCAAATAGCAAGTAACAACAACATCATATCAACTAGGCAAATATCTACTGATCAATTCGTAGAGATTATTTCAACTGAGCGGATCCGCTTTCAACTGTCCGCTTAGCACAAAGTGCTACAACTACATCGAGTGCAATATCAAGCACAATTACAACAACTGCAACTGCTATCACACAGTGCAATGTAAAGAACAAAGTGCAACAACTATACCGAGTGCAATATCAAGCACAAGATACAAAAACTGCAAACACTAGCACAAGGTGATAACATTGAATAATGTTATATTTGTATAATAATATTTCATAGTTTTTTATATACTTTTAGTTACAATTATTTGATAAAAGTTAATTATTTTGTTCATATTTATAAAATAGGTAGAAATAGAGTTTGTATTAGTATAGAATGAAAAACATGTCAAATAAAGTAATTTTTGTATAAAAATTTATTTGACCTAAATTTAGTTGGGACAAAGTGGTTAAAAGAGTAAAGAAAATAAATTAAGTTTGTACATATTTGAGTTCGAATAGTTAAATAGATTGCTCGAAAATAATTAGATTGGATATTTATTGGAGTTTACGAGTTGAACCAAATAATTAGTTGGGCTAAATAATATTATAATAAAATTAGTAGTACTAGAGCTAATGTAATTATAAAGTGGTAATAATAATAATATATTAATAATTTTAAAGTTAAGAATTATAATAATAATACGTTAATAGTTACTTAGTAATATAATAATTAAATAATAATAAATATTAAAATAACGATGATGATTTCTTTTGTAGGTTGCTTCACGTGAAGGCAATAAAGTCAAAGTCTCAGGATGGCATGGCGTGCAAAGAAAATAAGATGGATACGTGGAAGCTAATGGGGCCAAAGAAATCACGGACAAATCAAGAAACAAAAGTCGGTCAAACAAGTCAAGCACAGGTTACATGCAATTGTTGTACGAATATTCTAGAATAATAAATTGGAGCTGGCTACGTGAGGCGGTGGAAGCAAATCTTGGAGAATACGAAAGTTATATTTTGACCGCCGGCCTTTTCACTTAGCCGCCGGCTAAATTGGTCCCTCAGCAACTATAAATACAGCCTTTACCCATACGAATTTGATACACTTTCAGCTACGAAAAAACCCCAAAAGTCGAAAATAAATTCGTAATTTCGGGTTTTTAACTTTAAATACGAATTTTAAGGGTTTTTATAAGGGTTTAGGAACACGCTTTCGGAGCAAAGAAGTTAGGGTTACACGGAATCATTGTAAGGGCACAATAATATTTGGTTTACATTCTTTTATTATTTTTAATAATAATGTTTACTTTACTTTTTATTATTATTTGTGTTTCTTTTATAATGATTATGAGTAGCTAAATTTCTTAACACTTACTTGAATGATGTGATCTAATGATTAGGGTTGTTATTTTTTAATATTTATGTTGAATTATTTTTGTTTAATCGTGAAACTTATGTATTCGAGTTTATATTAATTGATTTATCTTGTTGATAAATTATTATATGATCAATTTAGCGGGAGCTTTTTCATATAATAGTTTATTATAATTATTTGTCTATGAATAATTGTTAATTGATTGCGGAAGCAGATATTAAACAAGATAATTGTTTGAACATGAATGTGTTAGCAGGTGAAGTTGACGAAAGTTATTCACTAGATTAAATCTTAAATTATTGAATCAAAATTAAGGTGTAGGTTGAGTGGACGCACTAATCTTAGTCTAATTAAGATTCATATATTCAACATAATTAAACTATCTATTGCAATTTAATTAATGTTTAATTGAAACTATTATGTGTTTAAGTTTTATATATTATTGAAGCTTGTTAATGATTTAATTAGTGACTATAGCGAACGTTTGTCACAAAGTTATTTCATTATTTAATTATATGTGTTGAGTCACTGGTCTCTGACCACGATGAAGTCACTGGTCGCTGACTAACTCAACTATACACTACTCGATGAAGAAATGGATTGTATCGAAGCTGCTGTTGCTAATGATAGGTTTCGCTGATCGTCATTCATTCTGTTCGATATTCTGAGGAAGATTTAAAGCTCAACTTGGTATGTCGCTGATCTACGTCAGCGAGAGCATTACTTCTTCAAATCAATAAAGGCAAAAGTCACTGCCAGAATAACAGCTAGTCACTGAAGATCTTTTGTTCAATTCATTCTACAAGAGCATGTTAGCTCGCAGTGAGTGAGGAGGGTTGCTGCATCTTCAGTGACTATTCAATAAAGCCTCTCAATCATCTAGTACTAAAAAGTTCTGTACTTATCTATACATCAGCAAGAGTGTTCCAGTTCGAAGTATGTCTGAAAGATTACGTGGCAGCAAGTGATTGGTTTAAAGGTAACGAGATATTTGTGGTAACAGAATTGGGACCCGCAGAATGTCGGTTTATCAGAGATCAGGGCCAATCAAGCAGCGACACGTGTCCTTCCAAGATCCTATTTTGTAGGCGATATTTTAGGAACTCTTGTAGTATAAATAGTTCAGTATTTTGTACTATTGAGGCTAGTCGTCATATGCACCGTTCTTCTATTTGTCAGAGAACTAGTTTGTCTAGGTGTATATTAAGACTCAGCGAGGTTAACTATCAGCGTGTATGTCCACTGTAGTTAATACTCTTCATTGTAATAATTTAGCTAAGTGTTTGAATTGGATTAACTTTGGTTAATCCATTCCGCATTCAACACTTCGTGAATTTAATCAATACAATTCACTTTCAGCTACTATTACTTGTCGTTCTTTGATTCTGTTATATCTTTAATCTGTTATTTCAATACCGTCATACTCTGTTATAGATAATCAATTTAAAACAATCCGAAACACTTGGTAAAATCTGAAATTGTTTTAAATTGTATTCAACCCCCCTTCTACAATTAAACTTTACAATTTGAGATTCCAAATCACTAATTAATAGTGATTACGGGACTATCAAAGGGAATACTTATGTGGTCAATATGGATTCAGCACAATCAGGAACATGTTTTTACTCCAGAACCGTTTCAGAAGAAAAATGGTTATGGCATAAGCGACTTTCTCATCTAAACTTCAAAGCAATTAACAAACTGAGCAAGAATGGTTTAGTCACTAGACTACCAAAGATGTCTTATGACAAAGACAAGCTTTGTTCAGCATGTGAAAAGGGAAAGCATCACAGCTCGTCCTTCAAAAGTAAACAGACTTCATCTATAACAGAATGTTTTTACTTGCTACATATGGATCTGTTTGGACCAGTGAGTACATCAAGTCTTGGAGGAAAAAGGTACTGTTTGGTGATAGTAGATGAATACTCCAGATACACTTGGGTATTTTTTCTCAAAGCCAAAAGTGAAGCTGCCAGCGAGATCATATCCTTTGTCAGGAAAATGGAAAATCTAAATGATGTCACGGTAAAACATCTGAGAAGTGATAATGGTACTGAATTTCGAAATCTCGACCTTGAAAATTTTTGTGATTCAAAAGGTATTTCTCAAAATTTTTCAGCACCAAGAACACCCCAACAAAATGGGGTGGCAGAAAGGAGAAATAGAACCTTAATTGAATCTGCAAGGTCAATGCTCATTGATGCTGGTCTTAAGACCTATTTCTGGGCTGAAGCAGTGAGTACTGCCTGCTACACTCAAAATAGGTCACTGATTGTCAAAAGGCACAGTAAGACAGCATATGAGCTATTAAGGGGGAGAAAACCTGATATAAGTTTTCTTCATGTTTTTGGTAGTACCTGCTACATTCTAAACAAAAGAGATCACTTAGGAAAGTTTGATCCCAAAGCTGATGAAGGAATATTTGTTGGCTACTCAATCATCTCTAAAGCTTTCAGAATTTATAATAAACGAAGAGAATGTATTGAGGAATCAATGGATGTTACTTTTGATGAATCATATGATGAGTCACTCACTGATCCAAAAGAATATGAAAATCTTGTTTTTAACAAAATGGATAGTGACTTATCAAATGAAATCAAATCAAATGATAAGGAATATAAAAATTTCTCATCTGATTCTGAAGGTGAAGATAATATTCCTGAAATCAATTCCAGTTCTACTTTAGCTGTGAATAATTCAGGAACATCATCTTTACCTACAGATGTTCCATCATCATCAACTCAATGTCCAAACCAAAACTCGCATAACAATAATACTCATGCTACAGATGTTGATTTGCCCTCTGAACCCTCACAAAGTAATCAAGTCACTGCTGAACCTCAGCGAATGACTAAGTGGACAAAACATATTGATAATCAATTGATTATTGGTAATCCACAATCCAGGGTTCAGACAAGATCAGCAACTGCTAACTTCTGTTTGTTTGTAAGTTTTGTGTCTCTAATAGAACCAAAGAAAGTTGATGAAGCACTTACTGATCATCACTGGATAGCTGCCATGCAAGAAGAGCTATATCAGTTTGAAAGAAATAAAGTTTGGAAGCTTGTACCACATCCCACTGGTAAAACAGTGATTGGAACACGATGGGTATTCAGAAATAAAATGGATGCTGATGGTGTGGTTACAAGAAACAAAGCTAGACTAGTTGCACAAGGTTACTGTCAACAAGAAGGAATCGATTATGACGAAACCTTTGCACCAGTAGCTAGGCTTGAAGCAATCAGGCTATTTCTTGCTTATGCAGCTCACAAAAAGTTTAAAGTATATCAAATGGATGTGAAAAGTGTCTTTCTGAATGGCAAGCTGCAGGAAGAAGTGTATGTCAAGCAACCACCTGGATTCATTAATCCAAAACATCCGGGTTATGTTTACAAACTTGATAAAGCCCTGTATGGACTAAAACAAGCTCCTAGAGCATGGTATGATACTCTCTCTGTCTACCTGATAAAATGTGGCTACGTCAGAGGCAAAATTGACAGCACATTATTTATCAAAAGAGATAAGAGATATGTCATATTAGTCCAGATCTATGTTGATGATATCATTTTCGGGTCTACTAACAGTGACATGTGCAAGGAATTTTCTGATCTCATGACCAAAAGTTATGAGATGAGCATGATGGGTGAATTAACATTTTTCCTTGGTTTGCAAATAAAACAAACCAAAACTGGAATTTTCATTAGTCAAGGAAAATATGTTAAAGATCTGTTAAAGAAATTTGAATTTGCTAATTGCTCAACCCTTGCTACACCAATGTCACCTGCAGTAAAGCTACATGCTGATCCTGATGGTAAATCTGTAAACATTACTGCTTACAGAGGAATGATCGGGTCGCTGCTGTATCTAACTGCTAGTAGACCAGACATTATGTTTGCTACATGTCTCTGTGCTAGGTATCAAGCTGATCCTAAGGAATCACATTTGCTCGCTGTAAAAAGGATATTCAGATATCTAAAGGGTACTCCTAATCTTGGTCTCTGGTACCCATCTGGTTCAGACTTCTCTCTGAAAGGATACTCTGATTCTGATCATGCTGGATGCAAACTGGATAGAAAAAGTACATCTGGTAGCTGTCAATTTCTTGGAGAAAAGTTAGTAAGCTAGTCCAGCAAGAAACAAAACTCAGTCTCAACTTCAACTGCTGAAGCTGAATATGTTGCTGCAAGTGCCTGTACTGCTCAAATTCTCTGGATGAGAAATCAGCTTGCTGACTATGGCTTTGACTTCACTGAAATACCAATCTACTGTGATAGTCAAAGCGCTATAGCCATTGCCAACAATCCAGTAATGCATTCAAGGACAAAGCACATTGATGTCCGATATCATTTCATCAGGGACCATGTGATGAAAGGTGATATTGAATTGCATTTTATTCCAACTGATTACCAACTCGCTGATTTATTTACAAAACCTTTAGATGAGAAAAGATTTAATTTTCTTATCAGCGAGCTTGGCATGTTAAACTTAAATGACTAGCTCAGCTATCAAGCTCAGTTAGTTATTTTCGTTTAAAGTTTTTTTTATATATATATGTATATGTTATGTCTCTATGTGACCTATCTTATTATTTTTTTGTTTTGCTGATCGTGTTAGTATTCTAAGTTGTAACTAGATCAGTGAAAGATAAAAATAGTAAAATAATACATAGTTCATATTAGACATAATCTATACTCATTTAAAAAAAAAAAAAAAAAAAAACGAAATGAAAAAGTGGAGACCTTTTTCTTTAGCTGATCTTGTTAGTATTCTAAGCTGTAACTCTTTCAGCGAAAGATAAAGTCTCTATAAATTTCATTTTAAAACAACACTCATTCTCAATAAATAAAAATTATGATTCATATTTACCAGTGATTAAATCTCTCTGATTTTGTTAGTATTCTAAGTTGTGACCAAATCAGTGAGATTACATCTCAGGCAAATTTAATCTTAAATTTTATGAGTGTTATTTTTTTTGCATTTAGGGTCTCCCTGATTCTTTCATCATTATTTGAAGGGATGTGTCACTAAATTGCACATCTGACACTATTTCTTCCTTACGTCACATATACTTTTCCTGCGCACCTTTCAAATCACCATTAATAACCACCAAGCTCCACAATCATCACCCCTATTTCATTTAAACATCATAAATCATCACCCCTATGCCACCCCTACTTACCACCACCATCAACCACGTTTTCCCAATCCCATCCACTTGTTTAATCAAGAGTTTCTATAAATCAAACAAAATGATTTCATTTTTCAAATCAAAACAAACTCTTGGTTTTCATGATCTTTTTCAAATACCCAAACCAATAAAAGTCTTTCCGATTTCTGTAACGGCAAATTCAAATGTTTTAAAATCTTCATACATCACTGGAAATCTTCTACTTCTTTCAGTTGATAAGGAATTTTGTCATTACAGCATTTAAAATCACTTTTCTCACCATAAAATCTCTTTTTCATAAAAACAGAGTATGAAATTAATCTCATCACTTGATAGATCAGGGTAAATTTTCTCTTTTAAAATCAACCTGGTCTATAATCGCCTTGTTTTTACTTGGTCTAGTGATGCCATTTTTATCTACTCTGCTGGGATTACAAGGTTTTCTTGTAATCCAGCATGAAACTGCTGTACACCCGTCTGATTCTGCCCCCCCCCCCCCCCCCCCCCCCATCGATCACGTCACTGCTCACACCCCCAGTGACCAAAGCTGATCATCCTCCATCCAAGAAAAACTCAAACTCCTCTACCAAAAGTTTGAAAATAAAGGCCCTGTTTCTAACAAATCAAGGGATCAAGAGTGAAATAGTCACTGAACGTTCAGTCTCTATGGGCACTCTTGCTAAAACCAAAACTTACTTTTCGAGTCAACCCATAAGCCACTCATCATCCTCACAAAAGGATGCTGATTCATTCAAAGGGCAAGTGACATCAGTGGGTGATAACACACTCATATCTGGTGTCACATCACTGGCTACAGACCCGGGCCAACTCTCTTCTATCACCACACCAGCTGTCAATGTCGCTCTCCAGTCACAGAGAGTGATACAGGCTGCACTTTCTGTTTTTAAAGATCCATCAGTTAAAACACAAGCTGATGATGAGAAAACGAAAACTGATTCACAACATGATCACATAGTTACTATGGCATTTTCTGATATCATCAAGGGGGAGAGATATCTACATGAAGAAATTGCTGATGCTTACAGAAAAATGTTAATCTACTTTAGGATATCATCAAGGGGAGAAAACGTGCAAATGAATGCAAAAACCAATGGTGCTCATACGAAGAATTGTTGCTGATTGGAAATCATCTATTTGGATCCTATCGCAGGAACAACACATCTACATTTCATGTGGAAAAGTTGCTGACGCTATTAGAACCATATAGAAAAGTTGCTAACGCTATATGGAAAAATTGCTGACGCTATGAAAGTTGCTGATACATGGGAATCATCTTTGCGGCTTCTATTTCAAAAAATATATATTCCCTGTATTGGAGTTGCAATTTTCTTGGCAATTTTTATTCCATATCAGCTTAGCAATGAATCCTTCTCCATCAACTGCAGCTCAGATGTGTCTCATTGATTTTCAGTCGGTTAAAGCTGCATGAGAAGGATATTTGCATATAAAATTTCCTTCACAGGTGTCTTCTCTCTGATGACAAGTGCACTGTGATGATGTATATTCTCACTGATGAGATTATGTTCACTGACGCCATCTCTATATCTTCCCCTAATAAAGCTTTGAATCATATGCCAAGAAGAATGAATTTTTTGGCCTAATTTCTCTCTGGTTGAAGGTCTTCCCGTTTACAAAATGACTTCTATCAAAGGAATGTGAGTCAAAGCTGAAGACATCAAAAGTTGCTGAATCTCTTAATCGCTGAAGAAGATTGACTTATCTAAATTAGATTAGAGTGTTGTAACTAAAAATGATCATGTACTTTATATTTTAGTTTCAATAATATTTGAACCTTAGTGCAAAACTCAGATCATATCAAAAGAATCCAAAAAGAAAGATGAATGGATCACAAGTATAAAGTCACTGAATGTTTAAATTCTTAAACACTGACTATAAACTTTCACAGCAACAAGTTTGTCTAGGGAGCTTCAATCACAATCATTTAGGGGGAGATTGTTGAGTCACTGGTCTCTGACCACGATGAAGTCACTAGTCGCTGACTAACTCAACTATACACTACTCGATGAAGAAATGGATTGTATCGAAGCTGCTGTTGCTAATGATAGGTTTCGCTGATCGTCATTCATTCTGTTCGATATTCTGAGGAAGATTTAAAGCTCAACTTGGTGTGTCGCTGATCTACGTCAACGAGAGCATTACTTCTTCAAATCAATAAAGGCAAAAGTCACTGCCAGAATAACAGCTAGTCACTGAAGATCTTTTGTTCAATTCATTCTACAAGAGCATGTTAGCTCGCAGTGAGTGAGGAGGATTGCTGCATCTTCAGTGACTATTCAATAAAGCCTCTCAATCATCTAGTACTAAAAAGTTCTGTACTTATCTATACATCAGCAAGAGTGTTCCAGTTCGAAGTATGTCTGAAAGATTACGTGGCAGCAAGTGATTGGTTTAAAAGTAACGAGATATTTGCGGTAACAGAATTGGGACCCGCAGAATGTCGGTTTATCAGAGATCAGGGCCAATCAAGCAGCGACACGTGTCCTTCCAAGATCCTATTTTGTAGGCGATATTTTAGGAACTCTTGTAGTATAAATAGTTCAGTATTTTGTACTATTGAGGCTAGTCGTCATATGCACCGTTCTTCTGTTTGTCAGAGAACTAGTTTGTCTAGGTGTATATTAAGACTCAGCGAGGTTAACTATCAGCGTGTATGTCCACTGTAGTTAATACTCTTCATTGTAATAATTTAGCTAAGTGTTTGAATTGGATTAACTTTGGTTAATCCATTCCGCATTCAACACTACGTGAATTTAATCAATACAATTCACTTTCAGCTACTATTACTTGTCGTTCTTTGATTTAGTTATATCTTTAATCTGTTATTTCAATACCGTCATACTCTGTTATAGATAATCAATTTAAAACAATCCGAAACACTTGGTAAAATCTGAAATTGTTTTAAATTGTATTCAACCCCCCCTTCTACAATTAAACTTTACAATTTGAGATTCCAAATCACTAACTAATAGTGATTACGGGACTATCAATATGTCTATGTATGATTAATCCAATGATAGCGGACGCAGATTTGGTACAAGTTAAATAATTAAACTTAAACGTATAAGGTGATGATATTGGCGAACGTCTTTCATTAAATTAAATTATTAATTAGTTGATTAAGATTTATATGAAGGTCATGGCGAACGTTAAACCTGATCTAAATTAAAATGAGCATTGATTGCTAGATAACCTGGTTTTTATTCTACAACCCGAAATCATTAGTGAACTAGTTCAAGTAAGTGTCGTTTTTAATATCTGAATAAGTTCAAATCAATCAAATCATTTTGACTCTTCCTGAGTCCACTTAGTTTATTAAATTTAGTTGTTAAGCAACGTGACAATTCGGTCACAACAAACCCAAGTCTTTTCTGTATTAAGTTAATTGCATTTAGTTTTTATTCTTAAATTCACAATCCCTGAGGAACGAACTTGGACTTATCATAGCTATACTATACACGATTGGGTATACTTGCCTAGTTGTGTAATAGTTAGTAGTGGTATTTTCTTTGTTTAATTTTATAACTAGATTTTACACATCAAGTTTTTTGGCGCCACTGCCGGGGACTGTGTTTAATTTAGGAATTTAATTAAGTGTAGTTAATTGATCTTTTCTTTGAATTTTATTCTTAGAAAGTTACTTTTAACTTGTTTTGTGCCGGTACATTTGACGGTTTTATTTTTTGTGCTTTTGCAGGTTTAATCAGGTAGTGGATGAGCACGAGGACTTCGGGTAACGAACTTGTTAGTCCATTGTCCGATCCGGAGAAAACCACAAAGAAGAAACGAAAGAAGAAATCAAAGAATACGCCGACGGAATCTACTGAGAGCCAAATGGAAAGTGGATCAACCTCAGCAAACGTAATCATTGAAGAGGTTTACGAAGAAGAGCCTGAATCTAAGTTTGAAGAGGTGATCAAATCAGAAGAAGAAGAAGAAGAAGAATATCAAATGGCTGACGAGAATGATACTCCAATGCTGTCAAGGGCGAGGGATGTTGCCCCTACACCGGAATCCGCCATTCGAAGGCCGGCTATTGATAACAACTTTTCACTAAAGGGAAATCATATGAGTCTGATCAGAGATAGCCAGTTTGATGGAAGAGTGCGGGCCGATCCGCACAAGCATATTGCTAGTTTCTTGGAAATCGGGGACATGTTCAAATATGGGCCGAATACTGATGAAGCCATTCGATTGAGGACTTTTCCCATGTCTCTGTGTGGGGAATCAAAAATCTGGTATCAAGAACTTGAACCCAACACTATCACCACTTGGAACCAAATGAGGGAGGCGTTTGTGAGCCGATTCTTCCCTCCGGCTTTAGCAGAAAGGTTACTGAATGAGATTCGAGGATTTAAACAGAATGATGGAGAAACAGTAGTGGAAGCCTGGTTGAGGATGAAAGAGATGCTCAGGAACTGTCATGGTCATGGGTTATCTAAACGGGAGATTATTGAGCTTTTCTATAAAGGGCTCAATACCGCATCAACTTCGGTTTTAGATGCTGCAGGAGGGGGTGTGTTTATGTACAAAACTCCAAATGAAGCATGGAAGATGATGGAAGATAAGGTCTTACAGAATATCAATTGGGCTAACGATCAGAAAACCAAGACTACTCGGAAAACCGTTGCTTTGGCTTCTACTTATGATAATTCTGAGATGATGAAAGAGTTGAAGGCTATGTCCACAAAGTTTGATGACCAGTTCAAGACTCTCAAGGGAGAGATAAAGGAGCTTCGTGAAGGATGTGGAAATTGTGGTGGAAATCATGCCACAAATGATTATGATAGTGATGATCAACCTATGAGGATGGCGGATGAAGATGTTAACTATTTGCAACAAAATAATTATCAGAGAGGCGGCTACCAGAACCGAAATTCGGGTAACTATTCGGGTAATTATTAAGGCAATAGATATTCTCAACAAGGTCAGAACTACCATAATCAATATCAAAGGGATAATGCACCACCACCACCAGTTCAGCAACATGAAGCTACAGAATCTGTTTTAGAAAAGATGATGAAGGAATTTATTTCCAAACAGGATGCTTGTACTGAGAGGTTGAAGAAACAAATGACGAATTTGAGAATAAGTGTAGATCAAGGTCAGAAAAATCAACAAGCCTCGATTCAGGATTTGGAAAGGAAGATGGATCGGTTATCTGAGGGGCAGAGTAGTAGACCAACCGGTGGTTTACCGAGCAACACCCAACCGAATCCAAGGCAAACATCTTCTAGCGGTGGTCCAAAGCCATACCAACCACCACCAGCCCGAAATGAGCATGCTAATGCTATTATCACTCGTAGTGGGAAATAGCTACTACCACCTCCGTCCAAAAAGGCCAAAGTTTCTAACACTGTTTTGCAGGATACTGATGAGCAGGAGGTTGAAGATGAAGAAGAGGAGACGGCTCAACCCACATCTATTCCGGTTTCACCTACACCTTCGGTTACACAACCGGTAGTGAAGGCATACAAACCGAAGATTCCATACCCTCAACGCTTGAGGAAGGAAAAGATTGCTGCTCAATATGGGAAATTTGTTGATATGATAAAGGGAATTCGGATCAACGTGCCCTTGGTTGATGTTTTAGCTGGAATGCCGAACTATGCCAAGTTTATCAAAGATTTGGTGAGCAACAAGGATAAGCTATCAGAGGCATCAGCTACATTTTTGAACGATGAGTGTTCTGCTATCGTTCAGAATCAGATTCCACCTAAGTTGGGTGATGTAACACCCGCCAAATTAGGACTAGTATTTAGTGCCTAATCAGATGTTAATACATGTAATTAGTTCTGTGTTAGGCTAATTAATGTATCGAATTACATATATTGTTGAATATACACGAAAATGCGATTTGGTTAAATCGTGCGCAATTTAAATCGAAGGTATTTCGATTCAATTTAATACGGACGTTGGTGACCAATTTTATTAAATAACGTTTTATATCAAAAATATTATTATGATAATATTTCGTATTCATTCGGATCATACAAACAAAACTTACATAATTTAAGATATTAAAACGCGCAAACTAAATAAACAAACTTACATTTTTTAATTCAAATATAAATTTATTTGTAAAATATTTAAATAAAATATCGCGTAATAATTTGTATTTTAAAACGTACCATTTAATACGTAAAATAATTATTTAACGTTTAAACGACGGAGCAAACGAACACCGCACGGAGAGCGGAGACTGAAAAGTGGAGGTAAAAAAAAACCCCACCTCTCTTTTCCTCCTCTCATTTCTCACTCACTCTCTCTTTCTCTTTTCTCTCTCTTTCCTTTCTCTCTAATCACCACCACCTCCACAATTCTTACAAAATCGCAAATTAACAACATCAAACGGCCTCGGATTTCACTACTCCTTTGGAAGAAAACGTTCACCACTTCCCGATCTACAACTCTATCTTTTCGGATTTCTCATCCGACACTTTGTAAGTTTCCGACAAATCCCGAAATCTCTCGTTTTTAAATGTTTTCACTTGTTAGTAGTTTGTAACAACTCATAATGTCCATATAAGGGTTGGGTAAAAATATTGGACCGATCGGAAACTCGAAAACACGATTTTTACTCGAAATCCGTCGAACAGTCTTAAGTGACGCTATTGTGCCAAAAACAGTGCTAGCGACACTATAGTGTCGCTATGCCTAAGTGTCGCCCCTATAGCGACACTACTTAAGTGCCGCTATAACTCATACACCGTCACTTCTATAGTGACGCAAGCATATAACTATCAGCATAAACATGCGACACTTCGTAAGTGTCGCTATCATCAGTAGAAGCCCATAACTTCTCGTAGAAACGAATGACGTCAGATTACTACCGATGACGTCACCCGAACCTCATACCGTCACTTCAATAGTGATGTATATACTACTTAGCGACACTTCCCTAGTGCCGTCATCTATGTTAACCGACACTACTTAACGACACTCCCTTAGTGCCGCCATACTATTTACCCGACACTCCTTTAGTGTCGCTATACTACACGTCACTCCTTAAGTGACGCCCAAATTCTGGAAATATCTATTTTATACGACACTCCTTAAGTGCCGCCATGATACGGAACCCGTCACTTCTTAAGTGATGCATAATATGATACACGACACTGTCCTAGTGACGCATACCTTTATACCGACACAGATACCCGACACTCCATAAGTGACGCATAGAACATGTAAGTGACGCATATAAGTGTCGCATAAAACAGCAGGTTTTCAAACTAAAATTTCACTAAGTGTCGAACTTATTTAATCTCAAACACTTATACGATATGACTTATAAAACACTTTGGGACACATTTGTAAGTGCAAAACATCAATACCTTGGTAATAATACTTAAAGTTTATTATTTCAAACCCGTCACCAACGGGCCGTACACTTTTCAAACATTTAAACGTATCAACCAAATAGTGGAGATTTGGACATTATAGTTGAATGAACAACTACAAGGGTGATCTTTTGAGATACCCAATCATGATTATAACCATCGCGTGTCGTGGACACCCTCAGGTTACAAGTCTTTGGACTTCATACTCGGCTAATCAACTTACGTTTGTTTAAACGCTTTCAGACTCAGGTGAGTCTCATAGCCCCTCTTTTACTATTTTACTCAGGGGTGTGATATATTGCTCAACTTTTAACATGTGAACGCAAGTACAAACATTTCATATACTACATGAGTTTTTCGAAACTAATCATTTTAAAGTCCTCCGTCAGCATAGTTGTTAATACGTTGTAGCGTGAATATTAGTATATGGTACCATATAGGATTGACCCACCTCGTCCGGGTTAGCAAGCACTAACCGGGTAAATGGACGTACTAATATTTGGGAAGACGAATGTGGATTAGGCATTCGTGGAGGCACCTCGCCCGGAATTCTCTATAGGGGACCCGGCCCTCGAGTTAAGCTCAACTATGTGCTCATGGCTGTATACACGATGACTATCATTTAATTGCTGGATGCAATTCATTATTTAAATCTTGCGGTTCATACTATATTAACTGATTTCAAACCTGTGAGCTCACCAGCTTTTAGCTGACCTTTTAGCATATATCGCAGGTACCAAGCAGTAGGATGTTTCTGCTTCAGGACTTTAGCTCGAGTCAGCATGCAGACGATTGAGATTTCCTTGCATTAGTATATTTTGTAAAAGTACTTATGTACTGAAATCTCCTTTTATTTAAACTCGAGCTATGTAAAGCTTTAAATGTTGTAAACATTTCCATTATCAATATATTTTGTTAAAACGACGCATATAGAGTCGTTTACTATATATCTTTGTGCTTTGTTATTGATTAGTAACACCCAAATCAAGCTTCCGCAAATCATCAAATTTGGGGGTGTTACAGATTGGTATCAGAGCCTAAGGTTATAGTGAACTAGGTTGCATTTAGTGGACCTAGACTATGACCATTAGGCAGTATTCCTTATTAGGTATAACTGGTTCAGTGATTACATCATACGAGTTTAATTTAACATAGCCTGATCAACTATGTACAATTAAGCAAAGATGATGTAAGATCTGAAGGTAGTTATGGCTGAACAGGGTACGATAGAAGACTCTGACCTCGAGAGAACCGAGACTTAAACATGTTTATGCTAGACACTCAATAGGCTATATTATATAGGAACTATATGAATATAGGCCTCAATCTTACTAACGCTTTGTCTCAGAAATGGCAAACACACCATCAAATTCATCTCGCTCTCAATCTGGGTCGCAGAACCCAAGGGTAGCAAGGAGGAACAACATGTTGCCTCGAGCTGGCCCGTACCCCACTCACCTCACCTTGTCAGCCTTAGCCGCTAGGGTGAACCAACACGAGCAGCGACTTCGCACCATGGATGTCGTGCTGCAGGAAACGAACGAAAACTGGAGACTTACATCCCTTGAACGCATCGAACAAGTCTCCGACGACCTTGAAACCACAAACAACAACATGGATGTCCTTCACAACCAAGTAATAGAAATAAGCGTGGAAAATGCCCTTCTGCGACAAAGGATGGAAGAATGTGAACAGCGCTCACATGAAGCAGAAGAGTATGCCCGTGGACAACACAACGACTAGCCCTAGCAGAAGATAACGCCCGACAAGCTAGCAGACTTGCAAACACTATGGACCGTCTTGTCACGATGATGGAACAAATTAATCTACGTTAAGACTAGTGTAGTCTTTGCCTTGTAATCTATTCTGTAATCTAGTAACTATCTAAGCACTACTCTATAATTCGGTCGGATGTAACAATTCCCGACGCCTTTTGTAATACATCCATAGGATGTAACCTTTGAACTCATATTAGCTATCAAATATTCCTTGTTGTTTCAACTCGTATTAATTGTCATTTTTCCATGTTGATGTCATGTATTACTGCTTTTATACATGTACATCTATAACAAATACAACTTTCCTACGAAATCTCATGTATCTTCATTTCTTTTATTGAAGAATCATGCCGCCAAAGACAAGACCTTACACCGATGCTCAGCTTACATCCCTTATAACCCAGGCTGTTACTGAAGCCTTAGCTCGGAATACCCCTCAAAACTCCACGAGAAACAGCGATGCCGCTGAAACCCCTGCTGCTAAACCTTGTTCTTACAAGGACTTTCAAAGTTTCAAACCCTCAATCTTCAAGGGTTCTGAAGGAGCCATCGGACTGATCAGATGGTTCGAAAAGATGGAAACTGTTTTCCGTGTCAGCAAATGCGCGGAGAACGACAAAGTAAACTTCGCCACCTGCTCTCTCGAAGATGATGCCCACTCTTGGTGGAATTCATATACCCAATCAGTGGGTGCTGACATTGCCTACCAACTCTCATGGGAGGACTTGAAAGCAAAACTCACTGCCAAATATTGCTCAATCGCCAAACTCCAAAAGCTAGATGAGGAGTTCTGGAACCTAAAGGTTCAGGGTGGTGATATCGATGGTTATACCACCAGGTTTCAACAACTCGCCGCCCTCCGCCCAGCTATGGTGAGCACAGAACCTGATAAGATTAGGAAGTACATCCTTGGCCTTCCTGAGCCTGTTCGGGGGCATGTCGCCTCTTCCAACCAAACCACCATTGACGGTGCAATCCTATTGGCCCAAGACCTGATGTCAATGAGCCAAGATTTTGAACCACCTACTTCATCCTCCCACAACAACAAACGAAAGTGGTCCGACTACCACAATAACCACTCCAGCCAACAAAACAAGAAACCCGACACCATCAAAGCCTACAACACCACCACCGACATCACACGGGGCTACACTGGGAACAAACCCTATTGTTCCAAGTGCAGTCGCCACCATGAAGGTTCCTGTGGTCCCTTTTGCAACAACTGCAAGAGGTACGGCCACCTCACCAAAGATTGCAATTCTCCTACCAACAACAATTCCAACAATAACACCAGACCACCCAAAGTCTGCTTTGAGTGTGGGAAACCAGGGCACTTCAGGGACACGTGCCCAAAGCTGCAGAATAACAACAACAACCGCAACAGCAACAACAACAACAACACCCGAAGCAGAGCCTTCGTCATCAAATCTGGGGACGCCCGTCAAGACCCGAATGTGGTCTCGGATATGTTCCTCCTCAACAACTTAAATGCTTCTGTTCTATTTGATACTGGTGCTGATAGAAGCTTTATCTCTGATGACTTTTGCCCACTACTTGACATCAATCCTGTTGCCTTAGATGTTAAGTACACTGTAGAGCTAGCAAATGGCGAACTTATAGAAACCGATAGTGTGATACCTAATTGCATTTTAAACCTAGCTGACGAAACCTTTTCAATCGATCTTGTACCCGTTGAAATCGGAAGTTTCGACGTCATCATTGGAATGGACTGGTTGTCCAAACACCGAGCTGAAATCGTTTGTTACGATAAGATCGTCCGCATTCCACTCGCTGCCGGTGGAACCTTGATCATACAAGGGGAGACCGGTGGGACGGGACTCAATATCATCTCTTGCTTAAAAACCCGAAAATTTCTGAGAAAGGGTTACCCTGCAATATTGGCGCACATCACAGAGAAGAAGTCGGAGGAGAAGCGACTTGAGGATGTGCCAATTGTTAGAGACTTTCCCGAAGTCTTTCCGGAAGAACTACCTGGTTTACCTCCACCTAGACAGGTTGAGTTCTCAATCGATCTCGTGCCGGGTGCCGCACCGGTGGCTCGCGCACCGTACCGTTTAGCCCCATCCGAACTTCAGGAGTTGTCTGCCCAGTTACAGGAACTTCTGGATAGAGGATTCATTAGACCGAGTTCTTCACCTTGGGGAGCTCCGGTCTTATTTGTTAAAAAGAAGGACGGTTCATTCAGAATGTGCATCGACTACCGAGAGTTGAACAAATTGACCGTCAAGAACCGTTATCCACTTCCTCGCATTGATGATTTATTCGACCAACTTCAGGGTTCAAGTTTCTACTCAAAAATCGACCTGCGATCAGGCTATCACCAGTTACGAGTTCGCGACACCGATATTCCAAAAACTTCTTTCAGAACTCTTTACGGGCACTACGAATTCCAAGTGATGCCCTTTGGTCTAACAAACGCACCGGCTGTATTCATGGACCTCATGAACCGGGTGTGCAAACCTTACCTCGACAAGTTTGTCATTGTTTTCATCGATAACATCCTCATCTATTCGCGTAACGAGCAAGAACATGCGCAACATCTCAAAACCATCCTTGAACTACTTAGACACGAGGAGCTTTATGCTAAATTCTCTAAGTGTGAGTTCTGGATACAAACCGTTCAGTTCCTTGGTCACGTGATCGACAGTCAGGGAATTCACGTTGACCCATAAAAAATCGAGGCTATCAAAGACTGGCAAGCACCCACCTCTGCAACTGAAGTACGACAATTCTTGGGTCTTGCTGGGTACTATCGGCGATTTATCGAAAATTTCTCCAAAATAGCTCAACCACTTACGGTACTGACTCAGAAGAACAAAAGGTTCGATTGGACCAATAAACAAGAGTCAGCGTTCCAACTTTTGAAACAAAAGCTTTGCAGTGCTCCAATTCTATCCTTACCCGAAGGCGCTGATGACTTCGTGGTATACTGCGATGCTTCTCACCAAGGTCTCGGTTGCGCGCTGATGCAACGAGACAAGGTCATTGCCTATGCCTCACGACAGCTAAAAATTCACGAAAAGAACTACACCACTCATGATCTCGAACTTGGAGCTGTCGTTTTTGCTCTCAAAATCTGGAGACATTATCTCTACGGCACTAAGTGCACCATCTTTACCGATCACAAAAGTCTCCAACACATATTCGATCAGAAGGATCTCAATATGAGGCAACGTCGATGGGTCGAGTTGCTTACCGATTACGATTGCGAGATCAAGTACCATCCAGGGAAGGCTAATGTTGTGGCCGATGCCCTCAGTCGAAAGGAACGACCAAAACCACTTCGAGTCCGAGCCCTCAGTATGACCATTCACAACGATCTTACTATTCAAATTCATACCGCTCAGATCGAAGCCCTGAAACCTGAAAACATCAAAAATGAAGCCTTGAGAGGTATTGACAAACAATTCGAAACCAAATCTAACGGGATTAGGTATTTCTCAAACCGAATCTGGTTGCCTAATTTCGGGAACCTACGAGACTTGGTGATGGATGAAGCTCACAAGTCTAAATATTCTATCCACCCGGGATCCGATAAGATGTACCACGGAATCAAGGAATTTTATTGGTGGCCAAACATGAAAGCCGAAATCGCCACTTACGTCAGCAAGTGTCTTACTTGCTCGAAAGTCAAAACCGAACATCAGAAACCACCTGGTTTACTCCAACAACCTGAAATCCCTGAATGGAAATGGGAACAAATTGCCATGGATTTCATAACCAAACTACCCAAGTCGTCGAGCGGTTACGATACCATTTGGGTGATCGTCGATCGTCTCACCAAATCTGCTCATTTCTTGGCAATCAAGGAAAACGATAAAATGGAACGCCTTACACAAATTTACATCAAGGAAATCGTTTCTCATCACGGTGTTCCAATCTCGATCATCTCTGATAGGGATGCCCGTTTCACCTCTCACTTTTGGCAATCACTTCAAAAAGCTTTGGGTACTCGCCTTGACATGAGTACCGCATATCATCCCCAAACCGATGGCCAAAGTGAACGAACCATTCAAACCCTGGAAGATATGCTACGCGCCTGCGTAGCTGATTTCGGTAAAAACTGGGAAAGACATCTACCGTTGTGCGAATTCTCATACAATAACAGCTATCACGCCAGCATTAAGGCTGCACCTTTTGAGGCACTGTACGGTCGTAAGTGCCGATCACCGATCTGTTGGACTGAAGTGGGAGATAGTCAACTCACTGGTCCTGAACTCATACACGCCACCACTAAGAAAATTGTGGAAATCCAAAACCGACTCAAAGCCGCACGTGATCGTCAGAAAAGTTATGTTGACGTGAGACGCAAACCACTCGAGTTCCAAGTTGGGGATCGAGTACTCTTAAAAGTATCGCCTTGGAAAGACGTCATCCGTTTTGGCAAACGCGGGAAGTTAAATCCCAGGTACATCGGGCCTTTTGAGATCCTCGAACGGATTGGCCCCGTAGCTTATCGATTGCAACTGCCATCCGAACTCAGCAGCGTGCACCCCACTTTTCATATTTCAAATTTGAAGAAGTGTCTGTCTGATGAGACACTTATTATCCCACTAGATGAAATTCGTGTTGACGATAAACTTCACTTCGTTGAGGAACCCGCTGAAATTATGGACCGTGAGGTCAAACAACTGAAACAAAGTCGTATTCCCATCGTCAAGGTCAGATGGAATTTGCGGCGTGGTCCGGAATTCACCTGGGAACGGGAAGACCAAATGCGACTCAAATATCCTCAACTCTTCACTGATTCTACCTCGAACACGACCTCGGGCTAAATTTCGGGACGAAATTCTTCTAACAGGGGGAGAATGTAACACCCGCCAAATTAGGACTAGTATTTAGTGCCTAATCAGATGTTAATACATGTAATTAGTTCTGTGTTAGGCTAATTAATGTATCGAATTATATATATTGTTGAATATATACGAAAATGCGATTTGGTTAAATCGTGCGCAATTTAAATCGAAGGTATTTCGATTCAATTTAATACGGACGTTGGTGACCAATTTTATTAAATAACGTTTTATATCAAAAATATTATTATGATAATATTTCGTATTCATTCGGATCATACAAACAAAACTTACATAATTTAAGATATTAAAACGCGCAAACTAAATAAACAAACTTACATTTTATAATTCAAATATAAATTTATTTGTAAAATATTTAAATAAAATATCGCGTAATAATTTGTATTTTAAAACGTACCATTTAATACGTAAAATAATTATTTAACGTTTAAACGACGGAGCAAACGAACACCGCACGGAGAGCGGAGACTGAAAAGTGGAGGTAAAAAACCCCCCCACCTCTCTTTTCCTCCTCTCATTTCTCACTCACTCTCTCTTTCTCTTTTCTCTCTCTTTCCTTTCTCTCTAATCACCACCACCTCCACAATTCTTACAAAATCGCAAATTAACAACATCAAACGGCCTCGGATTTCACTACTCCTTTGGAAGAACACGTTCACCACTTCCCGATCTACAACTCTATCTTTTCGGATTTCTCATCCGACACTTTGTAAGTTTCTGACAAATCCCGAAATCTCTCGTTTTTAAATGTTTTCACTTGTTAGTAGTTTGTAACAACTCATATCCATATAAGGGTTGGGTAAAAATATTGGACCGATCGGAAACTCGAAAACACGATTTTTACTCGAAATCCGTCGAACAGTCTTAAGTGACGCTATTGTGCCAAAAACAGTGCTAGCGACACTATAGTGTCGCTATTCCTAAGTGTCGCCCCTATAGCGACACTACTTAAGTGCCGCTATAACTCATACACCGTCTCTTCTATAGTGACGCAAGCATATAACTATCAGCATAAACATGCGACACTTCGTAAGTGTCGCTATCATCAGTAGAAGCCCATAACTTCCCGTAGAAACGAATGACGTCAGATTACTACCGATGACGTCACCCGAACCTCATACCGTCACTTCAATAGTGACGTATATACTACTTAGCGACACTTCCCTAGTGCCGTCATCTATGTTAACCGACACTACTTAACGACACTCCCTTAGTGCTTCCATACTATTTTACCCGACACTCCTTTAGTGTCGCTATACTACACGTCACTCCTTAAGTGACGCCCAAATTCTGGAAATATCTATTTTATATGACACTCCTTAAGTGCCGCCATGATACGGAACCCGTCACTTCTTAAGTGACGCATAATATGATACACGACACTGTCCTAGTGACGCATACCTTTATACCGACACAGATACCCGACACTCCATAAGTGACGCATAGAACATGTAAGTGACGCATATAAGTGTCGCATAAAACAGCAGGTTTTCAAACTAAAATTTCACTAAGTGTCGAACTTATCTAATCTCAAACACTTATACGATACGACTTATAAAACACTTTGGGACACATTTGTAAGTGCAAAACATCAATACCTTGGTAATAATACTTAAAGTTTATTATTTCAAACCCGTCACCAACGGGCCGTACACTTTTCAAACACTTAAACGTATCAACCAAATAGTGGAGATTTGGACATTATAGTTGAATGAACAACTACAAGGGTGATCTTTTAAGATACCCAATCATGATTATAACCATCGCGTGTCGTGGACACCCTCAGGTTACAAGTCTTTGGACTTCATACTCGGCTAATCAACTTACGTTTGTTTAAACGCTTTCAGACTCAGGTGAGTCTCATAGCCCCTCTTTTACTGTTTTACTCAGGGGTGTGATATATTGCTCAACTTTTAACATGTGAACGCAAGTACAAACATTTCATATACTACATGAGTTTTTCGAAACTAATCATTTTAAAGTCCTCCGTCAGCATAGTTGTTAATACGTTGTAGCGTGAATATTAGTATATGGTACCATATAGGATTGACCCACCTCGTCCGGGTTAGCAAGCACTAACCGGGTAAATGGACGTACTAATATTTGGGAAGACGAATGTGGATTAGGCATTCGTGGAGGCACCTCGCCCGGAATTCTCTATAGGGGACCCGGCCCTCGAGTTAAGCTCAACTATGTGCTCATGGCTGTATACACGATGACTATCATTTAATTGCTGGATGCAATTCATTATTTAAATCTTGCGGTTCATACTATATTAACTGATTTCAAACCTGTGAGCTCACCAGCTTTTAGCTGACCTTTTAGCATATATCGCAGGTACCAAGCAGTAGGATGTTTCTGCTTCAGGACTTTAGCTCGAGTCAGCATGCAGACGATTGAGATTTCCTTGCATTAGTATATTTTGTACAAGTACTTATGTACTGAAATCTCCTTTTATTTAAACTCGAGCTATGTAAAGCTTTAAATGTTGTAAACATTTCCATTATCAATATATTTTGTTAAAACGACGCATATAGAGTCGTTTACTATATATCTTTGTGCTTTGTTATTGATTAGTAACACCCAAATCAAGCTTCCGCAAATCATCAAATTTGGGGGTGTTACAGGTGATCCGGGAGTTTTATTATTTCATGTACTTTAGGGAAGTTTATGACTTGTGATGCCCTAGCTGACTTAGGGGCTAGTATAAACTTGATGCCTTACTCCTTGTATGCTAAACTGTCTTTAGGATCCCTTAAGCCCACACGTATGAGTATAAGACTAACCGATAGATCATTCCAATATCCCGTAGGGATTGCGGAAAATATGTTGATAGAGGTAGGTCAATTTACTTTTCCTGTTGACTTTGTGATCCTCGAAATGGAGGAAGATAGTAAAGTCCTACTCATCTTAGGACGTCCCTTTTTACATACTGCTGATGCTATTATTCATGTGAAAAATAAACAGTTGACTTAGGAGTGGGCCAGGAAAGGATTGCTTTCACGGTTGATAAAGCCATGAAGCATCCTTATTCTACTGATGATACTTGTTTTAGTATTGATGTGATAGATGAAGCTATGGATGAGGAGTTATGGAGATTGCTTGGAACAGATGATGAACTTGCTGAATTGTTGGAGACAGTTGATGAGAAAATGACTGAGGAAGAGTTGCTTGAAGCTGTGGCAATTAAAGAGGATGATGAAGAGCAACTAACTGAGGAAAATTTTGAGGAGTTGAAGAGTGAGGACCGTATGAGGATCAAGACTTCATTAGAGGATCCACCGAGAGACTTGGAGTTGAAACCGCTTCCAAGCCATTTGGAATATGCTTTCTTGCAAGAGGAGAATCTATTACCGGTTGTAATTTCCTCTACTCTTGTTAATTCTGAAAAATGCATGTTACTTAATGTGTTGAAAGCTCACAAGGGCGCCTTTGCTTAGCGTACATCTGACCTACCCGGGATAAGCCCATCTTTCTGTAAACATAAAAAAAAATTTTAGATGATGTAAAACCCGTTGTCCAAAGACAACGGAGGCTTAACCCAAATATGAAAGATGTTGTCAAGAAGGAGGTAGTTAAATTGCTTGATGCGGGTATCATTTACCCAATTTCTGATAGCCCTTGGGTGAGTCCTGTCTATTGTGTGCCTCAAAAAGGGGGATATGACTGTAGTAACGAATGACCAGAATGAATTAGTTCCCACTAGGACACACTAGGACAGTCACGGGATGGCGAGTGTGTATTGACTATAGAAAGCTTAATGATGCCACCCGTAAGGATCATTTCCCTTTACCTTTCATTGACCAAATGTTAGAAAGACTTGACGGTAATGAGTTCTTTTGTTTTCTTGACGGATTTTCAGGATATTTCCAAATTCCTATAGACCCTAAAGATCAAGAGAAAATGACCTTTACTTGTACTTTTGGTACGTATGCATATAGGAGAATGCCTTTTTGTGAAAACGTATGATCGTTTAAGCTCAGATTGTTTAGATCTTGATCTAGGATTAACAAACAACGAATGATAACAATGATAAAATATGCAGCGGAATACAATAAGAACAATGTTATCACAATAAGCCCCAATATTATTTGATCAGAATAACACGGTTATACAAATATAACAGGATCAAGAAACCTTGATCTTGAGGCTAAACAAAACCCTTAGACGTCTACATTATGTGTGCACACTTTTTCCTATACCCCTATGTCTCTTTATATACTAGAGATCATTAGGGTTACAATAAAACCTAACTTGCATAGAAAGTAAACTTAATATTTCACATTAAGTCCTTGTAGTTTCATCATTCATTATTTATGCATATTTTGTTTTGTAATCATCAAATCTTGAATCCTTACAATCTTCCCCTATTTGATATTACAAAACAATCTCGATAAATGAAACCGTCTTCTATGCTTCCTTGAACATGTCACCACTTATTATAAGCTGCAAAATCACTTAACAATATCCTTCTTCCCCTTTTTGTAATAATCAAATCAGAATCTTTTGCAACTTGTAAACACTTCCCCTCAAGTGGTACATGTAGATGACGAAACATTAAACAGTAAGCTTCCCCTTAAAATATGTTCACCATCTCTTGAATCTCGAAATCGATTGGCTCTTATGTAATGATCACTGATGAAGAAAATAGAGTATAACAAACTTGATGAAGAAGTTAAATTTTCCAAACCTGTACCTTATATCTTGTACTAACCACGACGTCGAACTTATATCCTTGTATAAGTAGATCACAATCTCTTTGACAAAAATCCTTATTTTCCATAATAAGTCACCGAGCACATCATAACTCCTTGAGCATCCTAAGTTTAATCTCACACGTTTGCTAGATTTGTCAAGTCTTCGTCGTCACCATACATATCAAACAAGTTATCTTCAAAGCTCTTCATCCACCACTTTGAGATATGATAAGATACAAACCTGTCAAACTCAACTACAATATCAAATAAGCTATAATCAACCTTCTTCGTAATCACTTCTTCATATAAATTTCATAAATAAGCCATTAAATCAATAAGAATAAATTGTTATGAAAACAATTCCAATCGAGATCCAACACTATCATGGGTAACTGTTTTTGAACTAACAGTGTTAATCTCCAATTCCAAGTCCAAATCAACTAACAGTGGTTACAAAATTCACAAACAGTGGTAATCTTCAAAATCCCGAACAGTGGTAACCACTTTGCATTAACAGTGGCAAGCTCTACTAGCCGTGGCAAGTTTGTACTAACAGCGGTAAACTTGTACTGACAGAGGCAACATTGTACTAGCAGAGGCAAACTTGTAATAGTAGCGGTACAAACCTTCTAACAGCGGGAACGTTGTACAAACAGTGGTAACTTTGTGCTAGCAGGGGCAAGTTGATGAGCAGTGGCTTACGAACTGTATATCTCCTTGGTTACATTTCTGATGATGCTCAAATTTTAACACAAAATCCAACAATGTTTCATTAACCATATATCCAAAAATCAAGTCGATCCAACGGTTAACGAATTTACCGGAATTATTTGACTTCAGCTGCACAAAAAGAAACCATAAACTTACTGCATTAACTTCGAATTTTAATATCTCTTTATAGAAACATCCGATCACTATGAAATTTTTACACGATGTAGATACATATGTCTTCTATAACATATCCAAAAATCATCAACTTTCGTTGGATAACGAAGACACAGTGATCGTTTTACTTCTGCCATTTTGAAAAACCCTAAACTTTCAGCAACCAATTTCGACAATAAATATCTCTCAATTAAAAGCTCAGATCAAAAATTCCTCCAGTAGGAATGTGCGCCTTTGTGTTAAGAATCTATAGTTCAAATTTCACAACAATCTAACGGTTAACGAAGGAGATCCGAATTTTTTACCATGGCTGTGCAGAAAGTGACGAATTACAAATTTTTCTTGCAATCTTCTAGGGTTTCTTCAATACGGCTTCTCTTGCTTGTAAAACTTGTATATCCTAGATCACGAGCCACCTTGCTCTGATACCAATTGTGAAAACGTATGATCGTTTAAGCTCAGATTGTTTAGATCTTGATCTAGGATTAACAAACAACGAATGATAACAATGATAAAATATGCAGCGGAATACAATAAGAACAATGTTATCACAATAAGCCCCAATATTATTTGATCAGAATAACACGGTTATACAAATATAACAGGATCAAGAAACCTTGATCTTGAGGCTAAACAGAACCCTTAGACGTCTACATTATGTGTGCACACTTTTTCCTACACCCCTATGTCTCTTTATATACTAGAGATCATTAGGGTTACAATAAAACCTAACTTGCATAGAAAGTAAACTTAATATTTCACATTAAGTCCTTGTAGTTTCATCATTCTTTATTTATGCATATTTTGTTTTGTAATCATCAAATCTTGAATCCTTACACTTTTGGGCTTTGTAACGCTCCAACCACCTTTCAAAGGTGCATGATCGCTATTTTTCAGGACATGATTAAGACTTCCATGGAAGTTTTCATGGATGATTTTTCAGTTTTTAGAAATTCTTTTGAAACTTGTTTGTCTAATTTGGATAAAATGCTTGAAAAGGCACATTTGGTTTTGAATTAGGAAAAATGTCATTTTATGGTTAAAGAAGGTATTGTTTTGGGACACAAGGTGTCAAGTGTGGGGATTGAGGTTGATAAGTCAAAGATTGACGTCATTGCTAAGTTACCTCCACCCGCCAATGTTAAGGGAGTTAGAAGTTTCTTAGGTCATGCGGGTTTCTACCGTAGGTTCATTAAAGACTTTTCTAAAATCACTAGACCCATGACCAAATTGCTTGAGAAAGATGTCACTTTTGTGTTTGATGATGAATGTGTTAAGGCATTTGAGACTCTAAAGGATAGGTTGACCAATGCACCTATTATGGTTTCACCTGATTGGTCTCACCCTTTTGAATTGATGTGTGATGCTAGTGACTACGCCTTAGGGGCTGTTTTAGGACAAAGGGAGGGAAACCATTTTAAACCTATTTACTATGCTAGTAAGACACTAAATGGAGCGCAACAGAATTATACCACGACTGAAAAAGAGCTCCTTGCGGTTGTTTTTGCTTTTGATAAGTTTAGATCTTACCTTGTCTTATCTAAGACCGTAGTTTTCACAGACCACTCAGCCCTTAAGTATTTGTTTGCCAAACAAGATGCTAAACCACGTCTCATTCGTTGGATTCTCTTATTGCAAGAATTTGACATTGAGATAAAAGATAAAAAGGGGGTTGAGAACCTTGTCGCCGATCACCTGTCGAGGTTGGAAAATCCAAACCTAGATAAGCTAGGCGATACTAATATTGATGATTCCTTTCCCGAGGAATTTCTTTTGCAGGTAGGAGACAATGTGGAGAATGAGGAAGAAGCACCTTGGTATGCGGATTTTGCTAATTACTTAGTTGCAGGTGTTTTGAGGAAAGGCATGACCCATCAACAGAAGAGCAAGTTTTTCTCGGACTTGAAATATTATTTTTGGGATGATCCGTATCTGTTTCGGGTTTATGCTGATGGGATGATAAGAAGATGTGTATCCGGGGGTGAAACGAGGAAAATATTGGATGAGTGTCACCATGGACCAACTGGTGGGCACTATGGATCGTCTGTGACTGCCAAGAAGGTTTTTAATGCTGGTTTCTATTGGCCTACCATTTTTAAAGAGGCACAAACACTTTGCCAAACTTGTGATGCATGCCAACGTGTAGGTAACATCTCCAAAAGGGATGAAATGCCACAACAGAGCATTCAAGTTTGTGAGGTTTTTGACATTTGGGGTATAGATTTCATGGGTCCATTCCCATCATCTCATAAATGTGAGTATATATTGGTTGCGGTGGATTATGTGTCAAAGTTGGGGGAGGCAAAAGCGTTACCGAAGAATGATGCCCGTGTTGTGATTGATTTTCTGAAAAGTTTGTTTTGTCGGTTTGGAATCCCTAAAGCTTTAATTAGTGACCGTGGGAGCCATTTCGCGAACCAACAACTAGAGAAGGTATTGAAGAAGTATGGGGTTAATCACAGGTTTTCAACTTCTTACCACCCTTAAACGAGTGGTCAAGTAGAAAACACCAATAGAGCTTTAAAGAGGATTTTGGAGAAGACGGTTAAGGATAACCGAGCTGTTTGGGCAAAGAAATTGGATGATGCTTTGTGGGCATTTCGCACTGCTTACAAGACACCTATCAGAACTACACCTTACAGGTTGCTCTATGGAAAAACTTGTCATTTACCGATGGAGATAGAGCATAAGGCGTATTGGGCAATTAAAAATTGCAATACGGATTTGGTTGAAGCGGGTGAGAAGAGGCTTCTTCAATTGCATGAGTTGGATGAATTGAGGATGAATGCTTATGAGAGTTCAAAGTTGTATAAAGAGAGGACCAAAGTTTGGCATGATCGGAAATTGAAGATGCGGAAGGAATTTAAAGCTGGAGATAAGGTACTTTTGTTTCAATCTCGTTTTAAATTGAAACAACCGAAGCTTAAACCTCGTTGGACTGGTCCATATACGATTAAACATGGGTATCCGTCCAGTTATGTGGAATTGTACAAGACCGATGGAGGGTCTTTCATTGTGAATGGACATCGGTTGAAGTTGTATCATGAGGAAGATGTTGGGAATGAGTGGTAGGCAATCGCGATTTACCCTAAGGACAAATAAATTCGGGGTCGAGTCTAGCTTTGGACTCGTTAATAAATTAAGCCTTTCTCGGGAAGTAACCCGTGCCTATATCCTTTTGTTTTAAGTTTCTATGGTTTGAACTTTGTGGGTGTGTTCACTGGAAACCCTCACGAGACTATAACTCGTCCACTTGGGTTACCGAGGGGTTTAAAGGCTTATTGCATATGCTAAATGCAATCGTGATTCCTACGAAAGTGAGTTAGGATTTATTTTTATGTTTGAACAATGAATTGAATTGTTTTATATGTTATGTTTCTTTTGGTTTTGTTTTGTGTGCTGTGCATTCGAATGATGCTGCTGACACGGACTCGTACGCGCGTGCTAGTGGACTTTTCAAGAGATATAAGGGGAGTTTTACTGTTCTACTTCTTTTCTCTCATTTTCACTATGATTTTATTCTGTTTAGTACAATGGGGACATTGTACAACTTAAGTGTGGGGATGGGGGTCGAAAAGAAGTTTACTTGTCCTTAGGTTTTGTTGTATCTTTTATTCAATTAAAAAAAAAATTAACTACTATTTCTAAAATGGGTTTTATTTTTTTAAGTTTTGAGACTAAGTATTTATTAGTTAAAATAGTTTTATTAAAAGTTTGTTTTTATTTTTAAAGTTTAGACTTTAACATGGAGTAAACTTTTTGTGCATATAATTTTATAAAAATAATAAATAATGTATAGTTTCATTATATGATGTACTGATAGGCAATCTATATGAAACTTTCTGAATTTTAAGAAGTAAATTTTAAACTTGTATATTATTTTGTGGTAAACATTCTATGATGTATGACAAAAAGTCTTAATTCCTAGATTTAGCATGCAATATTTTATATTTTTGATATTTATATAAAACCATTTGGGGGTTTACTAATTGTTTCCTCTGTTGTATGAAAATACAGACCTGGTCTCATATTAGTATTCTTAAAAATAAGCAAAAGAAATATAAAATCTTTTAAAATTAAGATTCCCAAACTTATCAAACTATGTCGTTCTGTTATACTAAGGTATAGACCTGTCACCGCTGGTTTGATTTAAAAAAGGGTTTGCTTTACTTGAATCAAGTTATGTCGCTTTGTTGCGTGAAAATGTAGACCTGTCACCAATGTCTTGATTCTTAAAAATGATTTTTGTATATTTATTTTAAATACAAAGTAAAATGCATGATTAAATTTTAGGGGTATATCATAGGTGGGGATCATAAGTAATATACATACTAACAATAAAGTGTTTTCAGAAATATGAGTATAGATTGTTTAAGTGGACAACAATATTAGTAATCGTTGATGAGCTATTTATTCCATTATTGTACAAAATAGTTATCCATGTTAATTAAATTGTTTAAATTTTAAAAATTGGAAACAGATTTTTAATTTAAGTATTTTAATTTGTAAATATTAGTTTTAATGCTTATAAGTAATCATATTTGGATTAGCGATGTGTAATTAGTAGTTTAGTTTTAGTCTACTTGAGGACAAGTAGAGTTTAAGTGTGGGGATAATTTGATAACATTGAATAATGTTATATTTGTATAATAATATTTCATAGTTTTTTATATACTTTTAGTTACAATTATTTGATAAAAGTTAATTATTTTGTTCATATTTATAAAATATGTAGAAATAGAGTTTGTATTAGTATAGAATGAAAAACATGTCAAATAAAGTAATTTTTGTATAAAAATTTATTTGACCTAAATTTAGTTGGGATAAAGTGGTTAAAAGAGTAAAGAAAATAAATTAAGTTTGTACATATTTGAGTTCGAATAGTAAATAGATTGCTCGAAAATAATTAGATTGGATATTTATTGGAGTTTACGAGTTGAACCAAATAATAGTTGGGCTAAATAATATTATAATAAAATTAGTAGTACTAGAGCTAATGTAATTATAAAGTGGTAATAATAATAATATATTAATAATTTTAAAGTTAAGAATTATAATAATAATACGTTAATAGTTACTTAGTAATATAATAATTAAATAATAATAAATATTAAAATAACGATGATGATTTCTTTTGTAGGTTGCTTCACGTGAAGGCAATAAAGTCAAAGTCTCAGGATGGCATGGTGTGCAAAGAAAATAAGATGGATACGTGGAAGCTAATGGGGCCAAAGAAATCACGGACAAATCAAGAAACAAAAGTCGGTCAAACAAGTCAAGCACAGGTTACATGCAATTGTTGTACGAATATTCTAGAATAATAAATTGGAGCTGGCTATGTGAGGCGGTGGAAGCAAATCTTGGAGAATACGAAAGTTATATTTTGACCACCGGCCTTTTCACTTAGCCGCCGGCTAAATTGGTCCCTCAGCAACTATAAATACAGCCTTTACCCATACGAATTTGATACACTTTCAGCTACGAAAAAACCCCAAAAGTCGAAAATAAATTCATAATTTCGGGTTTTTAACTTTAAATACGAATTTTAAGGGTTTTTATATGGGTTTAGGAACACACTTTCGGAGCAAAGAAGTTAGGGTTACACGGAATCATTATAAGGGCACAATAATATTTGGTTTGCATTCTTTTATTATTTTTAATAATAATGTTTACTTTACTTTTTATTATTATTTGTGTTTCTTTTATAATGATTATGAGTAGCTAAATTTCTTAACACTTACTTGAATGATGTGATCTAATGATTAGGGTTGTTATTTTTTAAAATTTATGTTGAATTATTTTTGTTTAATCGTGAAACTTATGTATTCGAGTTTATATTAATTGATTTATCTTGTTGATAAATTATTATATGATCAATTTAGCGGGAGCTTTTTCATATAATAGTTTATTATAATTATTTGTCTATGAATAATTGTTAATTGATTGCGGAAGCAGATATTAAACAAGACTAGCACAATACTCGCGCAATGCAGCGGTGAAAGTGGTGACGGTGGATGGAGGAGTGAGTAAATGTTTTAAAATAAAAACATATTGTACTCCGTCTGTCACATTTAAAATGGCGACATTAGTATTTTGGGTGAAAAGTGTAAATGTAATATTTGATGGATGAAAAGTGTAGTTAGTGGAGCATAAGTAGTAATAAAAATAATAAATAATGGGATATGAGTATTAATGGAAGTGTAGTTAGTGAAGAATAAATAGTAAAAGATAATAGAGAATGGGATAGGGGTAGTTTAGGGAATATTTGAATTTTAAGAAGTGTTGAAATTGAAATGTGGAGATGTATTATAAGTAGTTATAGATAATTGTTTGAACATGAATGTGTAAGCAGGTGAAGTTGACAGAAGTTATTCACTAGATTAAATCTTAAATTATTGAATCAAAATTAAGGTGTAGGTTGAGTGGACGCACTAATCTTAGT
Organism: Helichrysum umbraculigerum; assembly: GCA_949592205.1. Classification (NCBI taxonomy): domain Eukaryota; kingdom Viridiplantae; phylum Streptophyta; class Magnoliopsida; order Asterales; family Asteraceae; genus Helichrysum; species Helichrysum umbraculigerum. The sequence continues at coordinate 41,191,937 of CATIUR010000005.1, forward strand.
CTAATTAAGATTCATATATTCAACATAATTAAACTATCTATTGCAATTTAATTAATGTTTAATTGAAACTATTATGTGTTTAAGTTTTATATATTATTGAAGCTTGTTAATGATTTAATTAGTGACTATAGCGAACGTTTGTCACAAAGTTATTTCATTATTTAATTATATGTCTATGTATGATTAATCCAATGATAGCGGAAGCAGATTTGGTACAAGTTAAATAATTAAACTTAAACGTATAAGGTGATGATATTGGCGAACGTCTTTCATTAAATTAAATTTGTTGGTACAAGTTTGTGTCAGTCAGTTGGTTATCGAGTCTGTAATCGTTTCGAGTTTTTGATTTGAAGTTAGTTTGTGAAAAACTTAGAATCTGTCTAAGTGTTAGGGCGACACTTAGTCAGTGTCGCTATGGCGACACTTCTTAAGTGTCGCTATCAACTGGTTAGTGTCGCCATGGTCATATTTAATGTGTATAAATAGTCAATTTCTAGCACATTTTGAAGGTTGACGAAACCCTAAACGTAGAGTCAGTATCTGGAGAGTTCTGTAAAAGCTTATTCACGTTCATATCAATCTTATATACGAAAGCTTTTGATTCGTTTGTGTTTTGTGATTCGATACGTTTATTTAACACTTAATTGCTCGTTAGTTATACGTTTGATTGAGTGGCGATCTGTTAGATCCGGAATAAGGGTTCAACAAAGTGGTATCAGAGCCGAGAATCAAGGATTCGTCGGTTTCGGATCGTGATATAAACGTTTTTTCGGTTTGTTAGTGAAATCTTTATGGGTTTTAATCTGATTTCAGGGTTTAATAAGCTTGGAAAAGTGTTTTCTAACTTGTTTTTGCAGGTATAAGTCGACTATGGTTTTCGGATTTCATCAAATCTCGAAAATTTTAGTTTTTAGAGTTTTTGGAACTTCCAGCCGCGACATATTGACAATCATCTCACTGTCGCCTCTAGGGTTACAGCGACACTACGGTAGCGACATTCAATCTCATTAGCGACACTATCTCAGTGTCGCTTGAATTCTGTTAAGCGACAGTTATCTACTTCTTGTGAATTTCACCAAGTACTCCGTAGCGACACTTGTTTAGTGCCGCCATTTGAGGTAGCGACACTTCTGAAGTGTCGCCATAACCAGAAGGACCATTATCTTTTAATCTAAATTAATGGCTAATCAAACCTTAAATCTTCAGAACATTAATGCTTATCTTAAGCTTAATAATGAGATTGGAAGTTCTACTAAGCCACCCATGTTTCTTCCAAACATGGATTACTTTTATTGGAGGTCTCGCTTCGAGGATTATATTAACTATAATGACCCAGATTTATGGATTCCAATTCTCGAGAGGTATGAGAGACCAGTGGCTGAAGGTAACTATCCAGGAATTCCACCACCCAAGCCTCCCAGGAGTATGACTATTGAAGAAAAGAAGGATTATGACTTAGAACGTAAGGCACATTCGGAAATTCTTATGTGTTTACCTCAAGATGTTCATAGGCAGTTTAAACATCATGAAATTACCTATGATCTCTGGAAGGCAATTGAGACTAGATGTGGAGGAAATGAAAAATATAGACAAACCAAATTAGAGCTGATAAAGAAACAATTTGACTTGTTTGATATACTTCCAAATGAAACTGTGGAAAGTTTATTTATTAGATACTCAGCTCTTGTCAGTGAACTGACTGATGGAGGTCTTACTTTTTCTAATCTGGAAGTAAACAAGAAATTGTTGGAATCTTTGCCCGAAAAATGGGAAACCAGAGTAACAATGATGAAAGAGGATCCTGAATTGGCTTCTTTATCACTGGATCAGTTCATTGGAAGATTAGAAGCTTATGCTTTAGATATGAGAAAGAAGGACTTTAAATCTGGTGGTTTTGCTCAGGAACCAAGTTTGTATGGAGGCAAAGTGACTACAGGTACTACCTATGGGGGATTTGCGTTCATTTCAGATGGATCAACTGGAGCTTCCACTTTTGCATCTCAAACTCCAAGTAGTAGCAGATTTTCTAGCTTCATTCCTCAAGGTTCCTCGGTTGGTAAAGGACCTTCAGTTACTCAAGGAAATCAAGCTACTGTTTCCCCTGACACTGAAGAGAATGCTGCAATCTTTTCAGCATTTCTCAGCTCTTATGAGAATTTTATATCTACAAGAACCAGCACGATGACTCTCACCAAGGAGGATTTTGACCAGATTGATGATGATGATCTGGAACAGATGGATCTTAGATGGAATATTGCTATGCTCACCAGAAGAGCTAAGAAATTTCTGCAACGAACGGGACGCAAGGATTTGGATGGAGATGATAAGAATGGGATAGGTTTTGACAAAAGCAAGGTTAAGTGCTATAAGTGCAATAACTTTGGGCATTTTGCAAGAGAATGTGAAAAGGGCAAGCAACCAACAACCGGGATTACTCAGCCTTCACCCTATCCACAGATAAAGGAATCGGAGAAGATAAACATCTCAAATGCCTTGGTGGTCAGTACTGAGACTCCAACTTATGTCTGGAAAGTTGCTGAGGAGAATCACACTGCTCTTATGGCTCACATTGCAAGTGGCCCCGAGGTTGATGCTGATCCTATTACCTGTATATCTTGTATTAGATTAACTAGTTCTGTCAACAGGTACAAAGAGGATAATGAGAAAATTAGAAATGATCTTTCAAAACTAATGGATGCTAATAAAATTTTGAAAGCAAATGAACAAGCTTTTGAAAAGAAAATTAAAGCTGTCCAGTCCGAACCAAAGGACTTAAAAGCTAAAATTTTCAGTCAGCAAGATGCGATTGATAGTTATTTGAAACAAATTTCTTTATTGCAAAAAGATCTTGCTGAATCTAAATCTGAAATTGTTGATTTGAAAAGAAAAATTTCAAATTTCTCAGCATCCTCGGTAGTCTTTGATGAAATCCTTACCTCGCAAAGGTCTGATACTAAAAGTAAGGCTGGTATTGGATATCACCAAGTACCTCCTCTAAAAGATTATCATCCTATGCCTGTTAAAGATGAACTCAAAGATTTTGTGCCTACTTCATTGAAAGTAGATACCAGTACTGTTGATGAACCAGTTATCTTTCCTCAACTTGTCAATCCTAAGATTGTGAAACATGAAAGTGCTAAGAAAGTTAAGACTGATAGTCTACCTCCAGCTAGTGTTAAGGAGGTTGTTGAAATATAGGATATAACTGACCAAGAGGTCATTAAGGTTGAGAAGGTTAATGTGAAACCTGAGAATTATATTCTCATTGATGGTCCAACTATTAACAAGGGTAAAGGTAAATCAAAAGTTGTTTCTCAAACTAAAACTTTGAAAACTGAATTTAAAATTGGTAAAGTTTCAAAACAGTCTTCAAAGCCTAACTCTTCAGTCACGTCACAGTCGCCTGTGATGATTCTTAAAAGAAATAACTTAGATGAAAAACCTTCAACATCAACCGTCTCAACCTCTCAAGCATCAGCTTGTACACATCGGCGTGCATGCTCTAGGAATGCTTCATTCTCTAAATCAACCAGAAGTATGTCTCCAACTCAACAGCAGTTTGTTGAGCATCGTTCTTGCTTTTATTGCAAGAGACAAGGACATCTAATTTGCGATTGTCCCAAGCTCTCTAATCAAAGATTTGGGAGAAGTATGCCAAGAACTTCATTGTATAGAAACTCTTTTTCAAAACCTGTTTCAAGGCATACCTCGTATTCTCCCAAACCTGTCAGAAATCCCAATAACATTGTGCAACAACCTGAACAAAAACCAAAGCACAATGAGATTGTTAAACCTTTGTCTGAACTTCCAAAGGTTTGGAAAGCCAAAGAGTCTATCGATGGTCTTTCTGTCACCAACAATAACACATCAGTTAATACCACTGATTTGTTTAAAGATAAAATTTTAACTGATGTGCTTATTGTTGATGACCTCGGACGACCTAAGTCTGCAAAGGCTTGGGTCTCCATTTCTAACTAATCATCTTGTTATGTTTGCCGCAGCAGTCCGAGACTCTTAAAGATCTTGTTAAAGAAAGTGTTTGGTATATTGATAGCGGCTGCTCGCTGCATATGACAGGCAACTTATCCCTCTTGACGGATGTGAAACCAATTAAAAGGGAGTATGTTGCTTTTGCTGGTGATACTGGTGGTGTTATAACAGGTCAAGGAACACTTACCAATGGACAAATAAGCTTTGAAAAGGTAAACTATGTAGAACAACTTCAGCACAATCTGCTGAGTGTGTCTCAAGTCTGCGATAAGAAGTACACCACAGCATTTACTGATGTTGAATGCTTGATTTTGAAGCCGGGATTTGTTATTCCTGATGAATGGGTGTTGATGCGAGCACCTAGAAAAAGAGACACGTACATATTGGATATGAGGACAATTGAATCTACTACTGAACATACTTGTTTATTGTCCAAAGCTACCGAGAAGGAGTCACTTTTATGGCACAGGCGAATGGGACATATTCATTTGCGTAAGATGAACTATCTTGTGAAAAATGATCTTGTGCTTGGGGTTCCAAAGCAAATATTTGCTCTCCCTGATAACTGCGTTTCCTGCTTAAAAGGGAAACAGCACAAGAAATCCCACAAGTCAAAACTAGTGAACTCTATTCAGTCCCCGTTGGAATTGTTGCACATGGATCTTTTTGGGCCAGTCAGCAAGAAGAGCATTGAGGGTAAATCTTACTGCTTGGTGGTGACTGATGATTACTCGAGGTTTTCTTGGGTGTATTTCTTAGCTACCAAAGATGAAGCTCCTGATATTCTGATATATCTATTTGATAGACTGGAAAATCTGTGCAATTTAAAGATCAAGAAACTACGCAGTGATAATGGTACAGAATTCAAGAATTCTATTCTTAAATTGTACTGTTTAAAGAAAGGTATAGATCATCAGTTCAGTGCGGCAAGAACTCCTCAACAAAATGGAGTTGCTGAACGGAAGAATCGTTCTATCATTGAAACTGCTAGAACCATGCTTTCAGACTCAAAGTTTCCTGTCATTTTCTGGGCAGAGGCAGTAAACACAGCATGCTATGTTCTAAACAGAGTTTTGACGGTTAAGAAGCGAAATAAAACTTGTTATGAGTTGTTTAATAACCGGAAACCAAACCTTCAGTTTCTTGAACCTTTTGGCTGTCCGTGTTCAATCATGATAACAAAAGACAAAGTTAGTAAGTTTGGAGAAAAGACTGTTGATGGATTCTTCCTCGGATATTCTGTCAATTCTCCTAACCGAAGGGTCTTTAATAAAGCTACCGGACGAGTGGAGGAACATTATGAGGTCACGTGCCTTCGATATACCGATCCTCCTCAAGGAATAGGTGAAGATTGGATGTTCAAGTACGATGATTTGTTTGATTCATTCGATATTCCAGAAGTTGATGACATAGAGGAGGTGGTCACTCTACTACATGGAATTGATTTATCTTCTGATTCTTCAGTTCCTACACCTAAATCTACACCTTCCACTGCCACACCCTCTCCCACTCCATCTACATCTATCGCTCCGCCCACCACTCCAACACCATCTCCTGCTAATCCATCATCTACTACTCCATCCTCAACAACACCATTCACTCCATCACCCTATATCAATCTCGATCGACCTTCTTCTTCTGGAATATCTCCCCAATCAGTAGATCTTCCTTCTTATCCTCACATGACAACCATATCTGAAGAGGAAGAAATGACAACATCCCAACTACTTATGGATGACAATGACGAGTTGGCATCAATTCCAAATTTGCATCAAACGGAATCGAATGACAAACTTGATAAGGAAGTCTCTCCATCCACTGAAGGAGATTACACCAATTTGGATTCGGTCATTGTGCCTGACCCGATTCCTCAAACACGCATTCATAAAAATCACCCCACAGATAATATTATAGGTGATCCGAATGCAGGTGTTCAAACGAGGGGACAAGTTAAGGATACCACGCTAGAACAAGTCAACTGTCTTGTGGCTCAGATAAATTCTTGCCATTTATCTCAAGTTGAACCAAAGAAAGTACAAGAAGCACTGCAAGACCCTCATTGGATCACTGCAATGCAAGAAGAGTTACAACAATTTGAGAAGCTACAGGTATGGTCACTAGTTAAGGAACCAAAGGGTGTTCACCCAATTGGTACGTGTTGGGTATTTCGTGTCAAGAAAGATGATCGTGATGTCGTTGTGAAAAACAAAGCCAGACTTGTTGTTCAAGGATTCTCGCAAATCGAAGGATTAGATTATGATGAAGTCTTCGCTCCAGTTGCACGATTGGAATCAATTCGGATGTTCCTTGCTTACGCTTCATATAAGGGATTTCGTGTATTTCAACTGGATGTAAAAACTGCGTTTTTGTATGGTACTATTGAAGAGGAAGTTTATGTCCGACAGCCTCCCAGTTTTGAAGACTCTGTACATCCTGATTATGTTTATAAGTTGAACAAAGCTTTATACGGTCTTCATCAGGCTCCTCGAGCATGGTATAAAAAGTTGTCTGAACATCTGCTTCAAAATGGTTTTTCTCGAGGACAGATTGACAGCACTCTCTTCACAAAGAAATCTGGAAAAGATCTGCTGCTTGTTCAGGTGTATGTGGACGACATCATATTTGGGTCTACAAATGAACAACTGTGTAAGGACTTTGAGGAAATTATGAAGTCCAAGTTTGAGCAGTCTGCTGATGGAATTTTTATTCATCAGTCAAAATATGTTACTGATATTTTGGCAAAGTATGACTTGTTAGACTGCAAACCCCTAGCAACTCCCATTGAAGTGAATCACAGACTTGGACCAGCTGAACTGGAGGATGATGTCAATCTACGTGACTATCGTTCAATGATTGGTTCGCTGATGTACTTCACTGCTTCACGACCTGATATCATGTTTGCCGTATCTCTCTGTTCAAGATTTCAAGCTAAACCCAAAGTTTCTCATGAGAAAGCGGTCAAGCGTATTTTTAGTTATCTGAAATTCAGACCATATCTCGGTCTTTGGTATTCTCATAAGGATGACTTCACATTGACTGCTTACTCGGATTCAGATTACGGCGGTTGTAACATCGACAAAAAGTCTACTACTGGGGGTTGTCAGTTTCTGGGAAATCGGTTGATTTCATGGCAGTGTAAGAAGCAAACGACGGTGTCCACTTCAACAGCGGAAGCCGAGTACATTGCTGCTGCCAGTTGCTGCTCTCAAGTTCTATGGATTCAGCACCAGCTACGTGATTATGGGTTACTTCTTACCTTAACTCCCATTCATATTGATAACACCGCTGCAATCTCAATTACTCGCAATCCCGTACAGCATTCGAAAACCAAACATATTGAAATACGCTTTCATTTTATACGGGATTGCTATGAGAAGCAATTAATAAGCTTGATTCAAATTGATACTTTAAAACAAAATGCAGATATCTTTACTAAGGCTTTTCCTTGTACTCGATTTGAAGAGCTTGTCTCTATGATCGGAATGAAAAATTCTGATCAAAATTGATTTGTGTCTTGGATGTTTTCTATATATTTTTGATTAAAAACAAAAATAATAAAAAATATATATAAAAAAAAAAATTATGGCAACAGCCACTCTTTATACTATTTAGTATATAAGAAATGCACGGTTGCTACATTTTTAAAATAGACGTTGAGTTGTGCCTGTAAACAACTTGGTATATGATAGTACATCGGGTGACATGCACAAAATGGAATTTTAAGGTTTATCTTGGATGTGTCAGTAGGTTTATCTGACATATTTAAAACAGTTTCTATAAAAATTAGCTTCATCATACGATGTGTTGGTAGGCATGATACACACCGGTCTCTGAATTATTAAGAAGTAATTTAATTACAAGTCTATGATCCTGTGGTAAACACCTTGTGATGTACGACTCTAAGTCTTAATTCCTTAGCGTAGCTTGACATACTTCTATTTTTGGATCATATATCTGAGATCTTTTGGGGGAGTATGCTGATTGTTTCCTCTGTTGTACGTAAGTGCAGACCTGGTCTCAATTCAGCTTACTCTCAAAACTAAGCAAACGTAAGTCAATGTACTTGCAAAGTCTTAAATTCTAAGATACTGATCAAGGTCGCTAATTGAATAAAAGCAAGTTCGGTTTGACTGCGATCGGTTTTGCTTAAACCTGAATCAAGTGTATGTTGCTCTGTTGTACGCAAGTACAGACCTGTCACCGCTGGCTTGATTCTTAAAATTGATTCTCTTATATTCTTTCTAAATTTGGAAACTATGTTCATGTCTGGGTTACAAGGGTATATCTATGGTGGGGACCACGGTGAAATATTCATACTAACAATAAAAGGTTAACTCACAGACACGGATGTAACATGTTTAGGTGGTCAAACAATACCAATAATCGTCTTGAAATAACTTTTATAAAAGGTGTTTTAAATGTGCCAAGTAAATTTAAAGTGGACAAATATACTGATGATCGAAATAACACTTACTATTCCTAATAATTGCATGTTATTCCGATATGATCCCTAACCAGACTCAATCTACTCCGTCACCAAAAAGAATGTATTCAGTTTGGTTTTATATTTGTAATTTTGTGTTTATTTTATTTTATTTTATTTTTTAATTTCTTCTTGAATTTTTTGTATTTCCATAAGAAAAATCCCTAAAGATTTTCCTTCTATGTTATTTTTATCTAGGACACATTTCAGTTTACAAATCATGTACTGAGTTGAAAACGCAAAATTTTTCAAAACCTAAAATCCTCAAAAAAAATTCACCAAGTGTCAAATGGCGACACTTAGTAAGTGACGCCATGAATTTGTTTAAGTGCCGCTATAGTAGTGTCGCCATTAGGGTTTTCATATAAATATCGAACCCTAGCGGCACTCTCCTCTCACACTTAATCAAATTACATAGCGACACTCACTAAAAAGTAGCGTCACTTACATTCGAAGTAGCGACACTTACTTTCCGAGAGGTTTTTGGTTCGATTTGCGTTTTCTGTTAGTTGTTTGCGTGATCCATTGCTTGTTTCGTGTTCTACTCATCTCTCCGCACACTTTGGTATGTGTTTCAACCTTTATCATCATGTATTTTGTACGTATTTATCGATTAAAGTTTCGGTTAGGGTTTCGTGTTTAATTTTCGCGATTACGGATTCGTTTTGTAATATTTCATGTTATAAGCCATAGATTAGTATTACTGCATGTTATCCGCATCTCCTATAGGCTTTAGATTACGTTAATTTTGATATGTGTTCTTCATGATTTCTGGGTTCGAGAATTTCTGGGTCGGTGTTCATCTTGGCGACACTCACTAAGTGTCGCCATCACGATTGGTTTTTTAATCAACTGATAGATAGCGTCACTCCCTAAGTGCCGCCATTCTTGATAGCGTCACTTTTTTAAGTTTCGCCATGTTTAGATAGCGTAACTCAATAAGTGTCGCCACCTGTTGATAGCATCACTAATACAATGCCGCCATGACAAATAGCGTCACTCAGTTAGTGCCGCCACTTTAGTCTTGTAATCGGCCAAGTACAACTTGGCGACACTTATCTAGTGACGCCAAGATGCTTAACAATTTTTCCTGATGGATAGCGACACTTCTTTAAGTATCGCCACTTTTGTTAGATTGCTCACCAAGTCAAATGTAGCGACACTTACTTAAGTGCCGCCATTCAAGGTAGCGACACTATTGGAGTGTCGCCATTTAGAACTTGGAATTATTTCATATCGTTTGCTCAATGATTTTTGAATTTGTTTCTATAACATCCTCTTTGGATATGTTTGCTGCTGTTTTTAGCTTTTCAGATGGCCGATTTGGAGATTAATGCTTCACGCACGAATACGAGGCACAATATTGTTGCTTTTCTGGAGGATACGCACGACAAGTCAATCCCGTTTCATCCAATGATTCAGTTTATTCGTCGCTCGCGTATTCATTACGCTATTACAGCAAATCCTCCGGTTTTCTTAAATCAGATTCATCCTTTTTGGGAAAATGCTGTTGTCAACACTGAGAATCAACAGCGAAGGATTTTATCTACTTTTCTGAATCATAATGTGATTATTACTGAGGATCTTATTCGCCAGGTTCTTCGGTTCAATGATGCACCAGAAATGCCAACTCAATTCGGCAACGATTTTCTTTACGGTGCTATGATTCGGATTGGTTATCCCGGGATTCCTAGCGGACAGCATAGGAAACAGCATCTCAGCAAGCTGTGGAGGTATCTTGCGCACATCATTATTGTCTGTATGTCCCCACGAAAAGCTGGTTACGACGGTATGAGTCATGCAACTGCTTCGGTATTACTTGCACTGATTTATAACAAACCGTTCAATTTCTCGGGATATATCTTCAACAATATGATCGATAATATTCAAAGTGGTGAAGATATGTGGTTCATGTATCCTCGGTTTGTCCAGCTTATCTTGAATACCCTGAATCTAGGGTTACCATAGGATATGGACCATCTTCTGCGTCCAACTCCAATGCAGCTGCGGGTTTTCAGTGATTCTGACAGTGTTTCGAAGGGTCAACCAAAGATCCCTGATGTTCCATTGTTCGGACACATTATTGATGAAAACTACGTGCCCCCACCTAATGATGGTTATCTTGAACCAGTGGTGGCACCTGAACAACCTGCAGAGGATTTCATTGAGGTACCGGTTCAGGTGAATGAGCAACCGGTAGATGATTTAATTGATATCGACATGTTTAACGATTTTGAAAATGAAAATACGGAATTTGTGGATTTTGTGAATCAGGTTGCACAGGATATCGGTGTTCGTGCTGAGGGGGAAGAAAACCTCGTTCAGGATTCTGGAGAAGACACTGAGTCTGATCGTGAGATTCCTGATCCGGACACGCTACGTCGTATTCAAAGAGAGAATCCTACGCGTTGGGATCGTATCCAGAGGCGTATAAGAACCGGCAAAGCTCAAGCAGAGGCCAAAGGAAAACGTGTACGCACAGATGCCTCTGACTCTGATGACTCTTTTGAGCTCTCTCCTCCGCGGTCCAAGCGTAATCGTTCTACTGTTAGCATCAATGATCCGGGTTCTCGTCCTCGCTCGACATCTCGTCCGGTTTCTGCTCCACGTCCTCCTCCGGTCTCTCAACCTGCTTCTCCTGGAGATGCTTCTGACTTTTTCTCGCAGGTGATGGAAGCTTTCTCTTTGCTTGAAGCTCAAGTTCACGATCAAAACTCAATTATCACTGAACAGGCCTCAAAGTTGAAAGAATTGGAACAGAAAGCTGCTAGGGTTGATGAGTTAGAGCTAAGGGTAATACAGTTAGAATCCCAAGTTGTAATTTCGGGGGAATCAAGCCAAAGGGCTTTAGAAACAACAACTAGTGATCCTGTAAACGATAATGTAAATGATGATGATATCAATGAAAATGTTCTTTTGGATTACTTTGCATCTTCTGCTAACATTCCAGGTCAACCGGTACCACTGAATGTAGATTACTCTGAAGCAAATATCACGTATCTACAAAGTCTACTGTATCCGGTTCATAGTGATGATCTATCCTTTGATTCTGCGGATGTTGAAGTCGAACCAGAGATTCCATCTCCGGATGAGGTTTACGAAGAAAATCCGAGTAAAGAACCGCCAGTTCAACAAGAAGACGAACCTGCTCAAGCTCATCCAGATATACCTTATGATCCTGATGCCCCGATTATCGAATCGGACTCTTCTGAAGATGAAGCTGTTAATATTTCTGAACCTGCTTCTACCTCAGGACCTTCTACATCAGCAACATCAAGGCCATCTGTGAGAAGACGTCCAGTTCCTCCTGCTTTGACTATCTGTAAAACTTACAAGATTCGAGGAGATTTGACTGGTTTGATAAAAAGTTGGAAGTTTGATGATGTAAACTTTTTGATTTTGATCAAAAGGAAAGATGGCGTTCAATATTTCAAGCCAAGATTCAACTGCATAAGTACTTTGCCGAAGGTTGAATTGAATCGGTTAGCGCAATTGGAGTTGGTAAATGATTCGAATGATGAAAGAGGTGCTTTCTTTCAAAAGATTTTGAGAAGAGAAATTTTTGGCAAACGATATGTATGGATTAGACCTGAGCTTGGAGTTCGATATTCTTATAAAAAGAAGTTAGATCCAAGAACTCGAGAACCGATCGTGAAATATCATTATCCTCCAGCGGCAAGTTTAAAAACCGTTCCTTTGCAAAGGTTACCACTGGATTACTTGAAAAGATTTAGACATTGGTGGTACGACTCAAAGACAGGTGAAGCTGTAATTGAGTTCTTTACTGAAAGTGACCCAGAACCAGTTCCAGGAAAGTGGACTTATACGAAGAACATCATCAGGGGCTCAAGCGTTCGAGTATTTGATCCCATTAGTTTGATCAATATGTCAAAGAATGATTTGAAGATTCTTCATTCCCATAAAATCAAGTTTTATCCTATTGATCATGAAGAAGCTCAAAAATTTCAACAAGTTGTTGAAATCTGTGTTAAAGTGGGAATACACGCTGGTGGAAGATTCCCTGTAGGCTGGATATAACTAAAGACGTCTGTGTAGACCAAGCTGCTGATAAGGGGGAATTTGTTGGTACAAGTTTGTGTCAGTCAGTTGGTTATCGAGTCTGTAATCGTTTCGAGTTTTTGATTTGAAGTTAGTTTGTGAAAAACTTAGAATCTGTCTAAGTGTTAGGGCGACACTTAGCCAGTGTCGCTATGGCGACACTTCTTAAGTGTCGCTATCAACTGGTTAGTGTCGCCATGGTCATATTTAATGTGTATAAATAGTCGATTTCTAGCACATTTTGAAGGTTGACGAAACCCTAAACGTAGAGTCAGTATCTGGAGAGTTCTGTAAAAGCTTATTCACGTTCATATCAATCTAATATACGAAAGCTTTTGATTCGTTTGTGTTTTTGTTGGTGCATTTTGTGTGTCAGTCAGTTGGTCAAACGTTTGTAATTGTCAAAGTCAATTAGTCTACGTATGTATAATGTTTAGTGTGTATATGCGAGTCTGTAAACGAATAGTGAAATAGAATATATACACAGAATTAGTGTTTATGCGACACTTAGCTAGTGTCGCACGGGTCGGTTCATGCGACACTTAGCTAGTGTCGCATGTAGGTCAGATTACACTATAAATAGAAGTGTTAAACTCAAAATTAGGGTTAGACATTTGAGAAAGGGGCTGAGCCGTTTTTGTGTGTGAGGAGGAGAGAAAACGAGTTTGTGAGTTTGTATCGTGTAATCTTGATTATTCAATTGTGAATATATACAAAGATTATAGAGAATTGCGTGTTTGATTCGATTAATACGTTCATATATTCACTCAAACGATCCGATCAGATCCAAGGCAAGCAAACGGGACTTTTTTTTTTTTTTTTTTTTTTTTTCGAATCTAGCGCGACACTAGGTTAGTGTCGCTAAGAAGTGTCGCACTGAAGTGACGCACTGTAGTGACGCATAGAAGTACCGCAGAAAGTCAAATGGCGACACTCGATTAAGTGTCGCTATGTAGTGTCGCTAAAAGACAAGTGTCGCTATCAAGTGTCGCTGAAACCCTAATTGGCGACACTTAAGGAAGTGTCGCTATGGAAGTGACGCTAGTAAGGAAGTGACGCTGGTAAGTGAGGCTATGTCGCGGCCAGCAGCCCCAAAAACCCCAAAAACGAATTTTTTCGAAACCCTAATGAAAATTGACGAACGAACGATGAACAGGGCTCAAAAATCAACCCAAAACACGATATAATCAACACAAATAACCCAGAAACTAATTATAATCAATTAATACCTTCGCGAATCAACCGAAAACACTCAAAATAACGATCCGAAACCGACGAATCCTCGATTCTTGGCTCTGATACCAGTTGAAAGTCCCGTTTGCTTGCCTTGGATTTGATCGGATCGTTTGAGTGAATATATGAACGTATTAATCGAATCAAACACGCAATTCTCTATAATCTTTGTATATATTCACAATTGAATAATCAAGATTACACGATACAAACTCACAAACTCGTTTTCTCTCCTCCTCACACACAAAAACGGCTCAGCCCCTTTCTCAAATGTCTAACCCTAATTTTGAGTTTAACACTTCTATTTATAGTGTAATCTGACCTACATGCGACACTAGCTAAGTGTCGCATGAACCGACCCGTGCGACACTAGCTAAGTGTCGCATAAACACTAATTCTGTGTATATATTCTATTTCACTATTCGTTTACAGACTCGCATATACACACTAAACATTATACATACGTAGACTAATTGACTTTGACAATTACAAACGTTTGACCAACTGACTGACACACAAAATGCACCAACAGTTTTGTGATTCGATACGTTTATTTAACACTTAATTGCTCGTTAGTTATACGTTTGATTGAGTGGCGATCTGTTAGATCCGGAATAAGGGTTCAACAAAATTATTAATTAGTTAATTAAGATTTATGTGAAGGTCATGGCGAACGTTAAACCTGATCTAAATTAAAATGAGCATTGATTGCTAGATAACCTGGTTTTTATTATACAACCTGAAATCATTAGTGAGTTAGTTCAAGTAAGTGTCGTTTTTAATATATGAATAAGTTCAAATCAATCAAATCATTTTGACTCTTCCTGAGTCCACTTAGTTTATTAAATTTAGTTGTTAAGCAATGTGACAATTCGGTCACAACAAACCCAAGTCTTTTCTGTATTAAGTTAATTGCATTTAGTTTTTATTCTTAAATTCACAATCCCTGAGGAACGAACTTGGACTTATCATAGCTATACTATACACGATTGGGTATACTTGCCTAGTTGTGTAATAGTTAGTAGTGGTATTTTCTTTGTTTAATTTTATAACTAGATTTTACACATCACAAGGTACAATGTTAAGCACCAAGTGCAACAACTGATGTTAACATATGTTAGCTAATCTCTACAATGCTCATTCAACATCATTCAACAACAATCAACAATAATTATCAACAAATAACAACAATTAACAATAAATATCAAATATAACATACAACAAATAACTCCCCTCGATTGTGTGAACCTCTTACACGTATGCAATCCGGAATCACACAACCATTACCCAAATAACCCCCATATCACTCACCTTGGTGTTTTAGGCAAATATGCGATTTAATGATCAACTATGAATGCCACATCTTTAACACCTATCATACAACACGCAACAATATAACATCATATTTAACATCTAATAATCATCATCAACCCGTCATCCCATTGGGTTGACCAGGTTTGACTTTTAGTCAAACTAAACAAAACCTCATATTTCATGGTCATAATCAATCCAAGTGTTTAATCACTTGAGCTACTACTTTAATTACTACCAACAACATCCCAATAACCTTTCTAACTAGTAATTAGGGTGAGTTGACAACAATTAACAATATTTTAGACAAAACCAACCTTAATCACTATAAACACAAATCAAATTATCAACTTTTGGATTGGATTAGTGTTAATAACAATGATTTCTACCCTCATACACTACTAAGCAATCATAATCAACCATAATTTCGTTTTGTATGTAACCCCCCCCCCCCCCCCCCTCAAACCCCCCATAAAATCTCAATTCTAGGTCAAAATGAAAAGAAACTAGATCATACATTAGTTAGGATTGATGATCACTACATCAATGTGAGTTCTATAGCTTTAATTTGATGGTTTTAGGGTTGTCATCTCTTCCTCCTCTTCTATCCCGCGCTTTCTCTATTTCTCTTTAACCTTGTGGACTTAATTTTGTTTTTGGATATGTATGTATATGTAAATCGATATGTATATGTATGGATATGTATATAATGTTTAATTTTACTCCCCTGTTGCGCCGTCAGAGTGCTGACACAGCCGCGATCGTTTTCCAAGGGGGGCTGGCACGGCGGTCCTGCTGGCAACGACGCAACAACGTGTGAACGTGTTAGGTTTTAAATTTATATGAGCTGGGGCTCAAACTATAAGTACTACCTACTTTTGGGGAGTAAGCAGTAAGTATAACTCGAGTGTCGTTCTTAAAATCGGAGCGAATGGAACCAAAAGGGACTTACCGTAAATGAGCTTTCTGATAGGATGGGTTTATAAAAGTAGGTAGGTTTTGGTTGGTTATCTAAGCTACTACTAAATAAAACAAGTAAATTAAACAGAGAGTAGGCAACAGGTAGAGCGTGATTGCTGAAACTTCGATAATTAGGGTTTCTGGATGATATTCATTAGACAGATGATTGGAGACTACCTTGGGCAAATCATCAGACGGACAGTCGGTGTAAACACTAGGACCCTACGTTTTAGTCTAAAAGCCTAAAAGCATATGTCACTGAGTCCTAGGTTATCCTGATGCTGATCAGAAACAGGTTGTTCAAACCCCCCTCACTTGCCTTGTAAGACTAAGCGACCTCTACGGATGATATATCCTGGGTGTAGGCATAAGGTAACAAACTGCAATTTTCTATCTGACCTTTCTTAACACCTAAATCTATCTGAGTTTATCTAGGTAAGTACTAATTGTATGTTGTATATGTTGAGCTGTCGGTTATGTTGAGTTAAGCGGTTTAAGCATCTTGTATTACAGCCGAATACTTGCTTTCTTTTCAAAACTCATTTATTACTGGTTTAAGCATAATTAACTCCGTCATGAATTAGACCCTCCTTTGCTTTCAGGCGTTCATCCCTAGGAATACTCACGGTGTACAGTGCATTTGGCATATCCACAGAGTTCCAGACTCAAGGTATACTCACGGTGTACAGTGCATTTGGCATATCCACAGTGTTCCAGACTCAAGGCATACTAACGGTGTACTGTACGTTAAAGTAGTTCCACAGCTGTATGTTAACCTTGGTGTACTAACGGTGTACGGTGCAGCGAGCATTTCCACAGCTGTATTTGAACCTTGGTGTACTAACGGTGTACGGTGCAGCGAGCATTTCCACAGCTTTATTGTTCCTAGACCCATATTCTAAAAGGGTGACTTCTAGGTATTCCACGATGAAATAAACCTACGGCAGTTCCTTAGCTTTTCCCGCGTATTTAAACGTTATACGAAGTACTGTGCCGTTTTACGGAATATTCATAGCTTCATACTGTAATATGAGATAACTATATCTACGTACTATTAGGGTTGATCAGATCCTATCCTAAGGCAATAGTCACGTGAAAGACTGGAAAGGGTGGACACTGAATTAAGTCTATATTCATGTAAAACTCAACCAGATACACAACAAAACAATCACCAATCATAATACTGGGGACATTATTCCATAACGGATTGTGCCCACGACTTTCATAGCTTCCACGTTCCGTACTATACACATTCGTGATGATTCCGGCGCTATACAAATGAAAGCCGTATAACGTTACTTCCGTTATTTCATAATGTTTATCCCACTGAATTAAATATCATCCATAATCCTAATATCTACATTTCAACAATCACAGTATTAAACTACGTAAATAGCATGGCAATATTCGCAACACAAACAAAGATATCATGCAAACAAAACATAATAACCGTAAGTAAAGGAATAAGTAATAACCAGTATTTAAGCAGCGTAACACTGAGTAGTACAAGCTAGAATCTTGAAAACTTCAATACAATAAAATTCCCAAGCTACAGCTATCTTCCCCACTCGAACCGTGCCTACATCTCTCTAGTTCTCTAGAGAGAGAAACTAGAGAGAGAAGCTAACCTAATCTAATTCTCCTCTAACTCCTAAGAGTAGTGCTAGAGAGAGAATGTGTGTGAGAGAGAAAGTGAGAAAATTATATGAAGAATGGTGTGTGAAATGAGGTGAATGAGGTCTTCTATTTATAGGCAAGCCTTGGATCCAAGAGTACAAGTCCACAAGCACACGTACAAGCCAAAGAAGCAAGGAAGAGGCCGTGTGAGACCAAAGTAGGCCGTACACGGCCCTATACAGGCCGTACACGGCTATGTATAGGCCGTACACGGTCACATCAAGGCCGTACACGGCTTGGTGGTGGCCGTGTGCTAGGCCGTGTGATTTTTCCGACTTTTCTCGCATCTTCGGGAGGCCGTATCTTCTTCGTTTCGCGTCCGATTGACTTGATTCTTTCGCCTACGGCTTCGTAATTCCGTTACGCTTCTAATGATGCCAATTTGGTAGAAATTGGATGTGTGGGGCCCGGGCGTGTTCAGAATACGTTTTGTAGCTTTCGGCTGTGCTGTAACTTGCATAACTTTCTCGTCCTTGATCCGTTCTGAGCAATCCTTATATCCACGTTCTCGTAATCTTCATAGCTACAAAATAAGACTATTATGAGGTTCTGGTATGAAGTTTACAGTAGAATTAGGGTTGGGCTCAGAATAGTGCCTATTTAGGTCAGTTTTCTGCCCTTTTTGCTTGATTTTCAAAAGACCGACAAGTTTACACCTTTCTAACAAAAGTTAATGAATAATTATGATTTTAAGATGTATTTGTTAGAAAAGAGCTAAATATGGGGCAATTAATGCATGTAAAAACGTGACTTTTTGCGATACATCAAATATCCCACACTTAAGCTTTTGCTTGTCCTCAAGCAAACCTCATTTGGAAAATAGTTTTTTGAAAAATTATTTTGGATGCTTAGAGTATTTTTTTGCAGAAAGTCACTTTCTTCAAAGTAGATAAATCTTTTCGGAAAGCAAGCATCAACAAAAATTAACTATACTTAAACATGAAATTGATCAACCCTTTTTGGCATGCTTTGCAACTCTCGAGACGTAGATGTACATGACTGGGCGATTCTCACAAGTGGGTCACTCAATTCACTCAAAGTGTATCGGGTTACCTATAATCTATAGAAACGAAATCGCTCATTGCCAGTCATGCAGTGCTTATCGTCATAGGCTTGGTCGAGAATCGAATCTCCACCACTCCTTTGAGAACGGTGCTAATTATCCCAAGGCATTTCAGTGGGTTGTGTGAGTAAGAGTAAGGTAGGTAAGGATAGGGGTAGTTTGGTCAATGGTTTTAGGGTTTTTGAACTTCAGACCCGGAGCTTTTCAAAGATCAAAGCAAGTTTCACTTGAGATAACTTCTAGAGTAGACTCATCTCCTAGATGAATAATCTCTTCTCTTGATGTTTCTTTTGAGTTCTGATTGATTTTTCTTCTTTGGAGAGTAGTCTTCTTCTTCTAGGAGTTCTCCAAGGTCTTTTTTTTTTTTTTCTTTTCTCTTTTTTTTTTTTTTTTTTTTTTCTTTCTTATTTTTATGACCTTGGAGATCCTTCATATAGTGAGACATCTTTGACTTCTCTTTTGACAAGTACCAATTTTTCGTACTGTCTTTAGCAGATAATATCTTCGTGATGAGTAATAACTTCGCTTTCGTACCGTATCTTCACTTTGGATTTCTTTCTTTAAACTCTTGATAGGTACGGAGAGATGTTTGAAGATGAGACACCAATAGAAAGATATTTCAAGTAGCCCTCACTTATGATCTATGAAGATTCACGAGCTGGAATGGTGTTTGGTGGGAAAGTGTTTGTGTTGTGGGGAAGTGTTTTAGGGTTTGGAAATGAAATAGGCTAAGGCTCAAAGGGTTTTCTAATAGGATCATCAACAATCAAAAAAGAAAGTTGGAAGGGTTGGCTTGAAAAGATATGAAAGAAATGGGTTAATCCTAATAAATGCCAAGATCATCTAATTGCACCTATACCGCGTACGGCACCCATTGGTATGGTCTCGAAACGCATTCAGGAGCAAGTTCTAATTCAAAGACACATGCATCGGCGCACACTCAGAAACGAAAGTGAAGCATTAAAAGTGAATGCTTATTAAAGGCTCAAGTACCTCACAATCAAAGGGTCATATGCACCAAGTCATGCGATGCCTAGAGGATTTCTCAGTTTTAGTTTAAGATACGTTCTTATCTTTGCCTTATCTTACTTTCCAAAGCAATTTATCTATTTTGACAGAAGGTTTATCTCTTTAAAAGAATATTCTAAGACTAAAATCTTTTGAAAATATTCGAAATCAACCGAATGGATGTCGAACATCGTCGAGGTTGGGTTTTCGAATGTTTTGGTGATTAAAAATCTCAACCTTTTGGGTTGGTTTTGCGAAAAAATTTTGAAAAAGTTTGAATGAAAACGGAGGTATTACTTTGGACAGGCAAATATAAACTTGCAGTATATATATACCGTGTATCCCACACTTAAAACAACATTGTCCTCAATGTTCATTGCTAAGACGTAGGATTTTCTTCGGGAAAAATCCCACACTTAGGTTTTGAAATAGTGGAACAATTTTTAAGTGTTTTGAAAAATTTGGTGGGATGGAATCCCACACTTAGAATTTAGGCATATTTGGATATGTGGTAATGGTGAAAATCATGACAAAAAGAAAGGAACTTCCCTACGATAGAGACGGGGAGATGGTTTTAAGAAAGAAGCGGCGGTCTGCAGGTGATTGAAATTCCTTGGTTGAATCCATGCAGAAAGCAGTTTCTTCGTGAATGATTGGCATCTCCTTTCCTCAATTCTCATTTGCACAAACACAATTCACTTATTCTAACTAAGAAGAAAAACAGAAATAAAAACATAATAAGTAAACTAAATAACTGATAACTAAATGATAAAAGAAAAAGAAACTAAACAGACTATGTCTGATAGTTCATGTTCCAAAAATATAACAAAGTAAAGTTCCACAACCACACAACAAGTCAAAAGTATGGAATAGAGGAAATAGTAAGTATGTAGATATGGGTGCACAGATCTAGGGTGCTGGAGAACCCTGGTCAGAGTCCTGAACAGAAGGCTGAACCGGTGGAGGAACTGAGGAAGGTCCGGCAACTGACTGCTGACCACTGGAGACTCTCTGCTCCTCTGACCTCACCTGCCTATACTGCATCAATACATCTCTAAGGGAGCAAGCAGGTAACTTCATTGGATCATCTAATGCCAACTGTCTGAAATCCTCAAAAGTCATCCCCTCTCGCTCCATCTTGGATCTGTAGATGTGCCTAAGTATCTCCTCTGTAGGAAGCTGATCAGAAGGTATAGGGTCTAATGCCAACAATCCCTGAAACTCTGATAAGGTGAATGGATCAGTGCCCAAATGAACAACATCTGGCCGGTAGGAACCAACAGCCTCTCCTCCTGCGGACTGCTGAGAAGAACGGGCTCTACGGGCTGACATAGTAGGATGTGGGAATGCAGCATCAACCGATAAACAATGCTCGACTGACTGTGTGGGTGGAATGGTAGTGGTAGGTGGTATGTGGGTAGTGTATGGTGGTATGGTAGTAGGTGGTGGAATGGTAGTAGATGGTGGAATGGTAGGGATGGTGGAGCTGGTGGTAGTGGCACACACTCGTACAGGAGCGGCTCGGGAGCTGGAATACCTAAAGCCCTAGCTATAAGTGCCTGATGCACGTTGTTGGCAGCCAACGCGTGCAATATGAAGTACTGGGTCAAGGGAGTGACTGGATCTGTATGTCGTATCTGAGCTCGGGGACCTGATGTCCCAACCCCAGCATCCCTGACTGGTGTCCTGGTACTCCTAGGCACAGCCGGTACTCTATCTACTCTATCAACAACCGGAGTCTCAACATCCTCCTCTCTGACCCTCTTCTTGGTCATGAAACATCCAGGGATAAGCTCATCAGTGTCCTTCCAGTAACACTGTCTCTCAGAACCCTCAGTGATCAAATGGATCTGCTTGCAGTAGTCCAAGTCACATGGTAATGAAGTGGAAGACACTCTATACTCGGCCTCATGACTCTTTTTCAAGAGTCGCAACCCTCTCAACAATCTGGTGATGAAAGCTCCCATAAACACATGCTTCGTCAGGTCCAAGTTCTTCTCCTTCGCCATCCTCTCAGCAATAATGCAAGCCACATTGATATTCTGGCGGCTCATGATAGCATCAATGATATATAGCTCATCCCCATTTATCGGCCCGGTCTCCTTCTTTCCCATAATAGATGTAACAATCAGCTTGTGTAGGAGACGTAGCTGAGGTAGAATCAAGGCCGAGGACTTGGCACCACAAGTATAATGTGTGCCCGTCAGCTCACTCCAAATGACTCTATGGCTCCTCTCGGGATGATGAGGAATCGTCTGATGACTATGTAAGAACCAATCTGAGCTAATCTGATCCGCTGAATATAATCCCAAATGTCTAGCTAAGCCTGAAATAGAAACACTCTGGCTCTTCCCTCGGTATCTGAATGCTATCTTCTTGTCATCTCCAATCCCTAACTCTGGGTTAAGCTCAAATGTCATCAGAAACTCAGTGACAACCTCGGGGTATATGGGCTCACGAATGCTAAAAAGCTGAATCCAAGAGTCGAACTTATGTTCCTGAACCTCATATCCTATCAAATTCCTCAACCTGTCCTCGATTCCAAGTTTCCCCATGTCTTCCCAAACTATGTACCGATTACTTCCAAATGTCCTCTTTAGCCATTTCCGAATCAAAGTCTTTTCTTGTGTAGTTTTGGCCAAATAAGCTAGAGTAGGTGGAATCGGGTCCATCTGTTTAAGAAAAACAAGGAAACAAATCATATAACAATAATTGGACAATATAATATTTATTCCAAATTTTCAGAAAAAATTCGAAATGTAGGCTTTAGATTTTGCAATTATCCCATTATTATTTTTATGAATACCCTAAAAACCGCAATCATCAATCCGCAATTTATCCAAATAAACAAAACCGCAGCTTTCCTATTTTTCTAAGATTACTTAAATATGAATATTTCTAAACATGCTAAGTAATCGAATAATCAAGCAAGCATCATGATCATAAATCATATAATTACCTTACTATGATTAAAATAAGCAAGCAAAGCGATTTTATTTACCATCCATCATTTTGTTTAAGCATAAGACTTTAATTAGAGGATAATTAATTCGAAATCTCACTAACTTTATTAATTAAAGTAGTGCTACTCCAAATATATTTAATTGCATTTTCATGAAGCAAATTATACAAAGTTTAAAATAAATACCATTTTAAAAGATAATGATTTTAATTAAAGAAATGGTTTTTAAATAGTTTTGTATAAAAAGCCTTTCTTTAATTCATAAGCATGCAATTAAATTAATCCTCTAATCCTTAATAATCAATTACTCATGTAAACTAATCATTTTAAGCTCAAATTAATCACCGAAAAGTCAATCATAAGCAAATAATCATTCAAGAAAGTCAAAATAGCTAAAACCCTAACAAAAAGTCAACATTCAAAATCAAAACATCAAATCTAGCCATGGAAACCTCAAATTACTTCCGCAAACATGTTAACAATCAAGCATATAGCACTTTGCAAGCAAAAAGCATGGAACTTGATGATCAATACTCAAGATCTAAGCATAAACCCTAACTTTATAAAAATATTCAAAATGATGATTTTAGGTTAGAATCATACCTCAACCTTGATGTAAAGATGTTCTAGATGCAAAAGAGATGAAGATATGGAAGATTTGAAACTTGATTTGAAGAAAAATGATGAAAAAATGGAGAAATGGAGATGGTGAAGGTGGGTGACGGTTTTGAAAGGAGAAGGAGGAAGAAGAAGTTGCTTTTTACTTTTTGTAAAAAGTGGTGGAAGCTTCCTTTGCTTTATGCATTTTTAAATTGCATTTTTAAAATGCAATTTTAACTTAAATGCGAATGAAACGAAACGTATACTTGGATTTTTAAAGTTAAAATATTTTTTTATGAAAATCAACCAAAATACGCACGAAACTTTCGTATTTAAATTCGTATATTAAAAACGTAACATTAATTCGCGTGCGAAAACATTTTCGTTTTTAAATACGTTTTATTAAATCTTTTTGTGTTCTTTAAAATTCAAAAACAATCCAAATAAAATTTTCCAAAATTTAAATTAAAGCTTTGTCAAATTTCTGAAACGTTTGGACCGTTCGCGAAAATTCGTTTAAAAACTTACGCGTTTAAACTTTAAAGAACGTTTTTCTTTGTTTTTATAAAAGTAAATTAAAAGAAAATCTAATTAAAATTATTTTTGTCCTAATTAACGAAATATTCAAACCTATTTACATCAGACCATCACCATTTATCTGTCAGTGCTTGTGACGGCACTTTCAGATAAGCCTGAAACATGCGAGAAAGTGTGGCGAAGAACGAACGTACCTTGAAGCGCTTTAATGATACTATGAATTAGGTCAGCGGGATTTATATAATAACGCTCAAATTCTCGTAAGAATTCTTTTTCTTCTTGACCTAATGCTAGTAACGCATCAATGAATTGGTTAAATGCTCGTCTTACCTTTCTCGGATTCGAAATACCATCCCTGAATCCTGTGTCTATAAAACATAGATCAAAGAGCAATTCTCCGATAACATGCTGAAATTCCTTTTCTTCTTCTGAATCAGGGTTTCCAGAAGTAGAGTGAACTACTCGTGAAATCTTTTTGATGTAAATCCTTTGTTGCTCAGTAAAAGGGAATTTAGATGTTAGTAACAACTGAGTAAGCTTAACATGGATTTCTTTTCTCTTTTGAAAGAAAGCAGAATCCATGGCTTCCTCAGTAGAATCAGGAAAAATTGATCTCAGTTCATTAATCAGATAAGTGGCAGGATCAACAAAGAACAGTTTAACGCATGGAATCAAAGTATAAGTGATAGGGGCTCTTTCAATCCAAAATTCGAGCTCGTCAATCAGGGCAGCAACATAACGATTAATCTTAATCTGTGAAACAGATGGATACTCGGTGCTAGCTATTAGATCCATTAGTAGGTCTAACTCTGATTTCAGTGATAACTCGTCTTTTTGATTGTAATTAGCACGTAGACATGTTATTATCCTATCAATCACTACAAAGGTCTTCCTCTGCTCAGTTGAAAAAGGGAAATCTGATATCTTGAGGTTTCTAAGAAAATTAGCACAGATATCTATTCTCCTACTGGGCTTGTGAAAGTTTTCTAAGTGATGTTCATTACTTGATTCTGGTGGGTTGTTACTTGGTTCAGTGTTGGGCAAGGTTGGTGGTTCTAGTTCAGGATCCTCCGGACACTGGAGACGCTCATCCACTTCTACACTTTGGAAAAGAGTAGTGGGGTAGGCTCGCAATATATCTGGAAGATCATACCTGAAGTATTCATCTAAGCAATGAAGTAGCTCATTTAAATCCATCCAAGGCATTGGTGGATAGAAGAAAACTTCAATACCGAAAGGAACGTCTTCTGGTAGGGTGGCAGGTCTAAGGTAATGTGGATATCTAGATAAGATTGATAAAATCTCAGGGTCAAGTGTGGGTTGACCACTTAATTCAACAGTGACAGAAGGTGGAATCTTCTGCTGAGATATATCAAAACCTAGGTCTAAGGATGAATATTTGTCAATCTCAACTTCCTGGTTAACACAGACCTCTTTGTGGGAAGACACAAAGAATTCCGCATCGTCCATGATCGTTATCTCATCCATGGGAGAAATAAGATTGGAAGGGGAATTAGGGTTTTCTAATTTTTTTGTATTTTTTTATTTTAATTAACTACTAAAGCAAATAACTTCCTAAAGTAATGAAAATCTTAAGGAAGGGTCTCCTAAAAGTCAACTATCTACGGTAATCTTAAAGTTCACTACGCTCAACCGATCCCCGGCAGCGGCGCCAAAAACCTGTTGCGCCGTCAGAGTGCTGACACAGCCGCGGTCGTTTTCCAAGGGGGGCTGGCACGGCGGTCCTGCTGGCAACGACGCAACAACGTGTGAACGTGTTAGGTTTTAAATTTATATGAGCTGGGGCTCAAACTATAAGTACTACCTACTTTTGGGGAGTAAGCAGTAAGTATAACTCGAGTGTCGTTCTTAAAATCGGAGCGAATGGAACCAAAAGGGACTTACCGTAAATGAGCTTTCTGATAGGATGGGTTTATAAAAGTAGGTAGGTTTTGGTTGGTTATCTAAGCTACTACTAAATAAAACAAGTAAATTAAACATAGAGTAGGCAACAGGTAGAGCGTGATTGCTGAAACTTCGATAATTAGGGTTTCTGGATGATATTCATTAGACAGATGATTGGAGACTACCTTGGGCAAATCATCAGACGGACAGTCGGTGTAAACACTAGGACCCTACGTTTTAGTCTAAAAGCCTAAAAGCATATGTCACTGAGTCCTAGGTTATCCTGATGCTGATCAGAAACAGGTTGTTCAAACCCCCCTCACTTACCTTGTAAGACTAAGCGACCTCTACGGATGATATATCCTGGGTGTAGGCATAAGGTAACAAACTGCAATTTTCTATCTGACCTTTCTTAACACCTAAATCTATCTGAGTTTATCTAGGTAAGTACTAATTGTATGTTGTATATGTTGAGCTGTCGGTTATGTTGAGTTAAGCGGTTTAAGCATCTTGTATTACAGCCGAATACTTGCTTTCTTTTCAAAACTCATTTATTACTGGTTTAAGCATAATTAACTCCGTCATGAATTAGACCCTCCTTTGCTATCAAGCGTTCATCCCTAGGAATACTCACGGTGTACAGTGCATTTGGCATATCCACAGTGTTCCAGACTCAAGGTATACTCACGGTGTACAGTGCATTTGGCATATCCACAGTGTTCCAGACTCAAGGCATACTAACGGTGTACTGTACGTTAAAGTAGTTCCACAGCTGTATGTTAACCTTGGTGTACTAACGGTGTACGGTGCAGCGAGCATTTCCACAGCTGTATTTGAACCTTGGTGTACTAACGGTGTACGGTGCAGCGAGCATTTCCACAGCTTTATTGTTCCTAGACCCATATTCTAAAAGGGTGACTTCTAGGTATTCCACGATGAAATAAACCTACGGCAGTTCCTTAGCTTTTCCCGCGTATTTAAACGTTATACGAAGTACTGTGCCGTTTTACAGAATATTCATAGCTTCATACTGTAATATGAGATAACTATATCTACGTAGTATTAGGGTTGATCAGATCCTATCCTAAGGCAATAGTCACGTGAAAGACTGGAAAGGGTGGACACTGAATTAAGTCTATATTCATGTAAAACTCAACCAGATACACAACAAAACAATCACCAATCATAATACTGGGGACATTATTCCATAACGGATTGTGCCCACGACTTTCATAGCTTCCACGTTCCGTACAACACACATTCGTGATGATTCCGGCGCTATACAAATGAAAGCCGTATAACGTTACTTCCGTTATTTCATAATGTTTATCCCACTGAATTAAATATCATCCATAATCCTAATATCTACATTTCAACAATCACAGTATTAAACTACGTAAATAGCATGGCAATATTCGCAACACAAACAAAGATATCATGCAAACAAAACATAATAACCGTAAGTAAAGGAATAAGTAATAACCAGTATTTAAGCAGCGTAACACTGAGTAGTACAAGCTAGAATCTTGAAAACTTCAATACAATAAAATTCCCAAGCTACAGCTATCTTCCCCACTCGAACCGTGCCTACATCTCTCTAGTTCTCTAGAGAGAGAAACTAGAGAGAGAAGCTAACCTAATCTAATTCTCCTCTAACTCCTAAGAGTAGTGCTAGAGAGAGAATGTGTGTGAGAGAGAAAGTGAGAAAATTATATGAAGAATGGTGTGTGAAATGAGGTGAATGAGGTCTTCTATTTATAGGCAAGCCTTGGATCCAAGAGTACAAGTCCACAAGCACACGTACAAGCCAAAGAAGCAAGGAAGAGGCCGTGTGAGACCAAAGTAGGCCGTACACGGCCCTATACAGGCCGTACACGGCTATGTATAGGCCGTACACGGTCACATCAAGGCCGTACACGGCTTGGTGGTGGCCGTGTGCTAGGCCGTGTGATTTTTCCGACTTTTCTCGCATCTTCGGGAGGCCGTATCTTCTTCGTTTCGCGTCCGATTGACTTGATTCTTTCGCCTACGGCTTCGTAATTCCGTTACGCTTCTAATGATGCCAATTTGGTAGAAATTGGATGTGTGGGGCCCGGGCGTGTTCAGAATACGTTTTGTAGCTTTCGGCTGTGCTGTAACTTGCATAACTTTCTCGTCCTTGATCCGTTCTGAGCAATCCTTATATCCACGTTCTCGTAATCTTCATAGCTACAAAATAAGACTATTATGAGGTTCTGGTATGAAGTTTACAGTAGAATTAGGGTTGGGCTCAGAATAGTGCCTATTTAGGTCAGTTTTCTGCCCTTTTTGCTTGATTTTCAAAAGACCGACAAGTTTACACCTTTCTAACAAAAGTTAATGAATAATTATGATTTTAAGATGTATTTGTTAGAAAAGAGCTAAATATGGGGCAATTAATGCATGTAAAAACGTGACTTTTTGCGATACATCATCCCCTCACCTATCAAACATGCCTACTTTTAGCCCCTTTCGAGTATTATTGTCTAGAACTTAAAAACCATTCACAATTATTAATATTTTACACAACTAATAATAATAATTCAAAATAATAATTTTCACCATCTATTAAAATAATACCTTAAATTTCGGGGTGTTACAATGTTGATGTTGGTGCAAATAATGTCTTAGATCAAGTAAATACTAACAGTAATAATAATAATAATTAATAATAATAATAATAATAATAATAATAATAATAATTATAATAATAATAATAAATTTGGGTAATGATTCCATGACCTAAAAAACAAAAATAATGTTTCCAAAAGTAAAAATATTAAAGATGTGAAATTTTGACTCTTCCAAAAATACGTATTATTGATTTTTTAAGGGTATAGTTGGTATTTTCAATAGGATAAATATGAAGTTTTAAGCCAATAGCTAAAACCAATTATAAGAGCTTTAGATTTTAGATAATGTTTAATGAATGCGACATCATTCTACTATATTCAACCATTTATAAATATTGTTATTATTAATTGTATATATAAATATATTATAATTATATACTGTATAAATAAAGTTGATCAAACAATTTTAAAACTATATTCGTATAATTTAAAATTTTAGAATACCAACAAATAAAAAGATGGGAAACTTCTAATGTAAAAAGACTCACTTGTAATTTATTAAGTAATAATTAAACATTCAAAGTAAATTATTAAATAAAATAAATTATAAATATTAAATGAAATTAATGGTCTGAGATCATCGTTTTTAATATACTGGAGCTAATTTATTTTACATTCAAATTAGAGTAATACTGGTACTTGAATGAAATTTCAAATAATGTTACAAGAGAAACGAAATGTAAATGAGAGGAAATGGGCCCTACCATGTCAGTATAATAAGCGTTGGTACAGAGACTTACGCATCTTAAAATGTTGAAATACATGGCAGACCTACAATGCATTGCACGCTGATATCTACATAAGAGATTTCTCAAATTATTATCAAACCTTGACAAGCCGGAGCACTGGAAATGCTCTTAGAAAGAAATTATTTGCGTCAATTGTTTAGTTCAACTGTAAAATATAAGTTGAATAACTTAGCAAAATTTTTAATAAAAATATCATTGTAAATGCTATAACACATAATTATGTCATTATATCAGAACAATAAGTTAGTAAATCTCTTGAAAATCTAAAATAGAAAGCTACGGAGTATTAGTTTACTGAAATTGATGTCAATTAACTAAACAAAGATATCACGTATCCTGACTTGTTTTTTTGTTTTTTTTTTGTTTTTTTTTTGTTTTTAATGTATAATTTTGACATGCCTTTGATTATTGTGGTATAATTTTAGTATGCCTTTGATTTTTACTGAATCAAGTTTAACTCATTTAAATTTTGTTCACCGTCAAATTTAATTTATTTAGTGTGGCTCTAATGTTATTTCGTAGTAATTTAACTTATCAGTAGTTTCAAGCCTTTAAGGCGTCCAAATAAAAAAAGTTGACACGTTTTTTTTTTTTTTTTTTTAGAATAGCTATTCCATATAAATTGTGTGATAGTGAAACGTAAACGTTCAACGGGTCGAACAATTAATAATCTATTTGGGCTCATTCAACTCGAGTTTACACAATTAATATTTCACATAGCTAGTCCACAGGCTAATTTAATTATAGTCAAACAAGCTAAACGAGTTAAAAGAGTATAATTTTTAATATAATATAAAAACCTATAAAATGTAACTAACATATTTGAACATGAGATGTATAACGAGTTTACTTAGATTGAGATCGTAATTTTTTAATCGTAATGAGTTACAAGACATGTAAATTATGGACGGAAAGATCGTAACGAGAGGAACATGTTAGCGAAAATTTTTAAAGGCGGTTTGTCCAGTTTTTGTAGTCAAATACTCAAATTTCATCTTTAAAGCCTCAAAAATCAACTTTTCCCCAATTTTAAAGGTTTTAAGTGTTGTTAAAAATATAGAAATGAACTCCTAAAAATGTTTGTTATGAAATTATAAATTTACATGTTTATTTACATTTTTAATTTCGTTTTTATATAGGCAATTTCTATATTTGAGAGTTTCAATCTTTTGATTAAATTTTACTATTTCAATTTCACGTACATTGTGCTTGGTATGATACCAAAGTAAAAAAGTAGTGATAGTTAAACTTTCGACCAAACCAACAACTTCATAAATCACAACATGCACCTGGCCATTATAAACATGCAATATGACAGTCGCAACTCGCAACCCGAGCATCGAGTTTGCAACGACATGTCATATCTATATTTTTTTGAGTAATTTGTTATAATTTTTTTAAAGGGCAAATAACTGATTTTTTTCATTTTAGAAAACACAATATCGTAGTGTATTGTCACATAAATGTAACTATAATGTATATACTAAATATATATGGAATGAACATGAAGCTTAATTTTGTATACACGCTGCATCGCACTAACATTGCAGTGGTATATAAAAATAAGAGATATTGATCATTTTGATCCAATTTTTGAACATATATATCGATTTGGCCTCCGAAAAAAGTTGACGATTTACCCCACCCGAAAGCAAATCACAAGTTTGCGATTTGCGACTCGGCTGCAAACAAGCCCTGTACGGGAATTAATGATTTGCCCCACGTTGAAGCAAATCGATCCCCCATCTTGCGATCTGCGACTCGGCTACAAACAAGCTGTGTCGGGCATGCGGTGTCGTGACCTGATTTATTATTTGCTTCTGTCATCTTGCGATTTACTTCTGGGCGGGACAAATTGTTAATTCCCGGACACGTATCCAGACACGACTTGTTTGTAGTCGGATCGCAAATCACAAGAACCAAATCGTAAATTGCAAGCGTTTGCTTCCGGGTGAGACAAATCGCTCTTTTTTTCGGAGAACAAATCGATATATGTTTCGAAATTAGGGCAAAATGATCGAATCTTAAATTATATATAAGAACCACCTTATGATGTTGATGCGCCCTCAGCCGTCGGTGTTGTCGGTGCTGTTGTAACGACCGAGGGTGCGATCAGGGTGTTTTAAAATTTATTTTTGCTCGGGCCTAAACCTCCGAACTATCTACTGGTACTAGGTACAAGTACCCGATACTAGTACGTGGTAAGGATGATCAGGGTCGTCTCTCCAGATTGTTGAATTTGAAGCGGAGCTTGTTTGGATAATTCAGTTTTCAAGATGGGGTTCAGATAGTTGGTTTTGTTTGGTTTTTATCTAATTTAAACTACTAAAGAAATAAAATTAAAATGAACTAGCTAACATATAAGGAATAACTAAGGATAGAGAAGACGTGGTTTACCATGACTTGGAATAGTATAATATCGGGATTGTGTTTATGATGGGGGCACTTTCAGATTAATAGATTGACAGACTTTGGCGTAAACACTAGAACCTTACCAATTAAATTCCCATTGGCATGTCACTAGGAACTAGGTTATCGTGATTCTGATCGGAGCAATACGCTAAACTCCCAATACTTACCTAGTTGAAAGGTAAGCAACCTATTTTGGTGATTAACCGAGGTACATGAATAAAGCAGCGTATCGTCTCATAGGTCCGACCGTTCTTAACACCTAAGCTTATCTCTCGTTCTTCTAATAGTGTATCTAATTATTAACTTGTTATGTTTAAAGAATCAAATATGTAAGATCTAGGGGGATTGATGTATTTAAGTCATTTGGACTTTCCTTCCTAGACCTTGTTAATACTTTTGTTAAGCTATAATTACTTTGATTTATGACCTAGACCTCTCCTTTTCAAACAGTTATACATCTTCAGATTATTCACAGTTTGTTTAAAACATGTTTCATATGAGGACCATGCCTTTCAGTAATAGATAGTGTACTTTACAGGGTAGTTCCACGGGTTCTTACGTCTAACATGCGGTCGAGAGTAATTGACAGTGAGGGTGACACTCTAAACTAACTAAATGTAAAGCAGTGCAGAAATGTAAATCTAATATATACGACTAGTGGTTTCACTGTGTCTTACTTATTGCATGTCATGGGCACAGATAACTACTTACCATAATTAAGGTTCCGGACTCCCTAATATCTAAGTTGTAGTCACGTGGATAACTGGAAAGGGTACTCCATAAATTAGGTCTGGTGTCATACATTTAAACAATAACAAAGTATAATAATTCCCATTCATATAAGTTTCTTTTTATGAATTTAGACTATGTTGGAATAAGTTGTTTTTACGATCCTATCAACTAACTAACGTAGAGTTGTCCGCAATCAGATAGAAGATATGTCACATGGATAGTAAACACAAACAATTACAATACACCAGAAGTTCTCCCAAATGTACTGAACATATCGGCTAACAACTACCCTCGAATCCTATTCCCCAATCTCGGTCGTCAGAGATGTCCGTATCATGGCATGGTCTATTGAATAAATAGTCACATAAACAGGTTTTACCCTACCGGAATAAGTTGGGGCAGTTTGGTCATAAGCGGTTGGCTAAACATGCCATCATTCGTTCATAATGTTTTAATTAAACTATAAATAGAATTTTCATTTAGCACATTTAAAGTGTTGGTCCGTAATATAACTACCTTCGGTCGTTCTCAGACTTCCGTACGTTTGTACTACGCATAAAGCATTTCCAGCACTATATCCGAGAACAGTTGAATAGGGGCCGTCATATTACTTCACAACATTTATTATCATCCCATTATAACTATCTAAATCATGGCAAACATATAAACAATTACTCGCATATCATGGCAATAGACATTTCCAATATTAATAAATCATAAACATCAAACAAGAACATTACAATTAATTAATAAGAGAAAAGGATAGATATTACTCGTAATTATTGCGAGCCAAACGATACATATACTTCTTCCGAATAATCCAAAGCGTTACATTGATAAGCTAGCTACTACAAACTATTACATAATTAATCTCATACTTATCTCTCTCCAAATTAACTTAGAGAGAGAAAGTAGAGA
The DNA here is from genome assembly GCA_949592205.1 of Helichrysum umbraculigerum. Classification (NCBI taxonomy): domain Eukaryota; kingdom Viridiplantae; phylum Streptophyta; class Magnoliopsida; order Asterales; family Asteraceae; genus Helichrysum; species Helichrysum umbraculigerum. The sequence continues at coordinate 41,225,187 of CATIUR010000005.1, forward strand.
GACCTTAATCTTCTCTCTAGTTCTCCTCTAACTCCTAAGAGTAGTGCTAGAGAGAGAGACTAGAGAGAAGAACTAACTATAAGAATAATTCTCCTCTAACTCCTAAGAGTAGTGCTAGAGAGAGAATTCTAGAGAGAGAAAGAGAAATATGCAAGAAAGGAGGTGCATATGGTGCAAGTTGAAATGAAGCCTCATGCCCTCTATTTATAGGAGAGCTTTGGCTCACATTAGCATCAAGGGGTGCACATTAGCAAAAGGTGGCCAAAAGGGTGCACCAGGTACTGTACAACGCGAAAAGGAGGTGCACCGGGTACTGTACAATGCGAAAAGTAGGTGCACCAGGTATGGGAATTAGCCATAAAAGGAAAGCGAGGCGGGGGTCAGCCGGCCGGCGGCGGCCTGGTGGTCCGCCGCCCGCCCCGTTTCGCTGTCTTTTGCTTCGTTTCTTGATTCGTGCGTATTTTCTTCGTTATGCGTCCGTTTACGTCGATTCTTTTTTTGTTGGATTCGTAATTCAAAAACGAAGATTTTGATATAAGATAGGCCCTGAGATGAGGTCCCTAGCTCCAGATATTGCGTACGAATCATTTAGATCTTCCGGTGGGCGTAGAATCTTCATTCTTTATCCGTTTTAGTTGATTCTTCTTCTGTTGGATTCGTAATTCAAAAACGAACATCTTGGATAGAATAGATGTTGGTGAAGGGCACTTTAGTCTTGAAATCTCGTTTTGATGCCTTGAATTTTCAAACGTGTGTGGAATCTTCGTTTCTCATCCGTTTTGCTTGATTTTTATCGTGCAATCTTGTGTTGACCATCTTGGCATAATGTTATTGATTTGAACCATAATTGAGTTCAAAGTGCCAAGAATCATTCCAGAATAAGAGAGATATCGGTAGTAAAAACATGACTTTTTACGCGATATCAAGTATCCCACACTTAGAACTTTGCTTGTCCTCAAGCAAACTCATTCATAAAAATCTTTTGGAAGGATTCTAGTCGCATTAGTTTTTAGAGATACTACTATCAAAGAATATAAAGTTACAGTTATGAAAGAGTTTTTACTGGAAACTAAGGGTTTATAGAATTTGATACCTTCTTCGAGCAACTTAGATGGTAATCATGACTAGGCAATCCTTACAGTGGGTTACTCAAATCACTCAAGTGTTTAGGGTTTCCTACTTGCTAGTGTCAATCACTCAGATAGCCAGTCATGCAGCATTCTCCTCATAGGCTTGATCAAGAATCAAATCTCCATCACTTTTGATGAGGACGGTACTAATCTTTCAAGATATCTTGGAAGGAATCGGGTGTGTGGTTTTGAAGAAGGTGTGTGATGAGGGGTGTGATGTGTTTTCCTTGTATTTTCTCAAAACTGGGGTGTTTTTCTTAAGAGAGCCTCTTTTGAAATTTCTTAGATTTTGAAAAGGCTTTGTAGTATAACCCTTTTTAGATTTCTCTTGGCTTCTTCTTTGGTGGTGCCGGCATGTATGATTCTTTGGTTTCTTTCTCTTTCATTTTTCTTCTCTTATGCCGACCTCACCGATAGATATGTATTCGATGACCCGGAGGATTTCTCACGATATTGGGTTGTGGTGGCTTTTCTTGTAAAAGTCTTAGGAAATTGAGAGTGTCTCTGAAGATTTGTTGAAAGATGAAACTTTTGTAGGTTCGGGATGAATAGTAGGAGGTTTTGATTGGGTGTGAAGAGTGAGTGATGAGTGGATGGATGTTTGGTGGTGAGAGGGTGTTGAGATTCCTTAGAAGTTATCAAGATAGATTGTACCTATGCCACGTATGTCACTCATTGGTGTGATCTCGAAATGTATTGCAAGAGCAAGTTCTAATTCAAATGCGTACATCGGCACACACATGAAACGAAAAGTGAAGCATTTTGAATGCTAGTCACGGGATCAAACCTCACGAATCGAATGTTTTGGTCAATGTCTAGCCATGTGTTGCCCTTTTCGTCCGTATCTTATTAAAACAGTTTTGTTTCTTTGTTAAAACTCATCTCTTGCTGTAATTTACATTTTTGAAAAATAGAGGTTCTAAAAATGATGCTTTTGAATCAAAAGAAATTTGAAAATTTCTTCATTTTTAGCCCTTTTAATGAAAATATTGTTTATTTTACGGACAAGAGGTTAAACTTGCGGTTGCAGACCGTATATCCCACACTTAGAGGAACATTGTCCCTAATGTTCGAATCTGTGTATTGAACACCTCTTGTCGAAGTATCCCACACTTAGAATTTCTACTAATTATGGAAAATACATCTTAGTATTTTGTGGTTTCTAAGGATCCCACTCTTTGTGTTTGGAATGGGATATAGGTCGATATAATCTTGCAAAAACAGATAGATAAACTAGAGAAAGGAACGCAGAACTCCCCTATGACTGTGAGCTGAGGATCTGAGTGGTTGACTGTGTCAGCTCCAATGTTTGCTGAACTTGGTCGGCATCAGCCTTCATGTATTGAACTCGAGCTCCAACAGTATAACCTTTCTTCAATATCTCAACCAGTTTCCTCACGAAAATAACTAAGAACTAAATGATAGATTGCATAAAATGAAGTGATGTCGCCCTCCAGACACAAGCATAATTAACCCGAGATCTTTCGCCGACAACAGATGTAATGAATCTGATGTTGTTCTTTTATCAACTGAGATCTCCAGTTTCCAAATTGTCCCCGTATCTATTCCTTTATATGAATAGTCCCTGAGGGTGATGATTGTATGTGTGAAGGGGTGGATGGATGGGTGAATGTGGGTGGATATGGTGATGATGGTTTAGGGTTCCATTATGTGGCAAGGTTTAGCAATAGGACTTGGAATTTGTAGGCACATATGATGAGTATTGAGTTGGTCAACTTGATGAACTAGTCTTAGACAACTAGAAAAAATCTTCATATCTAGAAGTGTCGTCACTTGTCCCCTGCAAAGCAATGCTCCAAAGATTCTCATACTCAATGAACTGTAAGCTCCTCTTGTCGTCTTTCCATTATCTTTAAAGATTCTTTATCCATAGGTGTCGGTCCCTGTCTGTTACAAGTAGATCAAATAAACATGATCTAACAAACAAGTGATTATCCTCCAAATCATAAATTCACTGGTTTACGAAGAACCTATCAAAGTGAGTGCTTTGTAGATGAAACAAACCAGTGTATGACTTTGATTTTAATCCTACACAAAAAGTGTTAGTTGCCTATAATTTCACCGCAACACAAATATCAGACATGGAAATACCAGTATTATCAGTTGAATCAGGTGGCCAAGTATAAAGATATCCAAAGCACATATTTTTAAACAAGTTTGAGCATAATACACATATTGACATACAAATCATGTTATCAGATTAAGCATTAGTATCTCATGTATGTTCACAATAATGTATGTAAGTACCTCAAATGCTCGAAACATGTCAGTGGGTGTTTAGAATGACTAAGGCTCCGAACTCCTAGTAGGTTTCCATTTTTGTGAGTGAAAGGGATAACAAGAACTTTAGAAAATGGTGAAAAATAGATGTTGCTATAAATTCCAAACGACTGGGAGTAGGAAGTATTAAGGTTTGACAAAAATTTGACCTTTAACGAAGTAATTTCGCAAACCATCCACTTTTGTTCATAAAGATAGAAAACTTGGAACATTCATTTTAGGGTTTCATTTCTACTTATTGGGGTTAGTTCACTACTTAAACTACTTTAACTACTAATGATAATCCTATGTTAGACACGGGTTGCCTCCCGAGATTTTTGTTCGAGTCACTAGCTTGACTCCAAACCTATTTCTCAGGAAATCTAGGGGGCTCCTTTGCATCCATCGGTAGATACAAGCGGAAGTATTGGTACATACCTAGGGGATTAAAGTGGACTATGGTCAGGGTATGTCCAATCAGTGGAAGAGGCATGGTAAAGTGAGTGATTTGTTTTATTTGAGGTAAAACAAAGCTCTTGACTTTTTTTACCTCTTGAGTTTTGGGTTGTTCGGGTTGGTTAAAGAGGTCCTCATCACTCCATGACGTGTACGTCATTATGCAAGGGAGAGATGGTTTGTAGGGTGCTCTTGATGAAAAACCCACCCCTTGCTTCCTAAAGCCTTTGGTTAGATGATAATGTTGTACTCTGGGCATGGAGATGGGACAATGTCCATTAGCATCTCCAACCTTGTAGCAACATTATCATCGAATACTTGGGTGTTTGTTTCCTCTAAGGCACTAGTAAAGTCAATTAGATCAGGAAGTGAATCAATCAAAGGGATTTTTTGGATACAGTCGACCACAACTGGATGTGGGACGTGTTCAACCATATCAGTTTGAATGAGTTCACTACTCAGAGTCGGTATGTATTCCTTCAGTTCATGTGAAGTTGAGTCTTCTATGTAAATCTCCAAATTCAGGCTTTCCATCTCGATCTCTTCGTCATCCTCGTCACTCCGGCCAGAAGTTTTGAGTTGCAGTGGTTCGGAAAGTTCTTCTTGAACAAATCCTCCGTCGATCTTTGACGTTGATAGGTCGGGAATATGTGAAATTGAAGTATTAGAAGGTTGGGTTGGTGTAGGGGTCGAAGGGATATTGAAACCGAACTCATGAAAATGTAAGTCTGTATCTGGTGTGCTAGATGTGGTGTGTGTGCGTCTCTCAACTTTCTGTATCCTAGATTTGGCTCCAGCTTGATTCCTACTCTCCTCACTACTCTCTTGGGCTTGTGTTGGTAGTTCAGTAGAGAATTTAGACATATTATAAGTTTGACTTCTAAGTATGTCCTCTTGTTCTCTAATCATTTCTTCAAGTGATTCGGAAAGAGGTGAGAAAACAGCATTACTGCTGAGACAGGCTAATGGCATATCTCTCAAGTCAGGGTTCTCGTAGGGTTGTGGTAGACTTACAGGGTGAGGTGAGTGTGGGTAGATTTCGAATGGTTGGGGATAAAAAGGTTGGTATGGATGTGGTTGGGTAGCATGGGGGTCATATTGATATTGTATTTGAGGGTCTAAGTACCCTATGTTATCCGAAAACATCATACTTTGGCTTTGGCATTCTCCATCTAAGTGGGTATTACCGCACATCCTACATCTATTTTCGATTGAATTAACAAGACTTTGCATTTGATCTAATCGTTCCGATTCTTTTAACATATCTCAAGGGTCAATAACAGGTGGCATAGGGAGAAGGTTTCAGAATTAAAGTTGGGGATGAGAAGGGAACTTAATCTAAAGTAATACTAAGGCAATCCTAACTACGTTAAACTACGTGCAAAATGTAACTTCTGATAAGGATGGTGAGTCCCAGTCAAAAGGATCTCTTAAAAACTAACTTATCTAAACAGGCTCTAAATCGTACTACCGTCCCCGGGAGCAGCGCCAAAAACTTGATGCACCCTCAGCCGTCGGTGTCGTCGGTGCTGTTGTAACGACCGAGGGTGCGATCAGGGTGTTTTAAAATTTATTTTTGCTCGGGCCTAAACCTCCGAACTATCTACTGGTACTAGGTACAAGTACCCGATACTAGTACGTGGTAAGGATGATCAGGGTCGTCTCTCCAGACGGTTGAATTTGAAGCGGAGCTTGTTTGGATAATTCAGTTTTCAAGATGGGGTTCACATAGTTGGTTTTGTTTGGTTTTTATCTAATTTAAACCACTAAAGCAATAAAATTAAAATGAACTAGCTAACATATAAGGAACAACTAAGGATAGGGAAGACGTGGTTTACCATGACTTGGAATAGTATAATATCGGGATTGTGTTTATGATGGGGACACTTTCAGATTAATAGATTGACAGACTTTGGCGTAAACACTAGAACCCTACCAATTAAATTCCCATTGGCATGTCACTAGGAATTAGGTTATCGTGATTCTGATCGGAGCAATACGCTAAACTCCCAATACTTACCTAGTTGAAAGGTAAGCAACATATTTTGGTGATTAACCGAGGTACATGAATAAAGCAGCGTGTCGTCTCATAGGTCCGACCGTTCTTAACACCTAAGCTTATCTCTCGTTCTTCTAATAGTGTATCTAATTATTAACTTGTTATGTTTAAAGAATCAAACATGTAAGATCTAGGGGGATTGATGTATTTAAGTCATTTGGACTTTCCTTCCTAGACTTTACTTTTGTTAAGCTCTAATTACTTTGATTTATGACCTAGACCTCTCCTTTTCAAACAGTTATACATCTCCAGATTATTCACAGTTTGTTTAAAACATGTTTCATATGAGGACCATGCCTTTCAGTAATAGACAGTGCACTTTACAGGGTAGTTCCACGGGTTCTTACGTCTAACATGCGGTCGAGAGTAATTGACAGTGAGGGTGACACTCTAAACTAACTAAATGTAAAGCAGTGCAGAAATGTAAATCTAATATATACAACGAGTGGTTTCACTGTGTCTTACTTATTGCATGTCATGGGCACAGATAACTACTTACCATAATTAAGGTTCCGGACTCCCTAATATCTAAGTTGTAGTCACGTGGATAACTGAAAAGGGTACTCCATAAATTAGGTCTGGTGTCATACATTTAAACAATAACAAAGTATAATAATTCCCATTCATATAAGTTTCTTTTTATGAATTTAGACTATGTTGGAATGAGTTGTTTTTACGATCCTATCAACTAACTAACGTAGAGTTGTCCGCAATCAGATAGAAGATATGTCACATGGATAGTAAACACAAACAATTACAATACACCGGAAGTTCTCCCAAATGTACTGAACATATCGGCTAACAATTACCCTCGAATCCTATTCCCCAATCTCGGTCGTCAGAGATGTCCGTATCATGGCATGGTCTATTGAATAAATAGTCACATAAACAGGTTTTACCCTACCGGAATAAGTTGGGGCAGTTTGGTCATAAGCGGTTGGCCAAACATGCCATCATTCGTTCATAATGTTATAATTAAACTATAAATAGAAATTCATTTAGCACATTTAAAGTGTTGGTCCGTAATATAACTACCTTCGGTCGTTCTCAGACTTCCGTACGTTTGTACTACGCATAAAGCGTTTCCAGCACTATATCCGAGAACAGTTGAATAGGGGCCGTCATATTACTTCACAACATTTATTATCATCCCATTATAACTATCTAAATCATGGCAAACATATAAATAATTACTCGCATATCATGGCAATAGACATTTCCAATATTAATAAATCATAAACATCAAACAAGAACATTACAATTAATTAATAAGAGAATATGATAGATATTACTCGTAATTATTGTGAGCCAAACGATGCATATATTACTTCTGAATAATCCAAAGCGTTACATTGATAAGCTAGCTACTACTAACTATTACATAATTAATCTCATACTTATCTCTCTCCAAATTAACTTAGAGAGAGAAAGTAGAGAGACCCTAATCTTCTCTCTAGTTCTCCTCTAACTCCTAAGAGTAGTGCTAGAGAGAGAGACTAGAGAGAAGAACTAACTATAAGAATAATTCTCCTCTAACTCCTAAGAGTAGTGCTAGAGAGAGAAAGAGAAATATGCAAGAAAGGAGGTGCATATGGTGCAAGTTGAAATGAAGCCTCATGCCCTCTATTTATAGGAGAGCTTTGGCTCACATTAGCATCAAGGGGTGCACATTAGTAAAAGGTGGCCAAAAGGGTGCACCAGGTAATGTACAACGCGAAAAGGTGGAGCACCGGGTACTGTACAAAGCGAAAAGTAGGTGCACCAGGTATGGGAATTAGCCAAAAAAGGAACGCGAGGCAGGGGTCAGCCGGCCGGCGGCGCCCAGCAGGTGGCCGGCGGTGGCCTGGTGGTGGCCGGCGGCGGCTGGCTGCCACCCGCCCCGTTTCGCCGTCTTTTGCTTCGTTTCTTGATTTGTGCGTATTTTATTCGTTATGCGTCCGTTTACATCGATTCTTTTTTTGTTGGATTCGTAATTCAAAAACGAAGATTTTGACATAAGATAGGACCTGAGATGAGGTCCCTAGCTCCAGATATTGCGTACGAATTATTTGGATCTTCCGGCGGGCGTAGAATCTTCATTCTTTATCCGTTTTAGTTGATTCTTCTTCTGTTGGATTCGTAATTCAAAAACGAACATCTTGGATAGAATGGATGGTGGTGAAGGGCACTTTAGTCTTGAAATCTCATTTTGATGCCTTGAATCTTCAAACGTGTGTGGAATCTTCGTTTCTCATCCGTTTTGCTTGATTTTTATCGTGCAATCTTGTTTTGACCATCTTGGCATAATGTTATTGATTTGAACCATAATTGAGTTCAAAGTGCCAAGAATCGTTCCAGAATGAGAGAGATATCGGTAGTAAAAACATGACTTTTTACGCGATATCAGATGTCATCATAAATTCAATTGACCAACAGAATTACTTGATTTTATATAATTGGCTATAACTAAGGACATAATGATGTCATATATCATGAATTAAAAAGCAATTAAACTCATACAATTATATTAACATTCAAATTGTTGTTTTAATATTATTATCAGGTTAGAGTCCAACGAATTAGTTATTAGTATTATAAACTTAATCTTATTATTAAATTGAAGTCCAACGAAGTTGTTATTAATATTATAAATTTAATTATATACACTTTATCAATAAAATATAAAATCTTAAATACTTATTGTTCATATTTTATAAGGATAATAACTTTTTAATTTGGAATTTAATTATAATACAAACCAACAAATATAAATCCCTCCCTTACCAACACTAAATTTTTTATTTCATTCAATTAATTAATTAATTTATTATTATGATTATAACTATTACCAAACCCACGAGTACGGGTAAACTCGCGGATTTAAAACAATAAAAAATATTGAGTTAATTGCATGGTTGATCCCTGTGCTTTACACGCAGTAACACATCTAGTCCTTGTAATTTACTTTTTGCGTTGACAGTCCAAAAATCGAAACATTGTTGTGTGTTCGGTCCCTCCTCCAAGTCATATGACTAACATACCCTTACTTGAATTTTTATTCATTTACTCCATTTGTTTTGTTTTTAAAATATAAAAATAATAATACACTGATATAAATAAAATAAAAATATTCATCATCTGACAAGCCATATCTCTTTCTTTTACATTCAAATTCAAATCAAACACTTCAAACCCATATATTCATATAACCATTCCTGGACATCCTAAACTCATCTTCATACAACAATTCCTGTTATACGATCTCTGAAAGAAACAATCGACGAGGCATCATCAGAAAATCGGTGAAGACGATTGAAAGTTTTCGCCGGATAATGCTCTCGCACAATTCAAAAACCAGATCCGCTTGATCGGTTGCGATAGGGTTAATTATTTTAGCCATGGATGATGGTAAGGGTATGTTAGTGGTGAAATCCCGTTTGGCCGGAAAAGCAGGTTAGTGAGTGTGCTTGTAGCCGGAAAACGCAGTTAGCAAGATCAGTTCAAAGACCACGGCGGAGATCCTTAACGTAACAAGAACGACGTTGGAGATCCTTCCTGTATCTGGTGGGTCGTTTTTCGCCACCATGTTTGTGGTGTGTAGGTATCTTTGATGGTGAATGGAAAAGAGATTAGATGTCAGGGATGATAGTTAGAAGTGTACAATTTAGATTAGGTATGTTAATTTGGGGTTTTTGATTTTTGTTGTTAATAATTGATGTAAGAAATACTTGTGTTTGGATTAGGATGTGATGTTTTGATTGTTGATGCGAGAGATGAACAACATAAGGAATAAGGTCTGAATTTTGTTACTACAAGAAAGAAATAAAATTAGGGTTAGTTGATATGTTGGAGGATGAATGTAAATGAAAGGAATTTTGGTTTCTTTAACATTCAGTTCATCCACTCAATAATTTTGGTTTATTTATTTTTATCTAAAGTACCTTATAAAGCATTTGGGCCTTCTCCTTTTAGTACTTTAAGACTAAAGATCCGAAATTACTAAATTACCCATCATCGAATTGAATGATAAAGGATAAATCTGCAACCTTACACAATCCTTACACAATGATACATGCAACCTTACATAATTGAAACGCCCCAAATTTGTGAACATTTTTTTTATTAGTAAAGTCCCACGTCTAAAATATGACATTATAGACTCGTTATATCATTCCCTCAATCAAATAAGGACTCAAATAAGAAAATGTTGAATTTACAAGTGATTCCCCATGAATGACTCCCATTCCCCAGGAATCAGGCTTGCTGTTAACATTTAGATACGGATTCCCCATGAATGACTCCCATTCCCGGGAATCAGGGCTGCACAACTAATACCCAAATACGAATTTCAAACGCGCATAACTTTTTACTCGTTACGAGTTAGACCACCAAATTTTGCAGGCACCTCCAATATGCCAAAATGAAACTTTCACTTTTTACACTTTTTCAAAATACGCGTTTATCGAGAAAACGGACGTATGACCAATTTTGACAATAAAATGACCATTTTAGTGCACTAACCAAATCTCAAACCATGAAGGCTGAGATGTTGAGCTTTTGACCACATACCATATATACCAAGACAAAGTTGTAAGACTCTTTACCACACCCTTTACCTTTCTCTAACCCGTTTCAGACCGTAGGTGCATTTAAAGACCCAATTTGACCCTTTTTGACCCGTTGGCCCACAATGACTATTTTGACTCATTGAATAGCCAATCACAACCCATAATTGACCAATGGAATGTTTGACTACATGTCAACACTCTATATCCAATGAAAACACAATTTGACTATTTTCAACCATACACTCATTTCATAAACACTAGTTATATTTAAACACTAAATTTAAAACTCCATGACCATAATGTACATCATTTACATGAGTCATTGACTTTCAAAGTCAACCTATTTCAAAAATGCATGAGTCATGGCTCACCATGACTCACTTTTAAAACATGTCTAGAAGGGCGATTTTACACAAGTATATCCAAACGACATAAAAGAGAATACTTGCCATACACTAACTTCATGCAATCCACGCTATCCCCTTAAACCGCCTTCCCCTTTCCTTGTCCACTTCCACCTAAAACATTGAAACACTTAAACAATAATCAATCTTGCTTAGTGAGCATATAAGCAACTTAACCAAATAATACATAACAAGGCTACATAAACACTAGGTTAGTGAAACTAACAACTCTATATCATAAACTTCATAAGCTTCATATCACTAACTTGTGATTGTACCCACCTCTAGCTCGGAAGCTATCCGGTAACATATACAATCAATTCATATCACTATAATCATATGCAAATAATACAAATAACCTTCACTTGATTGTACCCACCTCTAGCTCGGAAGCTATCCGGTAACATGTACAATCAATTCATATCACTATAATCATATGCAAATAATACAAATAACCTTCACTTGATTGTACCCACCTCTAGCTCGGAAGCTATCCGGTAACATGTACAATCAATTCATGTCATAACACTTCACAAGTAACAATTTAAACAAATAAATCACAATTAACTTCACATGGTTGTATGATCCTCTTATTCGGAAGTAATCCGGAAACACACACAACCATTTACTTGATTAAATCCTTATATAACTCACCTTAGCTTTTGATTCGATGATTCACAATACAATACCAAAGATAACACTTCCAACTTCTTATCACCTATACACATATCACATAACAACATGTTTAAATTCAAGGAAATCATAATTCTAAACCATTAATCACTTTTAAACCCTCCCCCACTTTGGTTAACCTAATCAATTCATTAACACTTTCACTTAAATCATGTTCTAACATAGTTTTCATACTCTAATTGCATCATAGATCACACTTTTAACTAGTTAACACTAATTCATACATATTTAACCAAAACCTCATAATTACTCAAGAACACCTATCACCAATTAATCACTTTTGAGTTGTAATATAGCTATTACTCATCACTAATTCACTTAATAACAATGATTCCAACAATTTCTAAACCTAATTTCGTATTAATTTCACTAATTATTCATAACCCATTATAAACCCACTAAAAATCAAAAACTAGGTTAAAACCTTAAGAGAAATCAACTTACAATGATTAAGAATGGAAAGAGATGATTAGTTGAAGTTCCTAAAGCTTGATTTTAGGTTTGAATTTGAAGATTGAGTGAAGGAAATGGTTCCTGCGTGTTTTCTTGTTTCTCTGTAGATATTCCGGAACTTGAAAGAAGGAAATGAGATAAACACAGACATCTCACGTATTTCTCTATTAAACCTTTACTTCATTTAACTACACAGTCTGGAACTGGTAATTCGTTTTATGTTTTCTATTATATTGTATCATTTATATAATAATACTTTATAATAAAATTATACCCGAGTACGAAATTAAATTCCTGATAAAATTGGGGTGTTACAACTCTCCCCCACTTAAACTGTTCGTGTCCTCACGAACATTCTTAGTCACACGCTAATATCATAATCAATCTTAAGAATACTTAAACACACATAACAACATGAATGCTAGAGATTCAATGGCGTCAGAGTCAAAATGTAAGCAGGTTTAGGATTTAAAATATAGGTACCTGACGTCACATCTGATGACTCCTTCACCTCTCCCTCAGTTATCTGGTAAGCACGGGCTTTTGGCTTTGAAACCGTCATAGCTACTTTTTCCTCCATTCTCTTACGTCTATCTCTAGCTTTGTCTGGACAATCAGCCTGAAGATGATCTTCCTTAAAACAATTATAACATAACCGAAGAGGGCTTGGACAATTCGATGCCATATGCCCCGGTCTACCACACTTAAAATATTTGCACTCTCCTGTATGCTTCCTACCACATTTGTCACAAGGTGGAATTTCTCTCGGTTGGGTTTGGGAACTAAACTGTTGCAATGGTTGTGGTTGCGGTAAGGTCTCCTCAAAACGTGGTTTCTTAGACACAGAAGATGGTGAAGTGATGGTGTGTTCTGCTTTTCTCTTACTCACTGATTCAACAACTCTAGCTTGCAAGTCCTTCTCACGCACTAAAGTTCTATTCAAGATCTTAGCAATGGTATTATAAACAAGTGGATCAATGGATTCACGAATCTCAAGGTTGAGGTGACGATAGAAATGGTCGGTCAACAACTTAGGAATTGAGGTGTACTCAGGACAAAACCTAGCTTTCTCATGAAATACCTTAGAATATTCGGCAACTGACTTACTTCCATGCTCAATCGCTAAAAACTCTCCCTTTAACTTCTCTAACTCTGCAGGTGGTGAAAATTCCTCTCTAAATATCTCCTTAAACTTATCCCAGGTAAACCTCGAAGCTATTTCAGATCCATACATCTCTAACTGAGAATTCCACCACTCATGAGCATCTTTCTTAAGTTGATGAGCTGCAAATATCACTTTTGACTCATCCGGACACTTACATAATAAAAACGTCTCTTCGAGTTCACTAATCCAACGATTACTAATAACTGGGTTTAACTCTCCACTAAACTCAGGTGGATTACACGTAGCAAAACTCTTATATTCAAACTTCTCTCTCTCTTTATTCGTCTCTACATGGGTTGAGGATGTTCCAACATTTCTTAAGGGAGCTATATGTTGTGTTTCAAACTCACTAAATCTCTCGGTCAACATGTTTTCCATTCTAGTAATCATTGCTAGGGTAAATGTAACACCCTGTTTCTGGGTCTAGTAGTATTTAACATTTTCTGACTGTGAACTATTATTAAGTGTGTCAGAAAATAGGTGTGCTGTATTATTTGAAATAAATAGTGATAATAGTCGAATAATTTATTGTGACTAATAAATTATTGAGTGTTTTAATTTTATTTAGTTGACGGTAAAATAAAATATTGTTTCCCCGCAAATGGTTTTTAAGTTCCAGACAATGATAAGTACGTGGGACAAAACTAGTACACATATTATCTAATATATGTGTAAAAGTACGTACGAAATATCAGAAACATTCCAGTGAGTTCGTGAGAGCGAGAGAAGGGTTTCAAAACCCTAATTCATCATCAATCATCAAAGTTTTTGGAATTAAATCACACTGTCTTCCCCTGTTCTTGGTTTAGTCGTACGTATCAAACCACAGGGACAATATTAAACTCTTGAAACAAGGTTTGAGGTGAAATTGAAGCTTTAGAACTATGGATTAAGCTTCAAAATCATGATTTGAGCATTCCATCATCATCATAAACACTTTGTAAGTTCTAATTCTTTGATTCTATAAACCCTAGAAAATGGGTTTTGGTGTATTTGATTTAATTAGTATGATTAAGTTAAAATTGAAGCTTGAATTGCTTGTAGGATTGTTAATTGATGATTACTATATGATTATAAGCTAAACCCTAGCATAAAGTTGATTAATTCCATATATGATCATAGATGGTTTATGGGTTTAGTTGATAATCCATGAATTAAAGCTTGTAATGATCATATAATGCTTGGTTAATGTTAAAATCATGATTTTAGGTGAAGCCTAATGTAAAAGTGGAGAATTTAATATGAACTTGTTAGTACATGTTTAGTGTCTGTCAGTTGGTCTAGCTCGTAGTTTGTATTTAGTTTTGTATTTCTGACTCCTGCGACGTAGCGCACTACGTCGCAGGTGCGACGTCAGGTATTGGGCCTGCGACGTAGCAGTCGTCGCATGGGCTTGGGCCTGCGACGTAGCGTGCTACGTCGCAGGTGCCAAACTTTGTATAAAAACGTTTTACGTTTTCTGTTTTAGGGTTGACGAAACCCTAAACATAATCAGTCGAAATCTCTGTAATCTGACCGAATATTATTGAATATAATACGTTTCGTTTGATATTGATTGCGTATTGATTGTTCGTGTGTTTGTTTGATAATCTAATCGTTGTTTCCGCCATCGATTGGATTGACTCGGTTCGTTCTAGATCCTAAGTAAGGGACTAACAACTGGTATCAGAGCAGGAAGTGCTCGTTTTGGCGATTCGGATCGAGTTTGGGATATAAAAGAACGTGATATTCGTGAGTTTTCGTGTCTATTACGTTTGTTTTGTGTTTTTACAGGTTTTCGATCAGCATTATTGGGATTCTTGAAGGTTTCAGTCGTTCGACATTCGTGGTTTTGGTTTTAGGGTTAAAAATTCGTTTTTAGGGTTTTTGGCCGCTGCTCAGCACGTTTTGCGACGTAGCATAGCGACGTAAGCTGCGACGTCGCGTGCGACGTAGTGTTTTTGAACTTTAATTAGTTCGTGCGACGTACCGTTGCGACGTACCTCCCTACGTCGCTATTTTGACTTTAATTAGTCTTCTGCGACGCTGCGTTGCGACGTAGCCTATTTCTGCGACGTACCTTTCAACGTCGCACTTTCTGATTCTTAATTGAATCCTTTGCTTTTTGCGACGTACCCATCTACGTCGCATATTCTTTGTGCGACGTACCACTCTACGTCGCTAAGATCAGAAGTTTGATTTTTTCGTTTAAGTAATTAAAATGGCAGCAGATAAAGAGGATATTAGAGGACTTAGGGAGATGATTAAACAAAGTAATGACATTGGTTCAAGCAATAAACCTCCACTATTTACAGCTGATATGGATTATGTATACTGGAGAGACCGTGTTGAACAATATATTGACTTTCATTGTCCAGAATTATGGGGACCATTACGTGAGCGTTATGTAGCTCCATTAGCTGAAGGAGAATACCGGGGTATTCGTCCTGCTAAGCCCTATAAAGCCATGTCTCCCGAGGAAAAGAAAGATTTTGATACTGAAAGAAAATCTTTTTCAATGATTAAAATGTGTTTAACGAAGGATGTTCTATGGCTTTTCAGAACTCATGAAACAGCCTTTGATTTGTGGAAGGCTATTGAAACGCGTTGTGGAGGGAATGATAAGTACAAGGAAGCAAAGCTCGAACTGATTAAGAAACAGTACGATATCTTTGACATCCTTCCTGATGAAGACACGACTTCTTTATTCACTAGGTACTCACGGTTAGTTGGTGAGTTGTTTGAAGGGGGTTATACTTTTCCTTCAATTGAAGTAAATAAGAAGCTGCTGGATGTGTTGCCGAGTTCTTGGGATATTAAAGTTCAATTTTTAAAAGAAAATGAAGAACTTGCAAACATGTCTTTGGATGCGTTGATAGGGGATCTTCAAGCTCACGCGATGGAGATTAAGAAGAAAGAAACTAGGTCTGGTTCTGCTGTTCAGAATCCTAGTGTGTATGGTGTTCAGATCAACTCTGGAAAGACTTATGGATCTGGAGTTGCCTTTGTATCAAATACAAATGCTTCATCGAATTCTTCTTCTTCTGATGGGATTCATTCGGTTTTTATGACTGGACCTTCTTCAAATCAACAACAGGTTCAAGTCTCACCTGCTATTCAGGAGCAAGCTGCCATCTACACAGCTTTCTTAAGCTCTTACAAGGATTTGGTTACTCAACCGAATCTAACTTTGGAGTTGACTAAGGAGGACTATGCTCAGCTTGATGAAGACGATCTGGAGCAAATGGATTTGACTTGGAATGTGGCAATGATCACCCGCAGAATTCAGAAGTTTTTGCAGAGGACAGGACGTAAAAGCTTGGAGGGTGATGGAAAGACTGGATTTGGATTTGACAAGAGTAAGGTCCGATGTTACAATTGTCAAAATTTGGGTCACTTCGCCAGGGAGTGCGAGAAACCCAAAATGCCAGCATCGGGATTTACAACACCGTCTACTCCTCCAAAGGCCAAAGAAACGGAAGTTAACAAGAGAGGGATTGCTGACAATGCCCTGATTGCTTTTGAGCCTACAAGTCAAGATTGGACGCCTGTCTCCCAGCATTACCAACAGTGTCTGATGGCTCACATTGTGAATGAGGTACATGATGAACCGTTAAATTGTATTTCATGCATAAAGTTAACTGAATCTTTAAAGGCATATCAGACAGAGACAGCTGAATTGAGGAAAAAGAATGAAAAACTAACCGACTCAAATAATTTTTTAAAAGCTAATGAGAAACTTTATGAAAATCATCTTGAGGCTCATCGGTTAGATACTCAGAAATATAAATCTAAGGTTTTTAGTCAAGAAGACGCCATTAAAAGCTATCTTGTTGAAATTGAACTTTTAAATAAAGAACTTACAGATTTAAAAGCTGAGTATGAGAATTATAAGAGTAAAATCTTAGGATCAAATTCCTCAACAGTTGTCTTCAATGAAATCCTTAGCAAGCATGGTACTAAAGGGAAAAAGAATGAGGGATTGGGATACAACTCAGTTCCTCCTCCTACTACTTGTTGTCCCCTGCCTGTTAAGGAAGGCTTTGAAGA
Organism: Helichrysum umbraculigerum; assembly: GCA_949592205.1. Classification (NCBI taxonomy): domain Eukaryota; kingdom Viridiplantae; phylum Streptophyta; class Magnoliopsida; order Asterales; family Asteraceae; genus Helichrysum; species Helichrysum umbraculigerum. The sequence continues at coordinate 41,242,403 of CATIUR010000005.1, forward strand.
GATTCCCGTTGACTGGTCCAAGCTCTATGGTTTAAAAGCTAAAGATGCTAAAGAAACCAACCATAACAAACCGGCAAAGGAGAAAACCATGCGGCCAGAGTACCCCTTGCCAAAGTTTGTTAAGTCTGTGCATGAATCTCCGGTTAGTGTTAAGGAGAATGTTGAAGTAAAGAATGAATCTCCTGTTAGTGTTGCGGAGATTGTTGAGATTGAGGACATTACGGATCAGGAGTATCCAGAGGTTAAGAAGGTTGCATTTAAACCTGATAAAGTGATTTCAAAGGTTGAACCTGAAATTAAGGTTCAACCAAATAAAGGAAAAGCAAAGGTTTTAAACTCGAAACAACAAACTTTACAGTCACCTGTAAAGATTTTGCAAAGAAAATCAGTAAATGAAAATGTTTCGTATGATAAACCTTCAACTTCAACCTCTCATCCAAAACAAACATCTTCTAAGACGTGTACTCAATGTTCATGTTCTAGAAATGTTTCTCCACATCCTGTGGTAATTCCTCAGCCTCAACCGTTTGTTGAGACTCGTTCTTGTTTCTACTGCAAGAAACAAGGACATTTAATCCGTGAATGTCCAAAGCTGTCAAATCAGCGATATGGGAGAGAGATGCCTAGGACATCTGTTTATAAAAACTCTTTTTCTAAATCTCCACCTAGGCGTCACTCAAACTCTCCCAAGCCTGTTTCGAAACCAAGTAATGTTGAGCAAAAACCTTTGCTACTTCAAAAGCCTAACATTACTTCTATTACCATTTCCGAATCTTCAAAAGTTTGGAAACGTAAAGAGTCTGATGTTGACTCTTCAGTTGTCAACAATAACACATCAGATAAAAATTCTAATTTGTTTAAAAATAAAATCCTATCTGACGTGATTATTGTTGATGACCACGGTCGACCTAAGTCTGTAAAGGCTTGGGTCACCGTTTCTCACTAATCTCCTTTGTTTGTGTGTTGCAGCAGTCAGAACGCGTTAAAGATAGCGAATGGTATTTGGATAGCGGCTGCTCGCGACATATGACGGGCGATGTATCTCTTCTTGTGGATATTAAACCACATGCAGGAGGTTATGTTGCCTTTGCTGGAGATTCTGGGGGAACTATTTCTGGAAGAGGAACGTTAACTAACGGCAATGTTAGTTTCGAAAATGTGAACTACGTGGAACAGCTTACGCACAACTTGCTAAGTGTTTCACAGGTCTGTGATAAGGATTATACAACTGCGTTCACAAAGACTGAGTGTGTGATACTGAAGCCTGGGTATGTCATTCCGGAAGAATGGGTGTTACTGAGAGCGCCAAGAAAGGATGACACCTACATTTTGAATATGAGAACTGTTGAGACATCGAACGAGTATACGTGTCTCTTGTCTAAGGCTTCTGAAAAGGATTCACTGCTTTGGCACAGGCGAATGGGACACATTCATTTCCGAAAAATGAATTTCTTGACCAAAAATGATCTAGTGCTAGGAGTTCCAAAACAGTCATTTGCTCTAAAGGATGACTGTATCTCCTGCCAAAAAGGAAAGTTACGTAAGAAGTCCCATAAGTCTAAGCAGGTGAATTCCATAAATGCTCCATTGGAACTACTGCATATGGATCTTTTCGGTCCAGTTTCTACAAAGAGCATTGGTGGTCGGTCTTACTGCTTGGTAGTTACTGATGACTACTCACGGTTTTCGTGGGTTTACTTTTTGACCACGAAAGGGGAAACTCCTGAGATACTGGTGTATTTGTTGGACAAGTTGGCAAATCTGTGCAACTTGAAGGTGAAAAGGATACGAAGTGACAATGGAACTGAGTTCAAGAACTCAACTCTCGAATTGTTTTGTGCTACAAGAGGTATTGAGCATCAATTTAGTGCTCCGAGGACTCCACAACAGAATGGAGTTGCAGAAAGGAAGAACAGGACAATAATCGAGACAGCTCGGACTATGTTAGCTGACTCCAAGTTACCAATCATATTCTGGGCTGAGGCAGTTAATACTGCCTGTTATGTTCTCAACAGAGTACTCACGGTTAAGAAAAGGAACAAAACGTGTTATGAACTTTTTAATAACCGTAAGCCAAATCTACAGTTCCTAGAACCATTTGGGTGTCCATGCCTGATCATGATTACAAAAGATAAGGTCTCTAAGTTTGGTGATAAAGCTGTTGAAGGGATTTTTCTTGGATATGCAGTCAACTCTCCGAACAAAAGAGTCTTCAACAAATCAACGAATCAGATCGAAGAGCATTTTGAAGTGAAGTGTTTAAGGTATACGGAACCTCCTCAAGGAACGGGTCCGGATTGGTTTTTCAACTATGGAAACCTATTCAACTCTTTCAATATTCCGGAAGAAGATGAAACGGAAGAGTTGGTTTCTATACTGCATGAGCTTGATATTTCTCAAGATACACCCGTTACTAATAAACCATCCGACCCATCTCCTAATGCAACACCCGCACCTCCACCGACTAATCCTACACCTCCACAACCTACACCTACTCCTTCACCAACACCCACACAACCGAAAACAACTACCAAATCACCACCATCAACACCATCTCCTACTCCACCATCTTCGGCAGCTCCTTCTAAAACAGTTTACAACTATACAAAGGAGCTTCCATATGATCCAAATATGCCTCCTTTAGAGGAACCTCAAGAAGAAGATGAAGTGGAAGAAACAATGAACTACTCTCACTTATTTTCTCATGAAGATGAAGGAGAAGAAGAAGAGATAGTCATTCCTGAGTCTGCTGCTACTCCTGAAACTGAGGGAGATTTGAACAATTTGGGTGTGGATCTTGTGCCAGGTACCATACCAGAAACACGTATACATAAGGATCACCCCATTGATGATATCATTGGTGATCCTCATGCATCTGTTCAAACACGACAGCAAACAAAGCAGACTTCAGCTCAGCAGCTTTTGGGACTTATTGCTCATATTGATTCATGTCATTTGTCTCAAATTGAACCGAAAAAGGTTGATCAAGCCTTAAAGGATCCATCTTGGGTCGAGGCTATGCAGGAGGAACTACAGCAAATAAACAAGATGAATGTTTGGGAAATTGTTCCTCTACCCAAGGGTGCTCACTTGACGGGTACTCGTTGGGTTTTCCGTAACAAAATGGATGATCGTGGGGCTGTTATTCGAAACAAAGCCCGTCTGGTAGTTCAAGGATATAGTCAATTAGAGGGTATTGACTATGATGAAGTTTTCGCTCCTGTTGCTCGTTTGGAATCAATTCGGATTTTTCTAGCTTATGCTTCTTTTAAAGGATTCCGAGTGTATCAACTTGACGTGAAGTGTGCTTTTCTATATGGAGATGTTGATGCAGTGATCTATGTCTGTCAGCCTCCCGGTTTTGAAGACCCAAAGCATCCTAATCATGTTTGCAAGCTGAAGAAAGCTTTGTATGGTCTTCATCAATCTCCTCGACTTTGGTATGAGCGACTTGCCACGTACTTACTGAAGAATGGTTTTGATAGAGGACAGATTGATAGCACGCTTTTCATCAAAAGGGAAGGAGCGGATTTGTTACTTGTGCAGGTCTATGTGGACGACATAATCTTTGGATCAACTAATGATCAGTTGTGCAAGGATTTTGAAGGACTGATGAAATCTGAGTTTGAAATGAGTGCTATGGGGGAACTCACGTTCTTTCTGGGGCTACAGGTTGAGCAATCTGATAGTGGAATATATATTCACCAGTCAAAATATGTCACTGACATGTTAAAGAGATATGAATTGCTCAACTGTAAACACTTCGGCACTCCAATTGAAGCAAGACACAATCTTGGACCTAATGAGGACGATGAAGACTGCAAGGAGAAGGACTATCGATCAATGATAGGCTCTCTCATGTACCTGACTGCCTCAAGACCAGATATCGTGTTTGCTGTTTCTCTCTGCTCACGATTTCAAGCAAATCCGAAGGTGTCTCATATGAAGGCAGTAAAACGCATTTTTGGATATCTCGCTTTTAGGCCATCTCTGGGTCTATGGTATTCAAACGAGAAAAACTTCGAGTTAACTGCCTATTCGGATTCGGATCTTGGTGGCTGCAAGATAGATATGAAGTCAACTACTGGAGGATGTCAGTTTCTTGGATCGCGCTTAGTTTCTTGGCAGTGCAAAAAGCAGACTGCGGTTGCTATTTCCACAGCTGAAGCCGAGTATGTTGCTGCTGCAAGTTGCTGTTCTCAGGTTCTCTGGATTCAGCATCAGCTGCGTGATTACGGGTTCAATCTCTCTATGACTCCTATTTATATTGATAATACAGCTGCTATATCTATAACTCACAATCCCGTACAGCACTCTAAGACCAAACATATTGAACTTAGGTTCCACTTTATACGGGATTGCTTTGAGAAACACCTTATAGATGTTGTACATATAGAGACCCTTAAGCAGTGTGCGGACCTTTTCACAAAAGCCTTTTTGCGATCACGTTTCATTGAACTGGTCAATCTAATAGGTTTAAGGTTCTTTCAGTCAAAGAAATGATTTGTGACTTGGATTTTTTTAGATTTTTAAATTCAATTTTAAAAAAAAAAAAAAAAAAAAAAAAAAAAAAAAAAAAAAAATAATCGCAACAGCCACTCTTTATACTCTTTAGTATTAAAGAAAACGCAAGGTTGCTACATTTTTTAAAATAGACGTTGAAGTTGTGTCTGTAAACAACTTGGGATATGATAGTACATCGGGTGACATGCACAAAATAGAATTTTAAGGTTTATCTTGGATGTGTCAGTAGGTTTATCTGACACACTTAAAACAGTTTTTATCTAAATTATATTCATCATACGATGTATTGGTAGGCATGCTACACACCGGTTTGTGAGTGAGTAAGAAGTAATGATAAAACTTGTCTATTACTTTGTGAAAAATGTTATCTGATGTATGACATAAGTCTTAATTGATAAATGGAAGTACTATCATACACTGTCATAATTATGTAAATGTAAAATGGGCATATAGTAATAATATGATTATTCGCCTAACTAATGGTGACTATTGTTGTACTCACGTACAGACCTGAATCCATTAGTTATGCAAATAGTCTCAAACTTGTTATGTTCATACTAAGGGACCCTCTGTTGTACTAAGTACAGAACTGGGGCCACTAGTATCTTCATAGTCGGTTTGATGTATGCCTAAATATAAATATCAAGTGTATATTACGAGAAAACCGAGATAAACTTGGTCTTGTAATCTCTACCTTGTGTGAATATGCAGTGTTTGTTTTACTGAAGTTTATCAGTATATCATATAATAGGTTTCACAAAATTAATATTCATTCTAACAATAAAGGTTAGCTCACAAATATGGATGTAACATGTTTAGGTGGACAAACAATACCAATAATTGTCTTGAAATAATTTTTATAAAATGTGTTTTAAATGTGCCAAGTAAATTTAAAGTGGACAAATATACTGATGATCGAAATAACACTTACTATTCCTAATAAATGCATGTTATTCCGATATGATCCCTAAGCAGACAAAAACAACTCCGTCACCAAAAATAGAGTGTTAGTTATTTCTATTTTTTGTAAAATTAAAGAAAATACTAAAAAGAATTTTTTAGTTTAGTTATTTTATTTTATTTTATTTTTATTCTATGTTATTTTCCCAAGTCACGAGTTATTTAGAAATTATTTGCTAAAAATAACGAGTAAACGGTTTGAAAATTTCGAAATTGAATCACAACTGTTTTATGCGACGTTCGGCTCTACGTCGCCTGCGACGTCCCAGCCTACGTCGCACATAGGGTTACACTTTAAATAGTGTCCACTGCGACGTAACTCGTCACACTATTCACTATTCACGTGTGACGTAGCCTGCGACGTACGAGAGGCGATTTGCGACGTAGCATTTTTTCGAGCATATTTGTGATTTGTTGCTGTTTTCTTTCCGATCTATTCACGTAGTTTTGATCTACTCGTTATTCCGCACACTTAGGTACCGATTTTACCCGTTTTCACCGTGTATATTGTGTTTAATTGCTATGTATATATTACGGGTTAAAGGGGTTTCGGTTTTGGGATAAATTAGATGGTATATCGTGTAAATCACTGGTTATAACTTATGTTTTCGCCATCACCATCGTAGGGCGCACCTTATTGTGTGATCAATTTTGAAAACCCCTAAATTTGACAATTAGGTTTTCTGGGTTGGGGATGAATGTTCGTCAGTGCGACGTACGATGCGACGTAGTCGCCTACGTCGCTCTAATTAGCAATTAATTAATTCCTACGTCGCCCTTCCCTACGTCGCCTTTTATGCGACGTCCGATGCGACGTAGCACTCTACGTCGCTATTTTAATTAATGTGATTAAATTCACAATAAATTGCAAAATGCGACGTCCCCCTTTACGTCGCTCGACTTTTATGCGACGTACGGGCTTACGTCGCTTTTCAATTTATTTTGATTTTAGGCGACGTACAGTTCTACGTCGCTCTGTGTTCATGCGACGTACGTGGCTACGTCGCTAGTTCCAGGAATTTTGATAAAGGTTTTTCCAAAAAATGTAAATTTTTTGCTAACCCTTTTCGAGTTGCAATCTGTTTCTGTTTTTGCAGATATGGCTTTGATTTTTGAAGCTCGTCACAATACGACTGCTTATCTGGTTGACACTTCTGATAAAGCTGCACCGTATCGTCAGATGATTGCATTTTTGAGACGTTCTAGGGTATCTCACGTCATTTCCGATACCACGGTGGTTTTTGGAAATCTGATCAACCCATTTTGGAGGAACGCAACTGTCGTTACTGAAAACGACGTTAGACGATTGGTCTCTACCGTTCTGGGTACGGAGGTCACTATTACAGAACAGAGCATTCGGGAACTTTTACAGCTCAACGATCAGCCGGATATGCCTATCGGTTTTGATCATATTTTTGTTACTGGAGCTATGCAACGAATAGGATATCCAGGAATTCCCTCTGATCAGTACAGGAAAGCGAATCTCACGCGTGTTTGGAGATATCTGATGCACGTGATTATCGTTTGTTTGGGGAATAGAAAAGGTGGAACGGATGGTATGAGCCGAAGTCTGGCTTCTGCTATGTTAGCATTGGTATACAACAAGCCGTTCAACTTCTCAGGATTTATCTTCAAGGCTATGGTTGATAATGCGAACGCTGGGGATCAGAAATGGATTTTATATCCACGTTTTGTTCAGTTGCACATTAATCGTCATCATCCAGCTCTTCAGGCACAGGGTGATCCCGATCAGCTATTAAAGATTTCACCGATGATGAGTCGGATTTTCACTATTTGTGCAAGTTTTGAGAAAGGGGTTGCGGCAGCAACGGATGTTCCCTTATTTGGTGCAATTGTGGACGAGAATTATGTACCGCCCCCAGATCCTCAGTATATGGATGTTCCAGCACCTCAGCAACCGCAGCAACCGTTTGTGAACATTCCAGTTCAAGCTGCGGGGGAGAACATTCCTGCTCAAGCTGCGGGGGAGAACGTGGATGCCCTTTTGGAGAACATTGAGCAGTTCGGGCATGTGGATTCGGACAATCCAGCATCGCATGATACGGTTGAGGATTCCGATTCTGAAGATATTGCGATTGTAGGACCTCAGGATGGGGGTCCGACGCCTGAGCATTCTGATGGTACTGTTCCGCATCCCTCTGAGATGGAACGTATCAGGCTTTCAGATTCATTCAGATATCTGCGGATTAAGCGTCGAATCAGACAAGGACGCAAGTATGTGCCTCCACGAGATACGGGAAAGCGTACACGTGATGGTGATGATCCTGCTGATGAGACTTATCAACCAAGACGTCGTGTTCGTCGTTCTTCGTCAACACGAGCTCCAGTCAATCCACAGCACCAGGATGTTTTTGAGATTCAACCGACTCCAGCTTTCATGCAAAAGATCATGGAAGATATGCAGCTGATGAAGCAAAAGCTGGAGGCTCAGGATGAGAAGATCGCTGAACAAGCTGCTTTGATCGAGGTTCAATCTAAAGCGCTTGAGGAAACGAAGAATAGGGTTCATGTTTTGGAAGGCAGGTTACTTGCCTCGGGGGAGTCTGGGTCTGGGATACCCACTTTAGAGTCAAGTGAACCTGCGTCTGTAAATCCCAACCCTGTAATTGAAAATATTAATGAAAATATTTCTCTTTTGGATTATTTCTCTGTTGATGATATTCCAGGTCAACCAAGACCGCTGGCAGTTGATTACTCATTCGCTGACTTATCATTTATTCAGAGGATGGCCAGTGGAGTTGGCTCTGAGGAAGAAACAGAAAATGTTTTTGAGATGAACGAGGATGTCTCGATTGAAGAAGAGCAGTTGAATGAAGATGAAACATATGATGATGCACAATCTGGGGAAACTTATGATAATGCACCAATTATTGAATCTGATTCAAGTGAAGACGAGAGTCCTGATAAAGCGCAACATGGAGAATCTAGTTCTGCTGCAACTCCAGTTCCAGAGACACAGGCACCGGACTCAGCAGCAAAGAAATTAACTGCTGAAGAAAAGAGAGAGAGAAACAAGAAATGGTGGCCTAAGGGACGAAATCCAGTTCCTATTCCAGTGAAATGTCAAGTGTACCGGGTTAGTCGGAATTATACCGGTGTAATTAAAAGCTGGAAGTGTCAAAGGAATCTGTTTATGATAAAGAGAGAAGATGGAGTTCAGTATTTTAGGATGCGTTTTGATAGATTGAGCACGTTGCCAAAAGGAGAGATTAATCGATTAGCTCAGCTTAAATTGATTAATCCTTTCGAGAATGATTATGCTGAGTTCATTCAAAGATGTCTACGTCGGGAAGTATTATCGAAGACTTATTCGAAATTGAAGCCGACGTTGGGAACTCGGTATACGTGGAAGAAAAAGATTGATCCAGTCACCAGGAAGCCTTTGGTTAAAATTCACTATTCGCCGGCTAAATGTTTGACTGAGATACCTCTGGAATCAGTTCCTTATTATTTTCTGAGAAGACTTGTGAAATGGGAACTTGATCCACAGACTGGCGAAGCGGTTATTACTTTTGTTCCAGATTCTGAACCGTGGCCAGAAGTTGGAGGTATATGGAATTTGAAGCAAGCAACGTTTAGGCTGTACGATCCGATGAGTTTAATTAATTTTCATGAAAAAGATTTAAGAAAACTTTATGATAATCGGATTCGAGTTGGTCAGAAGAATGAATTCAACAGACGATTAGCACAGCAGTTTTACAATGTTGTTACTGTTTGCGTAGCTAATGGAATTCATGCCGACGGCCAGTTTCCTGCGGGCTGGGTTTAAAGAAGATTTTTGAAGACCAAGCTGAAGACACGGGGGAGTTTGTTAGTACATGTTTAGTGTCTGTCAGTTGGTCTAGCTCGTAGTTTGTATTTAGTTTTGTATTTCTGACTCCTGCGACGTAGCGCACTACGTCGCAGGTGCGACGTCAGGTATTGGGCCTGCGACGTAGCAGTCGTCGCATGGGCTTGGGCCTGCGACGTAGCGTGCTACGTCGCAGGTGCCAAACTTTGTATAAAAACGTTTTACGTTTTCTGTTTTAGGGTTGACGAAACCCTAAACATAATCAGTCGAAATCTCTGTAATCTGACCGAATATTATTGAATATAATACGTTTCGTTTGATATTGATTGCGTATTGATTGTTCGTGTGTTTGTTTGATAATCTAATCGTTGTTTCCGCCATCGATTGGATTGACTCGGTTCGTTCTAGATCCTAAGTAAGGGACTAACAGAACTTATGAATAAAGTTCATGGGTTTAGTTGATTATGCTAAAATCAAAGCTTGTAAGCTTATGTTATTAGAGTGTAATTGATAATTGTTGTTAATAATGATAATTGAGATTATTGAAGCTAACATGAGTAAATTGAATTAGTGTTCATAAGGGTTTTAATAAATCCTTGATGTTGAAAGTCAATGATCTTGTTGTTGGTGTAATTATTTTAGCTAACGATGATTAATATGAATTAAGATGATAATATGATCTTAAGGATTATGATTTGATAAATGATTATGGAATTTTGATGTTTGAGATGATTATCCATAATCTTGGCATGATGTTATATTCATATTAAGATAAGTGACTAATTTGTGTATCCTGTTGTATTCTCATATGTGCAGAAGGCTCAGTGATATTAGACTACTGAGTGGATGGCTGAGGTATTCGGTGAGTGGATCTCTAATCCTCAGCGTAACTTGGTTGTAACAAGTTTGGTTACAACAAGTAACGTATTATTACTTTATCCGTTGCATTGATGATTATGTTGATAGTAATAATACTGTTGATATGTTGACTAGTTGAATATGTGACTTGTTGATTACGTGATCACTTGAGTTAATTGGCCTTCGGGCATCAGTTGTTAATGAGGCAACGAGTTGTTGAACTGTTGGTTGGGCTAGTTGGTTATCCAAAGTTTAACACACCTCCTGTGTTAGTTGAAGATAATCACTAGCTATCGGTCTCGTCCGTATGGCCATACGGATAGGTTGGGTAAGTGTTCTTGGGGAGCCTCCCGGGTTTATGGTTATCCCCAGAGCCGCCGATCCTCATTGTGGTGTTGTTGATTAGTTGAATTGTTGCATTGTTGAACTGATGCATTGTTGATGTGTTGTATTGGGTACTTGCTTGTTTAGTGCTAATTGTTGTACACCAAGTTGTTGCGCTAAGTTAAGTTGTTGATTAGTATCTGCTCACTTAGCGTTATGCTAATCCCCCACATTATCCCTTCTTGCAGGTTTTGGCTATTGTATTGGGTGGGCAAGAAGTTGGACTTGAAGGAATGTTTGACATGCTGACGTGACTCTGACATTTGATTTAAATAAATTAATGATATCTTTTGTTTTATATAACACCCATGTTGATAAACTGTGTTTTGAATTAAGTTGATTTTATACCTATATGAAACAATGTATCTTATAAATGTAGAAATTGGGATAACGCTTCCGGTACAATATATTTAAATGTTTTCAAAATGAGGGGTGTTATAAGTTGGTATCAGAGCATAGGTTTGGGCGAATTGGACATTGCAAGGTGTTCAATCCCAAATCTATGGTAGTGTCAAGTCAAACATTCCTGGGAGTGCGGGATTAGTAGTTGCATGAGAAAGTTGTTATTGAATGTGTACTAACCTATAAAAAGTTGCAAAAGTGTTGTTTTGGTTGCAGAAACGGAGGAATATGAGGAACCAATAGGTATTCTCATTGATTCCTCAATACTCGTGGGCCTAGATATGCCAGGTAATTCTCCATAAATTCAATGAATTTAAATAAGTTTGAATTGTTTACTTTTCTATGTTATGATTAGTAGTGAAGTAAGTTGAGTCAAACTGCTATGATTCCTTAGTGATGAGTCCTTGATAATAGTTGCTTGTAAATCTGATGAGGAGATACTAAATGAGATGTTTAACATCATAGAAAGGTGTAGTAGTTGTATTATGTGGATTTAATTGTGTCTACAATATGAAATTAAAATATGAAATCGATTGTATGAATTGTTATGTGAAATAATAATTTTGGAAGTACTGTGATTAGCAAAGTTGAAATGACTCTAGATAGTGAAATGAGATTGTTGGAATATCTCAATCGAGGTAATTTGGAGTCTTGTTGTTGTTTAAATGAGAAAGTGTCCATTGATTGGGAATGGTATGTTTGACACAGAAAAGTCAAAGTTGAGATTAGTAGAGTCGAATTTGGTAATATATATACTATAAAGTGATGAATATGGTAAGATGTTTATGTGTTTAATAATGATCATGATTGTAACTGAATTATGATCTATATACTAAAAGCGGTAATATAATGAAGTCGACGTGGTCAACCAAACTAATATGTATTGACAAGTTGTGAAAAGTCAAAGTGATCATGAAATTGGAAAACTTGTTGTGATTGGTCTAAATTTGATGATTTTATGTGAATTTGGTGTTTTAAGAATATAATGAGACACCGATAGCGAAAGTGAAGTTGTTTGACTTGGTAAAGTCAAAGAAGTGTAAAATGGGTGTTAAAATTTGTAAACATATAGGTTGAAACCCAAATGGGTTGTTAAAGTGCCCAAATGGGTCACTGGGTGGTTAAATGGTTAAAATGAGTATTGGTTTGGTTATGACCAATGTAACAGTGATTTTAAGTCTTACATATAGTAGGAATGGGTGTTGAAAGTGTTGAAGTAGTTAAACTAGTAGATTTTGGTAAAAGTGCCCAATTGGACCCCTAAACGGGTCAACGAGTGAAAATACGATAGGAAGGGTATATGGGGGTGATGAATATGCCCACACGTCTTAAATATATATAGAAACATGTTGGTAAAGGGTTGAAGTCAGAAAGTAAGCCATTTGGAATATGGCGTGTTCACTAAATGGTCGGAAATGGCCTAAAATGAGTTACACGTCCGTTTTATCGTAAAATGTGAAAATTGAAAAAGTGTAAAAAGGGAAAGTTTTATTTTGGCATAGTGGAGGTGCCTGCAAAATTTCATGACCTAACTCCTTACGGTTTGTGAGATATGCGCGTTTGAAATTCGCATTTTTGCACTAAGATGTTCAGTCTGCTGTGCAGACAGGGGACCCGGCGGCTGGAGGTTATAGCCGGCGGCTGGAGGTCCAAACCGGCGGCTGGATGCCCCAAGCCGGCGGCTTCTTTTGGCTTTAAAACGCACTTTTGTTCTGTTTGCAAAAATTGGTGTTAGCCGGCGTTTCGACTCGGGTAGCCGGCGGGTCAATACATTTAGCCGGCGGCTAGATATGTTAGCCGGCGGCTCATGTAGCCTAGCTGGCGGTTTGTGGGTATTTACAGGATTAAATTATTTTTTTTACGTTTTTCGACGTTCGACGTAACTTTTGACGTAGAAATTTCCGCTAGAAAATTTCGGTGTCCGATTAAGATGAAATTTACATGTCCACTCAAAAACGTGCCAACGGTCAAAGCTCATCGCCTTGCCATGAGCCCTGTCAGTTTTCGGCACTTCGGGGTCGTTTGGGGCCCGAAAATCGCGTTTTATTGTTTTTCGAACCTTATTTTGAACTTTTAGCTTACGTTTTGTATTGGGCTTTTGTTTTATTGAGCCCAGAGATCATTCCTGTGATTATATGCAATATTAAAACTTGTTTTAAGAGGTCTATATGGTTCATTGTGTATGAGTCGGTTGTAGGCGGTTTACTTAACTACAAAGTATGCCAGTATATGGTATTGATGACTATTGTTAACTAGGGTTAGTAAACATTGATTATGGGATTATGTGGATCATATTATGTGGATAAATTGAAATATGATAAAGTATTGAATCATATAGAGAAATAGAAAATGTTGAATTAAGCGTTTTAAGAAATTACGAAATAAGCATAGGAGCTTATATTGATGTAATAGTTAAGCATGAAATACTCATTAAGGGTATATAGATTGACTATTACGTGTTGAATATTATACATAATATTGATGAACTGTTTAGTACTAAATGTACTATAAGTATTAAGTTATATAAATAATCCTTGATATTGAATCGGGTAATAAAGAAGTTGACTGATGTATTGTGTCAGACATTGGTGTTGTATGCTTGTATTGTTAATATCTACATGATGATATGAGTAGTTTACCTTTAAAGTGATAAGTTGAGAATAGTAACGAGTTAATACATAGTTGTATACCTGTTGCACGATGTTGCTATATATGTGTAAGATGTTGATATCATTGTTGTAAACTATGAGAGAGTAAAGTAATAACTTTGAAAATGAATGGTATGAAGTGACCTGAGAATAAAGTGTGACTGACATAATATGACGACGTCTGGCCAACGTATTTATATTATGCCATTTCACATGGAGTTGTTGAGGTTACTAAGTACCATATAAAGTTAAGTGGTTTTAAAATCACAGATAAGATATGTTGACCTGTAATAGATAAATAGTCAATGTTGAACTAATATGAAAGAGTAATAAATCACTAAGTTGTTGTTGCTAATGTGATATCTATGGCACATTTGATGTGTATGTGTGATTCATTGTCAATAGTAAGAGTTAAAAGTTGATTTAAGCAAAGTAGAAGTAAGTTGAATGTGAATAATATTGTGTTAATATTGTTGAATAGATGACTAATGTCAGCACCTTGTGTTGTTGAGATACCAATGATGATGTTTGGTATTAACAGGTGTTGAGTTAGCATCCAAGTTGTTGTGAACGGATGTTAGTTGATTATATGAAACTGGTTGTAACGATAAAATAAATTGACCTCTACCTATTGCTTACTGATTTTCTTACTTGTTGATGGTTATATGGTTGTGGATTCCTGTTAAGTAAAGGATTTCATATAATCAAGTTGTAATTATATTTGCAAGTTGTAAAGTAGTAATTAACTAGTTGCTAAAATTGGAAAATCTAACGATGTGATGACTAAAGAAGTATATGATTATTGTTGTCGTCGTAGTTGTATTTGTTGCTATAGTTGTTGTTGTAATAAAGATGACACGTTAAGTGACTATAAGTTAAGATTGACATAGTGGGTATGAATGATCATGTAAGCGATCAGTTAATTATCAGAGATAGGATATATGTTGAATAGTGGCATAGTAAAATGTATCAATATATGCACATGTGGATATGTGCTTGTAGAAAGGATGTTAAATGTATACATAATTAAGGAGTTACTCTAGGGGGTGACATGGAATATGTATAACGATTATTGTGATTAGATAGTTGATGTGTTTGGTGTTAACAAATTTAGTGGAGAACAACACACAACTTATGTGTATATAAAAAGTAAATTGAAGTATATCTCGATGATGTGTAAGCTAATAAGATGTATATACATTCTGTGTTTAAGGGAATAAGTATGTGTAAATACATGTGGTATTTAGAGGGAATTAAGATATGTATAAGTGAATTAAATTGTAATCACCTTTGTGTGATTATAATAATGAATAAGTATGTGGTTAAAAGTGTGTAAGAAAAAGATTATTAGTGAATTGAAATGAGAATAAGTGGTGGTTGTGTTAATCTATATTGACTAAGTGGGATTAGATTTCGAGGACGAAATCTCTTAAAGGGGGGAAGATTTGTAACACCCTGTTTCTGGGTCTAGTAGTATTTAACATTTTCTGACTGTGAACTATTATTAAGTGTGTCAGAAAATAGGTGTGCTGTATTATTTGAAATAAATAGTAATAATAGTCGAATAATTTATTGTGACTAATAAATTATTGAGTGTTTTAATTTTATTTAGTTGACGGTAAAATAAAATAATGTTTCCCCGCAAATGGTTTTTAAGTACCAGACAATGATAAGTACGGGGGACAAAACTAGTACACATATTATCTAATATATGTGTAAAAGTACGTATGAAATATCAGAAACATTCCAGTGAGTTCGTGAGAGCGAGAGAAGGGTTTCAAAACCCTAATTCATCATCAATCATCAAAGTTTTTGGAATTAAATCACACTGTCTTCCCCTGTTCTTGGTTTAGTCGTACGTATCAAACCACAGGGACAATATTAAACTCTTGAAACAAGGTTTGAGGTGAAATTGAAGCTTTAGAACTATGGATTAAGCTTCAAAATCGTGATTTGAGCATTCCATCATCATCATAAACACTTTGTAAGTTCTAATTCTTTGATTCTATAAACCCTAGAAAATGGGTTTTGGTGTATTTGATTTAATTAGTATGATTAAGTTAAAATTGAAGCTTGAATTGCTTGTAGGATTGTTAATTGATGATTACTATATGATTATAAGCTAAACCCTAGCATAAAGTTGATTAATTCCATATATGATCATAGATGGTTTATGGGTTTAGTTGATAATCCATGAATTAAAGCTTGTAATGATCATATAATGCTTGGTTAATGTTAAAATCATGATTTTAGGTGAAGCCTAATGTAAAAGTGGAGAATTTAATATGAACTTATGAATAAAGTTCATGGGTTTAGTTGATTATGCTAAAATCAAAGCTTGTAAGCTTATGTTATTAGAGTGTAATTGATAATTGTTGTTAATAATGATAATTGAGATTATTGAAGCTAACATGAGTAAATTGAATTAGTGTTCATAAGGGTTTTAATAAATCCTTGATGTTGAAAGTCAATGATCTTGTTGTTGGTGTAATTATGTTAGCTAACGATGATTAATATGAATTAAGATGATAATATGATCTTAAGGATTATGATTTGATAAATGATTATGGAATTTTGATGTTTGAGATGATTATCCATAATCTTGGCATGATGTTATATTCATATTAAGATAAGTGACTAATTTGTGTATCCTGTTGTATTCTCAGATGTGCAGAAGGCTCAGTGATATTAGACTACTGAGTGGATGGCTGAGGTATTCGGTGAGTGGATCTCTAATCCTCAGCGTAACTTGGTTGTAACAAGTTTGGTTACAACAAGTAACGTATTATTACTTTATCCGTTGCATTGATGATTATGTTGATAGTAATAATACTGTTGATATGTTGACTAGTTGAATATGTGACTTGTTGATTACGTGATCACTTGAGTTAATTGGCCTTCGGGCATCAGTTGTTAATGAGGCAACGAGTTGTTGAACTGTTGGTTGGGCTAGTTGGTTATCCAAAGTTTAACACACCTCCTGTGTTAGTTGAAGATAATCACTAGCTATCGGTCTCGTCCGTATGGCCATACGGATAGGTTGGGTAAGTGTTCTTGGGGAGCCTCCCGGGTTTATGGTTATCCCTAGAGCCGCCGATCCTCATTATGGTGTTGTTGATTAGTTGAATTGTTGCATTGTTGAACTGATGCATTGTTGATGTGTTGTATTGGGTACTTGCTTGTTTAGTGCTAATTGTTGTACACCAAGTTGTTGCGCTAAGTTAAGTTGTTGATTAGTATCTGCTCACTTAGCGTTATGCTAATCCCCCACATTATCCCTTCTTGCAGGTTTTGGCTATTGTATTGGGTGGGCAAGAAGTTGGACTTGAAGGAATGTTTGACATGCTGACGTGACTCTGACATTTGATTTAAATAAATTAATGATATCTTTTGTTTTATATAACACCCATGTTGATAAACTGTGTTTTGAATTAAGTTGATTTTATACCTATATGAAACAATGTATCTTATAAATGTAGAAATTGGGATAACGCTTCCGGTACAATATATTTAAATGTTTTCAAAATGAGGGGTGTTATAGTAAAGGCTTCTATAGATTGTCCAACTATATTCTTTATCATTACTTCTTCCTCATGAGTCAAATTTCGGTTCTCCTCACGCGGGGAAGAACGTTCACTGGTATTCTTAGTAGCATCCATCTAACACAAAATCAACAATTCAGTTAATACTTTCAATTTTCACATAATATAAATAACAATTAAACTTCATGCACAATTTATCAAAACAATTCTCCCCTAATCTGCATTATGTTTAAGTGCTATGAATCACCCATGTGCAATAGTATAATATTAATTTCGTTGGCCAGACGAAATCATATTAGACTTACCACACACTTCTATTCATTACCCTTAAACACAATCAGTCATAACAACACATCTTGAAATCATATAAAAACATAATCATGCATTCATAATAGTTTAAGACTACGCAATCCTAAAGTGGATTACATAATTCTTTTAAAATATCGCTCTGATACCAACTTGAAACGTCCCAAATTTGTGAACATTTTTTTTAGTAAGTCCCACGTCTAAAATATGACATTATAGACTCGTTATATCATTCCCTCAATCAAATAAGGATTCAAATAAGAAAATGTTGAATTTACAAGTGATTCCCCATGAATGACTCCCATTCCCCAGGAATCAGGCTTGCTATTAACATTTAGATACGGATTCCCCAGGAATGACTCCCATTCCCCGGGAATCAGGGCTGCACAACTAATACCCAAATACGAATTTCAAACGGGCATAACTTTTTACTCGTTACGAGTTAGACCACCAAATTTTGCAGGCACCTCCAATATGCCAAAATGAAACTTTCACTTTTTACACTTTTTCAAAATACGCGTTTATCGAGAAAACGGACGTATGACCAATTTTGACAATAAAATGACCATTTTAGTGCACTAACCAAATCTCAAACCATGAAGGCTGAGATGTTGAGCTTTTGACCACATTCCATGTGACACTCCTCCAAATTAGGTATATAATTATACTTAATTACATGCATTTCTTACGCTAATTCCCTGCGTTTGTGTTAAGCTAAACTTTTGATGTGATGTGAGTCTAGCGAGCCCAAAACAATAATACATGAAGTATTACATAAATTGTAATTTATAAAATTACGCGATTTTTAGCTGAAAAGTTACCGAATACGCGTCCGAATAAATGCGACAAAATAAATAACGAAAGTTGGTGACAAAATATATAATTAATAATTCGATTATTAATTACGAGTACTTATATATCTAAAACGAATAGACAAAAGGGTTTAAATATACGTTTAACATAAAACGTATTATAACACGAACAGAAACAATTCTAAAACGTGCATACGACGTCGAATCATAAAAATACAAATTTTCTCGTTCATTTGGAAGAAGTTAGAACATTACTTCAAAATATGAAATCCTAAATTTACTGAAAATTGGCGCTCAATTAACTACGCGCAGTAAAATGTACAAAAATGTACAACTATCAAAAATAATGATAACCTCATTATTCTGAAAACATATTACGAACCAGTAGAGCATCTACAAAATAAAAATATAAAATGTTAACTTTTATATTGCTAAAATTATACCCGTACTCGAAATTAGTGGGACTAATGTCCCACCAACCTACAATAATGCAGCAGACCGATTGATTTTAAACCCATACTCCCTCCATCTCCCTGTGATCATTCGGCAAAAACACACACACACAATTATTTCCATTTTCTTTCTCTCAAAACAAAGTAACAAGATCAGAGGTAAGCAACATCAGGAAGTGGAAGTGGAACAAATCCAGTGGCTTCACCATCATCATCATCAAACGTTCATCATTTTTCATCATTTTCATTTTGTAAGAAAACTTCAAATCCTTGAATTCTTTGTTTAAATTTCGATATATTACTTGCATATACGTCATAATCTAGCTACATAACATCACAAACTCGAAGATTGATGAGTGATTCTTGAAAATGGTTTTAAAACCCAAAACTTCAAATGCAAAATCGATACATGAAAACATGTTATAATGATGTAATAAGTTTTTAAATTCTATATATTGATAGTATAAACGTTTGGGTTTGATGTACAAATGATTTGAAACCCAAAACATTCGAGTTCATATACACTCTGCACGAACAGAACCTGCAAAACCTTTGAATCCGGCGGATTCAAGCGAATCCGGCGGATTCCCAACCGAAGCTCAGATGAATCCGGCGTATTCACGGGAATACGGCGGATTCCCATTATTAAACCAGTCGAATACGGCGTATTCCTTCGAATACGGCGTATTCCCACCTCTGACCGCACACAAACCTTCGGCTAAAACGATGAACGAGTAAAAGACACGGGTGAATACGGCGGATTCAAATGAATCCGGCGTATTCCAAAGCTTCACACGAACTATCTGATGAACACACACGAATCCGGCGTATTCGATTCAATCCGGCGGATTCCCCCGAACTTGATTGAATACGGCGGATTCACTCGAATCCGGCGTATTCCGATTTTTGACTTAAATCCGGCGGATTCTTTTAAATCCGGCGGATTCCCGTGTCTGGTCAACAACTTGACTTTTAACTTAAAACACAAAGCAATTCCGTTAACGACTACAATTGTACAAGACATATACGAGACATGATAAATTGTTGAATGACACTATAAAACGAGACAAACTATGATTACGGACATTGGACTTATTTAATGCGTACAAACAATAATATATATATGCGAGAATATATATATGCAACTATATAAGTATATATGTATATATGCTTACACATTTAGGACGATTCGACAAACAAACATAACTTGGGAAAATATTATTTATTTTCAAACAACAATCATCAACGACATACACAAACTTAAGAAATTGATAATTTCTTTAAACAAACAAATTATTAACGTAAGTAAACAAAGTACTTATAGTTAATACATTATTGTGTATAGGTTGACTACGTTTGGGCTACGCTATCTTATCTCGCTAGCATTCACATCCGAGCACTCACAGTGAGTTCACAAACCCCTTTTCAATGTTTTAATGTTTCAAAACTCGGGGTGGAAAACATAGAAATCGTATGTATAACCACATGCGACAACTGCTTTAAATACTGTATGTATTTGCTTGAACTGTTTATGAAGGGGTACTTCATACTTGAACTGTTTGTGAAAGGGTATTTCACACAACTATTTGAACTGTGTTTTATGAAGGGGTACTTCATGCTTGAACTATTTGTGAAAGGGTATTTCACACAACTATTTGAACTGTGTTTTATGAAGGGGTACTTCATACTTGAACTATTTGTGAAAGGGTATTTCACACAACTATTTGAACTATGTTTTATGAAATGTTTTTCATAACTATTTTGGGAATTTAGGCAACGAATCTTGGTACGGATCTAGGCTGAACGATGTAGTGCATAAAAGACCTTATGGCTACAGACTATAACCATTAGCTAGGTGACTCTAGCCACTGAGTATACGGATAGTACTATCGCCGTGACGACCCTCCTACGGATTTGGGAGCGTATACTTAATTGTCCAGCATGGCAAACAACAACAGATTAGGGTTGTGGTTTGGTTATAGGGTTAGATCGGGTTACCTTACTTGACAGGTTTAGCTCACCTTTCAAGGGATCACCGTCTAAATATTCCCACAAAACTATTGTTTAGGAAGTGATTTCCTACGTACACTGATTTGGAAATGTTAATCCTTATTTAGGTTAACTTGTGTTTCCTGCTGATAACTGATTTGGGAAATGTTATTTGTTAATAACTTGTGTTTCCTACTACAACTACAACTGATTTGGGAAATGTTATTCGTTAATAACTTGTGTTTCCTACTTGATAAACAACACTTATTGGAAATGTTATTCTTAAATGTTTAACTTGTGTTTCCTACATAACGAACAAACTTGTGAATTCACTCAACAATTTTGTTGACGTTTTACTCTATGTTTTTCAGGGAATTAGCAGCGTAAGTAAGATCTGCATGCATTATCAGGACGGACTACCCTGGACTTGTTAGGATGCCACTACTTTTGGGACACTTGGATTTCCTCTGTATAACTGCAACTACTGCAGTCATACCTATGAAATCTACTTTTGATATTATGTATTTTATGAAATACTGATTTCAACCACTACTATTACTGTTACTACTTTTCAAGTGGTAATCTTTTGTAAAACTTTAACCAATGGCATCTTAATCTATTTCGTTCTGCAATAATCATATGCTCTGAGTATGTATGTAAATGTTGGTTGTTTTACTGCTCGCACCCCCGCCACGTCACTAAGCTTCCGCAAACCACTCTACGTAATTGTAATTACCGTTTGGCGGGGTGTGACATTCCATATATACCAAGACAAAGTTGTAAGACTCTTTACCACACCCTTTACCTTTCTCTAACCCGTTTCAGACCGTAGGTGCATTTAAAGACCCAATTTGACCCTTTTTGACCCGTTAGCCCACAATGACTATTTTGACTCATTGAATAGCCAATCACAACCCATAATTGACCAATGGAATGTTTGACTACATGTCAACACTCTATATCCAATGAAAACACAATTTGACTATTTTCAACCATACACTCATTTCATAAATACTAGTTATATTCAAACACTAAATTTAAAACTCCATGACCATAATGTACATCATTTACATGAGTCATTGACTTTCAAAGTCAACCTATTTCAAAAATGCATAAGTCATGGCTCACCATGACTCACTTTTAAAACATATCTAAAAGGGCGATTTTACACAAGTATATCCACACGACATAAAAGAGAATACTTGCCATACACTAAGTTCATGCAATCCACGCTATCCCCTTAAACCGCCTTCCCCTTTCCTTGTCCACTTCCACCTAAAACATTGAAACACTTAAACAATAATCAATCTTGCTTAGTGAGCATATAAGCAACTTAACCAAATAATACATAACAAGGCTACATAAACACTAGGTTAGTGAAACTAACAACTCTATATCATAAACTTCATAAGCTTCATATCACTAACTTGTGATTGTACCCACCTCTAGCTCGGAAGCTATTCGGTAACATATACAATCAATTCATATCACTATAATCATATGCAAATAATACAAATAACCTTCACTTGATTGTACCCATCTCTAGCTCGGAAGCTATCCGGTAACATGTACAATCAATTCATATCACTATAATCATATGCAAATAATACAAATAACCTTCACTTGATTGTACCCACCTCTAGCTCGGA
Source organism: Helichrysum umbraculigerum (assembly GCA_949592205.1). Classification (NCBI taxonomy): domain Eukaryota; kingdom Viridiplantae; phylum Streptophyta; class Magnoliopsida; order Asterales; family Asteraceae; genus Helichrysum; species Helichrysum umbraculigerum. Next base: position 41,264,740 of record CATIUR010000005.1, read on the forward strand.
AGCTATCCGGTAACATGTACAATCAATTCATGTCATAACACTTCACAAGTAACAATTTAAACAAATAAATCACAATTAACTTCACATGGTTGTATGATCCTCTTATTCGGAAGTAATCCGGAAACACACACAACCATTTACTTGATTAAATCCTTATATAACTCACCTTAGCTTTTGATTCGATGATTCACAATACAATACCAAAGATAACACTTCCAACTTCTTATCACCTATACACATATCACATAACAACATGTTTAAATTCAAGGAAATCATAATTCTAAACCATTAATCACTTTTAAACCCTCCCCCACTTTGGTTAACCTAATCAATTCATTAACACTTTCACTTAAATCATGTTCTAACATAGTTTTCATACTCTAATTGCATCATAGATCACACTTTTAACTAGTTAACACTAATTCATACATATTTAACCAAAACCCCATAATTACTCAAGAACACCTATCACCAATTAATCACTTTTGAGTTGTAATATAGCTATTACTCATCACCAATTCACTTAATAACAATGATTTCAACAATTTCTAAACCTAATTTCGTATTAATTTCACTAATTATTCATAACCCATGATAAACCCACTAAAAATCAAAAACTAGGTTAAAACCTTAAGAGAAATCAACTTACAATGATTAAGAATGGAAAGAGATGATTACTTGAAGTTCCTAAAGCTTGATTTTAGGTTTGAATTTGAAGATTGAGTGAAGGAAATGGTTCCTGCATGTTTTCTTGTTTCTCTGTATATATTCTGGAACTTGAAAGAAGGAAATGAGATAAACACAGACATCTCACGTATTTCTCTATTAAACCTTTACTTCATTTAACTACACAGTCTGGAACTAGTAATTCGTTTTACGTATTCTATTATATTGTATCATTTATATAATAATACTTTATAATAAAATTATACCCGCGTACGAAATTAAATTCCTGATAAAATTGGGGTGTTACAATAATGATAAAGGAGAAAGTGTTGGAGAGTTCATTCAAAAGCTGGTATGTTGCATGCATTATTGTCTTGTAGTATTTGTTCTATGAGCATGTCTATATACAGTTCCAATTCCATTTGTTCTGTATACTTCAATAGGCATGCAAAACCCATCTTTTTTTAAAGTGTTTGTCTTCATGCAAATGGGCTATCCATATACATGCAAAATGAATTGGAGTACACGGCAATATCATGCAAAAGTGAGACGATTTGATATCCATACATGCAACTTTAATCTTTACAATCGAGGCGACTTTTTTTGCTAGATCGATTTATAAAAATAACTACTCAGCACGCTTAGTTTGGAATTTCGATATTTGAAGTTTACTTTACTTTAACTACAATTTTAAGTATTTTTTATATATTCGTGTTCACCTTTCCTTTTTCATGTCACCATAGAAACACGATATGTATAATGTACCCATATACATATTGACATGTTGCATTATTTTTGTCCAGGTGTTTTGTTTAAGACATGTATTTCGAATACTTTTACAGCGGTTATTCACTACTTATTTTACCGATTTTAAATACGTTCCCGCCGCATTGCGCGGGTTAATACACTAGTTTATATATAATTAATTAATAAATTAATAATTACTCCTCTAACTAATCAATTTAATTGAAGAAAAATAAGGATAAGGGTATGTTAGTCATTTGAGTTGAGGAGGGACCAAATACGCAATAAGTTTTTGATTTTTGGACTGCCAACGCAAAAAGTAAAATACAAGGACTAGGTGTGTTACTGTGTGTAAACCACATGGATTAAATATGCAATTAACTCAAAAATATTTTATCAAATAACCAAAAGATTGTATATACTTTTAAAGTTTTAATCTAAATAAATGTTTTAAAACATGTTCAAATCAACGAATCGTAATTTTAAATGAATTAAATTGTTAAATTTAAGACATACAAACTAATTGTTCGATAACTATCAATATATTTAATATTTATTTTTGTGATCGTTCTATAAGTTTGTTATTCGAAACTTAAATACTATAATTTTTAATCTCTATATGAACAATTACATTATATATTTTTAAAATTAACCATTGAATATATACATATATATGTGATATGTTATGGAGTTTCACTTGTGGGTAACTATAATGTATTTTGTAGACTCGCCGGTTAGGTTTACCTGCGGGTAAAAGGTCATACCCATCCCCCACGTCCTACCAACGAGTAAAAGTTCATACACATACCCTACTCGTATTTAAACATTTTGTGGGTTTACCCAATGTTGTAAAAAGCGGTTGGGTCGGGCGCTTAGTCGCCGACTAGTCGGGTTTGGGTAGCATCCCGACTCGGCACCGGTCAAATCGCTACCAAAATACGGGTCAACGGTCAACGGTCAACGGGTCAAAGTCGGTCTGGGTCGGATTAGTCGGGTTGGGGCGGGTTTTTTGGTCAAAATCCGGTCTGGGTCGGACCTGGGTCGGATCTGGGTCGGTTTTTTGGCCAGGTCAACATTGGTCAACTTTAAAAAAAAATACAATTAGGGTTTAATAGCTGGAGTGTGCGCCTCTCTTTTCATTCCAACAACTCCCGCTTCTTTTTTTCTTCTGGGCAACGAACAACAAGCAGCCAACAGCCCAAACAATTGAAGATTTAAAGCACAAGGTTAGAATTCTTTGATACTTTCTCTAATTCTTTCTCTAATTCTTTCTCTAATTCATTCTTTTGTGTTTTGTTATGTAGCTATGTTCAATTTCAGATTAGATATTGTTTCATTGATGAATGAATGAATGATTATCTGATTTAGTTTATACTTTATACTTGATAGTAACGTATTGATTAATGATTATATGATTAATTGATTATATATTGATATGATTATTCTGTTACTCTGTTAGTAATGGCAACATCAGGATCAGCAACTCCCCAATCCATGGAATCAACATCTAGTACTAACAAAAAGAAATCGGATGATGTTGGGTGGGAATATGGTGTTTTTGCGTTTCCAAATAATAAGGAAAAAATCAGATGTCTTCTATGTGGCAAGGTTTATACGTGTGGAATTAATAGGTTTAAACACCACATCGCCGGAGTTAAGGGGAATGTTGGGTCATGTGCTAAAGCCACTGACCTAGACAAACTCAAATGCCAAGTTTCTCTTGATGCTAACAAACTTAAAAAGAAAGGTAAACAAGACAAAGAAAAAGCTTTGAGAGAGGAAGTCAACATTGATAGTAATGAAACGGTTAACATGGATGAATTGGAATCAGATTTTGGAGAGTTGAAGTCACAACGTGTTCATGGTCCAATGGATAGTTATGTTACAACAAAGGTGCCGGATAAGGGAAAGGGGGTACAAAGCAATCTTGATAACGTTGTGAGAAAAGAACAAGTAATTCGAGTGAAAGAATATATTTGTAGGTGGGCTTATGAGTGTGCAATTCCATTTCACACCTTTGAGAGAGAGAGTTTCAAAAGTTTAGTGGCAGCGATTGGCCACTTTGGACCTATGGCTCCAACTCCAAGTAGATATGAGATGGCGGAACCTTATTTAAAGAAAGAGGTTGAAAGAATAAAAAACTTGATGAAAGACCATGAAAATGAATGGAAGTTAAATGGATGCTCGATTATGACGGATGCATGGTCCGATAGAAAAAGAAGGAGCATAATGAATTTGTGTGTGAATTCGAAGTTAGGTACTGTTTTTTTGTCTTCCAAAGAATGTTCCAATGACGCTCACACAAGCGAGTACATATTTGAGTATATCGAGAGTTGCATTGTACAAGTTGGTCCGGAAAACGTTGTGCAAGTTGTGACCGACAATGCCTCTAATAATATGGGAGCGGCAAAGCTGTTAAAAGAGAAGAGGCCAACAATCTTTTGGACATCATGTGCGGCACATACGATCAATCTTATGCTAGAAGGTAATAACGTTAACGTTGTTTGCTTTTTCTTTAATCATTGTTGTTGGAATATGCACACTTTTAATCTTTTATTATGTGTAAGTCTGTAACATCAAACAAAAATATTAACCTGTTTGTTTTTAACTTTTTATTTTATGTACAATTACATGTGTTTATTTTATTTTATGTACAATTACATGTGTTTATTTTATTTTATGTATACTTACATGTGTTTATTTATTCTTGAAGCTATCGGTGGGCTACAACCGTATAAAGGAACACTTGATAGAGCAAAATCGATAACGGTGTTTATTTATGCTCACCATAAATCATTGGCTTTGATGAGGCAATACACGAAGAAAAAGGATATTGTGAGATCGGGAGTTACAAGGTTTGCTTCGGCATTTCTCACTTTACAAAGTTTACTTGAAAAGCAAGAGGCACTAAGACATATGTTTAGTAGTGCCGAATGGTATGAATGTAGTTTATCTAAGTCAAAGAAAGGTAAAGAGGTTTTAGCAAAGGTGATAGATCAGAAAACTTGGGATGGTGTGGTAGAGTGTCTAAAAGTATTTGAACCATTAGTCAAAATTCTTCGAATGGTTGATGCGGATTGGAAGCCTTCCATGGGTTTCTTACACGGTGAGCTTAAAAAGGCCCAACAAGATATCAAGAATGCTTTGAACAATAAAAAGAGCAAATGCGATCCGATTATGAAGATCATTTCAACTAAGATGAAAGGTAGACTTGATACGTGCCTACATTTGACGGCATATCTTCTAAACCCGTATTATATTTATAATAATTTGGATGTCCAACATGATCCCGATGCCAATGCCGCGTTTGTTGAAGTTGTTGAGACTTTATATCCGGAAGATTATGATATGCAACGAAAAATCATATTCGAGGAGATGCCGATTTACAAGACTAAAAAAGGAAACTTTGATCGTTTAATTGCAATCAAAGGATGTGAAGTGAACAATGCCAATTACGATCCGGGTAATGCATTATATATTTTTCATTTAATATTGTTTAGTTGCTTTATATATTATATATTAATATATTATTAGTTAATAGCTTAACAAGTTTGCTTTAAAATTGTAGCAAATTGGTGGGATTTTTTTGGTGCCTCAGCTCCGAATTTGAGAACGATTGCTATGAGGATACTTTCATTAACTACTAGTTCATCCGGATGTGAAAGAAATTGGAGCACATTTGAAGCGGTTAGTGACTTTAAGTTTAAAGTAATCTAATTTAATTATCTATCTTAAACTAAGTAATGTATTTACTTTAACTTTTTGTTGGTTAATTATAACTTTGTAGGTTCATACAAAAAAGAGAAATAGATTAGGAACCACTAAGTTGAACAATCTTGTTTATGTTCAATTCAATACAAATTTGATGGAGAAAAACAAGATAAGAAAGGATAGAACTCATGAAGTACTTTTAGCAAATGAAGCAAGTGAGGCTCAAGAATGGATTGTAGATGGATTATCTTATGAAGTGATTGGTGAGGCCATGGGTGTTGATGAAGTTATAGCACCTCGGCGAAGTGCTAGAACGAGGGAACTTTATGAAGAAGATTTCGAGTCGGAGAGTGAGGAGGAGGAAGTAGATTTGGATGATGAGTATGAGTCGGATGAAGTTGAAATCATGGATAGGAATGGTTAATGAAAAATAAATCAACTCATCAATCAAGTAACAAATATTAATGTTTTATGTGTTTTGAACAATTAATTATGTTAAACCCTATGTTTATTTATGCTCATGTTTATAGTTTATTAGTTATAATTTTGAATTTTATTATTTTATTGTAAAAAAGTCAACAAAAGTCAAAATCCGACTAGTCCCCGACTAGTCCTCCCGAGGTCCCGACCGACTCACCTCCGATTCCGACTTTTACAACCTTGGGTTTACCCACTCACAATGAGTGGGTACCTACGGGTCACGGATTTTTTTTCCGCCAATTGTCATCCCTACGACCAAAAGACCAACCACATGCTTAAATATATATACTACCTACAATAAATTAATTTCAAACAACATTACTTGTCTTTTAACTCATAAAAACGTACCAATTTATCATATACATGTACAAAATAAAATATATACATTAACATTTATAGAGGAAAATTACAACTTTAACGGGCCGTGTGTATACACGTCCAGTTCCCAATAAAATAAACAAGTCTGGCGCAAATTTTAGTGTGTGTGTGCTCGGGTCGGACGTGATCGCTAAGAAACCCCATAAACCCACCCAACCGCCCACGCACAGTATATTTGTCTTCCAATTCAACAAACACAAATTAGGGTTTTTGGCCATCAAATAAGCACCTGGTTCGCTTTCGTCCCTCTGAGCTCGCCGAACATATCGTATTTAATTTCGGTACGTTTCAATTACGCACGCGCAGGCGAATTGGATTCTTTTACTATCTCCATCTCCATCTCTCTCTATATATCACATATCACATATCACATATCTATAATATCGATACAATACATCAGTGTAATTTTTATATGTAATTCTTCTTAGTTTCAGGTGTATTTGTAACATCAATCAGTAATCTCCACAAGTGTCCTCTTCATCTACTTCGAATGGGTAAGCATCTTTCAGTTTGAATCAAATCATTTTTCTGTTTTAATTTATAATAGAATTTGTACTTTTGTGATTAAATTATGTGATTAATTGGTTACCGAACTCAATTTCTGGATACGTGTATGTATATGTGTATGTAGTAATCGAAGTGTCTTGTTGAACTTGTTTATTTATCAATTTTAGATAACATTGAGGAGGACATTCGTGCATTGCAGCTCGACTCAGCTGGTATACTTATATTTATTGATTTTTTATTTTTACAAAGGGTTTTGGATACTTTCAAAAACTAATTTGATTATTAATTTTAATAGTTATATGTGGGTGAGTCAATTTATGTTAAGTTATTGAATTATTTATCATTATCATTATATGTTAGCGGAAGATAGTATTACCGTACCTGTAGAGAATGGTGGGAAGCCTGAAGAACCTGTAGTTCCTGATAACTCTGAAGAAGGTAAGGAGCATTCACAAACCTCTATTAGTTAATGTTAAATTACCTATAATGACCGTATTTTCTTACATACTAAAATAAGAAGATTTAGTGACTGGGTAGATCTAATAAGGTGGCACATAATCCGCTTCTTGTAAGTGTTATTTAACAATGTCCTGATCTTTCGTTCTTTAGGGTAAAAGTGTTATCAGCATTTTAATGCTCATTAAGTATGGTTTATATGGTTAAGATAATTTCAGTTGGCCGGTGCTTTAAGCTCTTGTGGTTTAGCCTAGTCCTGTATGTAGATATCAATATAAGTGTTCTACTGAACTTGCAACATCCTTATATTTGATGACATTTGTGCCTTGTTGAACTCCTCTAGTTTACTTGTTTCTAGTCTTAATACTGTTCGGATTTTCATTCACATCTCTATTTTAAATACTGCACGTCTGTGTAATGGATTATATATTGCCTTTTAATATAAGTAAGTTTACATAAAGTATTCTGATGGTATACTTTTAAATTCGGTGGTATTACCGTTCACACTATGTGGAACTTTCTGTAAATGCTATTATAATAAATTTATTAAATGCTAGCTGAAGATAGTAACATGGTGCCTAATGCCTATGGTGGGAAGCCTGAAGAGTCCATAGTGGCTGATGATGTGGAAGAAGGTAAGGAGCATCTATCAATTATATTAGTTTATATCGACATTTATGTTAAGAAGCCGTATTTGCTATGAAAAAACGAGTCTTATACTTATTTGGGGAAGTTATCATGTTTACTTACGTAGAACTCTATATGTGGCTCTTCTCCAAGATTTTTAAAGAAGTGTTACTGTAGCTTTTGAACTTTGGAGAGGTATCCGACTAAAAAAAAATCTCCACTTCAGCTTTCAAGACACTGTTATTTTGCTTCTATTCTTTGTCCCTTCCCTTTATTGAAGCATTACTCACAATACGCTTCTGAATTTTTGATTCCGAGTAAGAAATCTCACTTATTCAGCTTTCAAGACACTGTTATTTTGTTTCTCTTCTTAGTCCTTCCCCTTCTTTCTTCATTGAAACATTACTCAGCGATTCTTATTTTACCATATAGAAAGATATGATGTTAGGTAAGTAGTATATTATTAAAACTTGTCCGTGGGTGTTCAAACTATAAGCCTAATATTTACTGCCTTGCATATGGAGAAGCATGCTGTTCCCTTGCTGTGTTTTGCGAGAAAAACCTGATCTGGAATGGTAATGTAGTTTATGTGGATGATTGAATCGGTTGTATGGAAGAAAACAGTTAGCAACTTATACTGGTAGAGATTATGTTCATTATCTCAGCAAGTTTATAATGTTTACTGGTTACAGGGAAAGAAGTGACTTCTGCTTCAGAGCATATTGAGGAGGTGGAGGCTAATAAGAAGAGACACTTGAATGTTGTATTCATTGGTCATGTTGGTATGTAAACATATCCACGTCCTTCTGTTTTTTAAACCTTCTTTTTTTTTTAAGATGCATGGATTGATTATAACATTCACTTTTGTTCTGGTTATGGATGTACTTACTGTTCTTGCCTTTTTTTAATCATGCTGCACTATCTCAATGGTTGCAAGTTTATGACCGTCTGTTCTTTTCTTTTCTCTCATCAAGCTAAAGTATGTCTAAATACTGACTAAACAAAGATTTGCATTTTAAATTGTTCAGTTTACCTTTACGTCATCGAGACATGATATAGTTTACCAGTGTATCTGGTTGTCTTAATTGTGCGTTTATTTTTAGTTTGTCCCAATCCATCGTGTTTGCTTTTAAGTTTTCTTCATTGCTAAAATCTATAACCTGATTTTAAGTTTTCCTCATTGCTATACTTGGAGTTTGTGATACATTTGCAATACAGGTAACACGCTCATGTCTCTCAATTCATGATTATCTCATATCGCACTATTCTTTTATATTGCTTTCTTGGTTGTTTTAGGTTTATATTGGGTTTTAAGTTTATAATGATTAATGACTGTACTGTATGCACTGCTTAAATGTTTTTAGTTTCTCTCTTTTTTGTTTTATTTATATAGCCATATAAAAAGAAATTTTATAGTGAGTCTATTTGTCTTGACTCATATGTTACAGGAGAAATGCTATCTGTTTAGGTTTTGTGGAACTTAAGATTGTATTTGCATGTGTTCCATGATCACACATTCTATTTAAATAGTAATTACTAATTGTTGTTCTTGCTATTTTTGTTCTTATAATTTATTTGTCTTGACTCATATGTTACAGGAGAAATGCTATCTGTTTAGGTTTTGTGGAACAAAAGATTGTATTTGCATGTGTTCAATGATCTCGCATTCTATTTAAATTAGTAATTACTATTTGTTGCTCTTGCTATTTGTTCTTATAATTTATTTATATTTGTTTCCTTAAAGATGCTGGGAAGTCTACAATTGGAGGCCAGATACTATACCTCAGTGGCCAAGTTGACGAGCGTACAATTCAAAAGTACGAAAAGGAAGCTAAGGATAAAAGTAGAGAGAGTTGGTACATGGCATATATTATGGATACCAATGAAGAGGAGAGGCTAAAGGTATTAATCTGTCCCTTGCGCTGAAAATTGTAATGCTCATTGTTACTTGATTTCTCGTTTGTTACTTGATTTCTCATTTGTTTCATGTATCTGACTCAACCTTGGCTTCTTTCTTGTTTAAACATCACCTTTTTATCTGCTATTGTTTAATGCTCACTATAGGGGAAAACAGTTGAAGTAGGCAGAGCTCATTTTGAGACAGAGACTACACGATTTACCATACTGGATGCACCGGTATCTTCTTTTTCTTGTACTTGTAATCCTGTGCACAATGCCCAACAATACATATTATCACATTTATTATCATTTAACCCATATATATCTCCCTTACGGAAAATAGAGTCATTATTCCTTATAAATTTCATGTTTCTGTAAATCAATGCACTCTTCTGTCAGTGAAACACTTCCTCTTGAAATAAAAAAATGATGCACAAAAACTTGATTCATGTGCCGAATTCATATCCCTAGTAAGGAGATGAAGACGCATGGAAAAATCATAGGAATGGATGAGTAGAGAGATAATGTAGCGTCCTAACCTCATATTGTTAGGCATATGAATTTGGCACGTGGGTTAGTTATTACTCTTTTTAAGTGTGTCACTCTTTCAAGATCTACATGTCTACTATTTGTTACACCTTACTATATGTATGTATGTATGAAGGTTAAATCAATGAAAACAAACCTTGTGGTAGTAAATGTAGGAAAAGAGAGGGCGACAAGTGGCGGTTGTGCATCAAATATATACTATATATATTAGATAAATAAAATCAAACCTTTTGGTAGTAAAGGTAGGAAAAGAGAGCGACATGTGGGGATGTGCGTCAAATATTGGGTGGTGGGCATCACTTCTAATATATTGTAATGCACACCTGCCCAAAATTGATGTTCAACCAAATATTGGGTGGTGTGCATCACTTCTAATATATTGTAATGCACACCTGCCCAAATTTGATGTTCAACCACATGCTGCCCCCTCCTCATCTTCTACCTTTCTTACCATAAGGTTTGTTCTACAATACCCAACCCTTATATATATGTATATATACATGTGTGTGTATATATATGTATATGTATATAAATGTAGTTTCTTTTTGTGTAAAGGAGCCATTAATGATCAATAGCTGATGTTTTCAGGGCCACAAAAGCTATGTACCTAATATGATTAGTGGTGCTTCTCAAGCTGATATAGGTGTACTGGTAAAAACTTATGCTTCTACCAACTCTTGCTGTCTTTTACTGTAATATCAGAGCATCTATCTTAATCAATCCTCTCTCAGGTTATTTCTGCTCGAAAGGGGGAATTTGAAACTGGGTATGAGAGAGGTGGACAAACTCGTGAACATGTTCAACTCGCAAAGACCTTGGGCGTTTCTAAGTTGCTTGTCGTTGTCAATAAAATGGACGACCCGACTGTTAATTGGTTAAAGCAAAGGTGCTTGTTTTTTTTCTTTCTGGCAATTGTTGCATCATGATTATCTAATTATAGCCTTTCTTTAATTGCTAAATACTTTTTTAGGTATGATGAAATTGAATTTAAAATGGTACCGTTCCTGAAGTCCTCAGGCTACAACGTGAAGAAAGGTAAACAGATATTTCTTCTGTTCTTTTGAGTACTCTTGGCTTATTAACTTGCTTCTTGATGCTTGTAACTGACGACCAGTTAACCAACAACTTAATATTCTGACGTTAATAATACACTTCCTTGTGATTTCACCATGGAGGATTGTTATGACACCCTTGTATTGGTACATGTGGAACATATAAAAAACGAAGTGTTCAATTGTAAAATCCCATTATTGTAGGTACTGGAGATATTATTCTTGTAGTAGGTTTCGCTTCAGAGTTTAGATGTACATACTCACCTTCTATATTGAGTAATTTTCAGTCATTGCTCTGCTATGCATTGTTGATGTAGATTATGTGGTAAAATCTGAAATACTATTTGGTCTATTATTGAACTGTTATACTTTCTGTTAGCCCATTCAACCGCATGTTTTTCTCTATCTGTTCTTTGTGTTATACATATTTTTTCTTTATAATAAATAGATACTCCGTATTAAATTATTTTGTATGTTCACAGTTTCATATTCCGGAAATTAAATCACACAATTACTTGAAGTTGGAATAAATTGTTGCCTTAAAAATGATCCGTGCTTTAATGTTTGTTATACACTTAAATAGTCCATACCTTTTTTTTTCATACTCAATTCAGATTTATAAACTTTAACAGAAATTCCTCAGCTTGTTAGAAGTGTTAACTAAATGAAATATTGGAGGTGGAGCAATTTATTTTTGTCCCATATATACTACCATGTTAACATGTTCATAGTCGTTAGTTGGAAATAGAACTAATCCTTAAGAATTCATGGTGGGATTGGGAGGCAAGTGTGTTAAATGAAAATGGAATCATGTATGATGCGGATAAGTTAGGTTATGCCTTACTATGAAAACCTCATGGTTACTTGCATGCTACCCCACATCCTGTCCTCTTCTGCACATGGGAATTATAAATAAGGACATGCGGATTTTTGTTATAGTCTCTTAAGGTTCTGCAGGATTTGGATAGGGTTGTGTTAAACTATTGCTTATTCGCAGATATCCAGTTTCTTCCAATATCTGGACTTCATGGTATCAATATGCAAACAAGAGTTGAAAAAAGTGTGTGCCCATGGTGGGATGGTCAATGTCTATTTGAAGCACTTGATGCAATTGAAGTTCCATTACGTGATCCAAACGGTCCATTCAGGTATCACATTAATATCCCTGCAGCTAATCTTCTTAGTGTTGTAATCATATATCTGCTAATCTCTTTAATGGTCTTCATCAGCACTTGTATAAATTAAAAATCGAAAATTGACAAACGATGTCTGGTTGCTTTCGGGTAAAGGTTGACAAATTTACCTTTGAATGGGTTGTATTTGGATTATGTTTTACTTATATCAATAATGGGTAAATTGAGATGGTCAAAATAATTGGAACAAGAGTATCAAACTTTTTAATAGCATTATCGATTAGAAATGAATTTTCTAGCATTTGACCGCGTATTATTGAAGGCTCTAGCCGCACACTTGAACGATAACCCAGAAAGTCAATGGAATGATTGTATAATATTGGCAAAAGTATATAAATAGGGAGCTGATTTTGGCAAGTAAGCTTTTAATTGTCACAAGGAAATAGTACAACTGTTTATGCTTATAGTACAACTGGTTAATGCACTGCTTCCTTATAACAAGTAAAAGTTTACTTGCCAAAATCAGCTCCCATATAAATAACTCTTAATCAATTCAATATAACAAAATTGGTCACTATTGGAATAATATGATACGTGTAATCATATTTAAGTCACTAATTAGTTATAGAAGATTTGTAATTCAGGCATAACGTATTTCTTGTCAACCCAACCCGACTCCTCATTCTTTACATAGACCACATGTAGTTGGATGTTTCATTACTCTGTTTATTGTTATTGTTATTGGTTGTTTTTATAACATTGTTTGTTGGCTATATTAGTTCTCGTGTGAGGAAGTAAATAGGATGGATATAGATTCTGTATTATCATCTATACTGACATTTTGACTTCTAGGATGCCTATTATTGACAAGTTTAAAGACCTGGGGACTGTTGTAATGGGAAAAGTAGAGTCTGGCAGTGTGCGAGAGGGCAATAGCCTGTTGATTATGCCAAACAAGGTTCTTTTTTTTAGTGATATGTTTTGGATTTGGTTCTTCCTTTTCTAATTTCTCTTCTTTCCTAATAAAACATCAATGCCTAATAAAAGTGTGTGTAACATTACTATATATGCAGGTTCAAGTTAAAGTTCTTGCCATTTTTATTGATGAAGATAAAGTTAGGAGTGCAGGGCCTGGTGAGAATCTACGAGTCCGAGTCTCTGGGATTGAAGAAGAGGATATACTGTCGGGTTTTGTTCTTTCTAGTGTTGGTATGTTCTGTCCTTTTTGTTTTTCACTAATGACTGAACGTTAGTAGGGAAGATACAACCATACTCTTACCTTGTTTCACAGTAAAGCAAATGAGTCAAAAGTTGCTTATAATTCAAAGTTACATATAATTCAAAGTTACTTGATACTTCTCATGCGGATTTTTTTTTTAATAATAAATTCCAGTAGAGTTCAGATTCACCCCAATAGTCACTATAGTAGTTCTTTTGTTTAATTAATCTTCACCAAACCACAAGTTTTTATTTTAAAAGATATATCATTCCTTTTCGCTGCTACTTGAGCTACAGTCTACAAATTGTACTGTGGAAAACAGGTTTTGTTTACTCGTGTGCATGTATTATTCTCAGTTTAGTAATTTTATATGGGGTTTATTTTTCGTTGTTTCATGCAGAAAAACCGATTGCTGCAGTTCATGAGTTTGTTGCTCAGTTGCATATTCTTGAATTGCTGGATAACGTATGCCGACTTAACTATGCTTTAATTTCGTTCGGCTTTGTTCTATGCTTTCTTGTTTTTTATATCTTGAATTTGTTATATGAATTTTGTTACTGGTATGCTAGGCTATCTTTACTGCTGGGTACAAGGCTGTATTGCACATTCATTCTGTTGTTGAGGAATGTGAGATTCTTGAGCTGATGCAGCAAATTGATCCGAAGACTCGGAAACCAATGAAAAAGAAAGTGCTTTTCGTGAAGAATGGTGCTGTTGTCATATGCCGTATCCAGGTTGGTTTTGAATATGAACACTGAAAAGGGCTAGTGTATACCAGAACCTTTTCTTTAGTATGTTATTACATTCTGTTGCTTTCTTATTGCAGTTTGTTACTTTCCACTGTTTTGGTTGCTTTTAATAGTGAACATAGCTTGTATGTTTCTAGCCTATTTTACTCTTGGCTGTATACTGATATTTGTTACATATATCTGAAACTCCTGAAAGTACTGGTGTACCTTTTTAGGGATAAATCAATCGAGGTTCATTGATCGTATGCTCTATTTTTGTCACTAAAACACAACCATTTATTCATAAATAAAATCAGCAGGATGATAATGGAAATGATCGGTCTTTGTTATGGTCCATATCTGTGTTTCAACTCACTCATACGAGACGATTTAGAATGGATGGTATATAGGAAAAATAGCTGTAAAGTATGTGTATCAGATATGTTGAAAGTTGCTTAAAGTACATTCAAATGCTTGCAACCTTCTCAATTGTTTTAACTAATAGAGAGATCATTCATATTTATTGCATTACATATCTGTAAAAATTCAATGAAGTTTGGGTAGGTTGTGCTTGCATGTCAAAGCTAACCTGACCCCCACAACTGACTGTTGTTGCACCTCTAGTTGTTCATAAAATATATCTTTTATGCTGTTCTTTCAAGGTGACTGTTAATTAATGTACATAGAAAGAGCCCATTGGCACAACATTATTATCGACATCTGCCTACTAGTCTGGTGTTTATATTTTACACTGGCTTCAATTTATACTTGTATTTTGATTTGATCAAATTTAAGTCGTCGATAAAGTTTGCGTACTGACAACGTTATGTCTAATAATTTTGTTCTCTTTGATATGTCCGTCTCAGGTGACAAATATGATATGCATAGAGAAGTTTGCTGATTTTCAACAGCTTGGGCGGTTCACACTTCGTACTGAAGGTTGGCAGCTGTTACAAATTCTCTTGACTGATTCATTTGTAGTCGTTGTCTTTAAACTTGCCCAACTTCCCTGTACAAAAAAGATCAGGAGATTGATTACCATAAGGTAATACTTAAATATAATTCTTTGGTCCTTCTGCTGCAGGAAAAACGGTTGCAATTGGAAAAGTAACTGAACTTGCATAATCAGTTTTGTCAGAGAAGGTAAGCTGGCATCATGATAGACTCTTACAGTAAACGTGTTCCTGCATACATGCACATGATGTTTAATTTGGAGGTAACAGTTTCAACCAATATGAAAATGGGTCAACTTTTGTTGTACCCAAATGGTTATGGGTCAAACAGGTATTACTCAATAAATTAACTAGAAAGGTAACGGGTAATACTTTCTTTTTGATATTTTATTTTTTCTGCATATACTGCAACGATGAGAAGCAATTTAGCCCCTAAGTTCTGTTATTTTCGCCTGTATTGTATTTGTCATTGAATATTAATTTGCTTTGTGAATTTGTTTTTCTTTTCATGGATGAATGTTTGAATATGATTTTTTTAAAAAAAAGAAAAAAAGAAAAAGAAATTAACAGTGCAGGTGGAGTTATTTGTGTCAAATTTTAGAACTTCACAAGGATGAACCCTTAAAAAACCTTGGGTTTGAATAAAATGATTAGGAGATAAACTTTCAGGAGCATTCTATCCTTTTGACATGTTATCTTATAATTCGTTTATTTTAGTTATAACTTGCTATCGATGGAAAATTACTTCCTTTTATAAACCTGATGTTTAAGCTGCCAAAACTACATACGTTACAGAAATGTTAAACCAAATACGATATAAGGCTTTTGATTGTAAAAAATTCAGGTTTTTGATAATCTTGCACTTTGGGGCTGACATGGCCGATTCTACGTTCATACTGATCTTGGTTTGCTCTCCGGTCACGCAGGTAGGCGGCGCCTAGCTATATGAGAGGTTGACATGGAGCAGAGTTTAGATTCAGACCATCATTGGCAGCGTCGTCCTTAGAGTCCTCGAGTGTGTACAAGTGGTGCATTGCATAGAGCCTTCAAATCTTTTGAGCCATCCAAATTTATTATTAATATATTAGTATACTCATATGGGAAAAGTGGTTACCAGTCGAAACATATGGTGTTTGGCAAAAATGTTAGTTGTTATACTAATTGCTAACATTTTGATTTTGTGGTATTGCATATATGATTGTGACTCTTGCGCATTTTAAGACTCAAATTTCTTATTGGAGAGGGTAAACCTTGTGGCTAAGATCAATTATATGGGCTTAAAGAGTGCGCCTAGGTGCCTCTAGGCACTAGTCATAGCACCTTGAGTGACTCAAGGCGAGACCATGACATAAGGCGATGCCTAGGCACCATGCTGTGGGTGCCTTGTGTAACTAGTGGAAAAACTGGTGGATTTTTGACTTCTTGTTATATCCGAAGTTGAGATATCGGCCCGTTTTCAATATCTTTGTACGTGAAATTGGAGTTTAGGTGCCATCATATCAACATAACTTCTATCTTGTGAAATGATAAGTACATAGAACAGCAAAAAGAGGTGAGAATAGAGTAGAATGATATATATATAAATATAAATTATACTACTATTATTTACGTGAGGCTTTCGCCTTAGGGCTTCAACCTTCAAGCCTTTAGCGCCTCGAATCACCTATCACTTTTTATAAACCAAGGATCAAATCACAATCATTATAAAACCCATCTCTTAGTTGTCATACATAAACCTCATTCTTAATCTCTCTATTCTCTAATGTGAGCATTATTTACTGTCTTCTTAACATCAAACAGCTCCAACAACCCAATTTGCTGCTTGTTTCTGATCCTTCAACTATCTGTGACAAAATAATAATTTTGTGCCCGTTGAAAATGGATCAGGTTGAGTTGGATAACCTCAAATACATTTAACTTCTTTTTTCATAAATAAATTACAAAATGCTATTTCTATGCTAATTTAATTTCTATGTAACTTAGACAGGTGCTCTATCAAAACATGTCTGGTGGCTTTAGCTCATCCTAGTCCTACCAATCACTATAAATTTTGATTTTAGATATCCGATTAATGTGTCAGAGATAATAGTTATAGGTGTGGGATCAGAGCGATTCCGCATTTTGAGGGGAAGGAGGGTCCGACGATCTCAGTTGTTTATTAATTTGATCAACGGTCCAGATTCGATACATCTTAAAAACACTACAATTTACATATAAAATGCAGTGTTCCGTATATGGGCAGTTGATTACAAAAATGAGCGGATGAGATCGCCTGCCCTTTATTCCCCTAAAATGCAACTGCCCATCATAACCTTACCCATAATTATCATTAATTGCTAAATTTCGTTTACGCTAGGTACGCAATCAATAAGAAACTGAAAGCCCTAAAATTTTACATATAAATGAAAAACGAAGTTATAGAAAATCTCCGGGTTGAAAAAAGTACAAGGACTAGGTCGCGTTTAGTTACGGAAAAATTTCCTCATTTTTCCTTTTCGGTTTTGTAAGAAAATGGGGAGTGTTTAACTTCTCTATAAAAGCATTGAAAACTTAGAAAATGCGTTCAAATATGAGATATGGAGTTTTCCTTTTTCAAGAGAAAGTAAAAATGATAACTTGGAAAACCATCAACCGTCGTTTTCAAATTTCTAGTTATAAAAGGAAAAACAGGGATTCCTTTTCCTAGAAAAGGTTTTAGGAAAATTTATATTTGAACACGTTTTCTATTTTTCTAGTTTCCATGGAAATTTTCTAGAAAAGTGGATGAGTTTTCCGTAACTAAACGTACCCGAAAGATGTAAAATTTGAATAAGAAAAAGCTTTTATAGTTTTATGCTAAGGTGGTGTTTGGGGCAGCTTATTTTCATGGCTTATTGCTTATAAGCAAATAAGCCCAAATTTTGTAACTTATTTTCAAGCTTCCAATTTCTCTTCACAAATAAACTCAAGAAATAAGATCCCCAAAACTTAAACTTAAACTTATTCTATTCAAATAAGCAAATAAGTTTGAAAAATAAAGCTCCAAATACCCTTTAAAAGAAAAGGGGATGATGATTGGTCATAAAAAAAGAAAAAAAAAAAAAAAAAAAAAAGCTCCAAAATGAGTGAAGGATGGGCTACCTGGCTAGAAGCAAAATTCAGAAAAAGGGGATGAGGATTGGTCATGAAAAAAGAAAAAAAAAAAAAAAAAAAAAGAAGCTCCAAAATGAGTGAAGGATCGGCTACTGGCTAGAAGCAAAATTCATTAAGTTGCTAAAATCCCCCACCAAATAATTAAATCAAATACAAATCTTTATTATTATGTTTTCCCTTAACCCATTGGTACATGTATGTGTGGTGAATTCAATCTCACCTCATGCCATCTATCTCAGACCACCAAACCACACTCTCATATGCAACAAAAATCAAACCAAATTCCCTATTCTAAGATTATCGACAACAACAACTACAAAGATCAATGCTACCATTGATAATGAGCAAGAACCTGTTAGTGTTCAAGAACAAGATCAACAAGTACAAGTACAATCAACAACAACAACAATACCCAATAAGGTATATGCTATTCTACTATATATAATTGTATATTGCTATGCTGAGGAAATTGGGTTCATTTTAGAAGTACACACAGTTGCTGTCTTAACCATACCAAGGTGGCCTAGTGGTAAGGGCCCTATGTTCTCACAAGAGGTTATAGGTTCAAACCTCCTTAGATAAACATCTCGGGGTGGTTAGGGAAAGGGTTCGAAAACGGTCACGGAACTACCCAATTAGGCCGTGACATCTGAGTCAAAAAGACTTGCTCTCTCCGGATGATCCGAAAAGGGAAAACCTCATCCGTATCTACCCGTTTACACAGTTGATGCCTTGATGGTTTTGGGTTGTGTTACAGTTAGTAGCTTATGTAAAATTTTAATATATTGCTTGTTTTCTGCATTCATTAAACACCTACCCACATGAAATTGTCATACACCCAACCCCCTTCCGGACCACTTCTTTTATAGTAGAAGAAGAAGATAGCAAGTGTCGGGTCAAAAATTGTCCAAAACTAATATGGATTCTGGTGTTATGAAGCATATTTTAATAATCACCAAGGGCTTAGTTTCCTTATAAGAAACATTAGATGTATACTATATGCTTGTTTGTGTACCAAAATATATGTATCAACCTCCCATTATATTTTAACAGCCTGCCAGCTGCCACCAACGATTTAAACAAATGTGAATCAAACCGGGCCAACTCTTTCGAATTGAGTGCTTTATTTCCCAAAAATGTTCAATCACAAAAAAGGATGAAATAAATGCTATATCAAAGTTATAAAAACTAAATCTTTCACAAAATGTCCTTAGCGTGTATTGTGTGGAAGTTGGCATTCCCTAGTACACTATTAACAGCTGATGTAATTGCCTAATTGGATAGGCTGTATGTTCTAGTTTCGTAGCTTGTTTGGTTATTGGCGGGAGGTAGTTCCCATTTGCCTGTCTTTTCTTTGTAATTCTTATCTCAGCTATAAAATTTACCTCGGAAACCCGAAATTCCCAAAAGCTAAATAAAAAAATTATAAAAATATTTCTAACATTTCCTCTAAAAGCTTGTGTCTCTCTATCATTAGGTAGTGTCTTTGTGAATCTGAATGAATGTGAAGGTGTACAGATCTAAGCTGTTCATTTCGTGGTGGCTGTTTTAAATAAGTTAAAATGCTACTGTTTCTCTAGGAAGTTGAAGATAGCATACAACTGCTGAAGAAGGCTGCAAAGACCAGAAAGGTTGCTTCTACTGATATTCTCTCTGCCTTCAAATTGATCGAGAAGGCTAAAATCGATCCTTCACGGTTTTGTGAGACTCTTGGTGGGTCAGAGTCCCCTGGAAGAACTTGGATGCTTGTATTTACTGCTGAGGTTAACTTTGTAGTCTGTATCTTTAGTACATTTTGCTGTCTTGTATCCTTGATCGATACTTACATTTATTGCGTTAATATTTTACAGAAACAGTTGAAAAGTGGAAAATACTTTCCAATTACAGCTATTCAGAGATTTGATGCAACTGTAAGCATCCTCGACTTACTTATTTCCTGTTTAATGTTCAATATGAGTAACCATTGACAAATAATCAAATTTTGCTACAATAAACCCTAAGGGACTGTTACATTTGCAAATAATCAAATTTCGTTTTAGATTCCCAGAAGTAATTCAACTGTCTTTAGTATCTGAACCCAATTATTGCCAAAGGTTACATGAAATCTAAGTATGGGATAATTCACAGTAGCACTTGGATTTTAGGCGACATCAGAACAAAACACAAAGATATGCTAAGTTCTTTTAATTTTCATCCTATGAGCGAATGTGAATAATTTATAGAATCTGCATAGCTATTGAGATCATAAAGTACTTCACATATTTGTCATAGTTGAAATGTCCTAAACATTCAGGCAAGGAGGATTGAGAATGGTGTCTACTTGGGACCTCTCGGGTGCCTAACATTTGAAGGCAGATTTTCATGGCAAAAGAGAATACTTTCTTTCATATTTGAGCAGATTAAAATAAAAGTTGGACCCTTGAAACCATTGGAGATAAACATAAAAGGAGAAGATGATAGTGAACCAACCACCAAGAATCCCTTCTTTATATGGTTTTACGTCGATGAAGAAATTGCTGTAGCTCGTGGTAGAAGTGGTGGTACCGCCTTTTGGTGTCGCTGCAAACGTGTCAACTAATTTCCATGGTCATGGTTTCCAAAAATATGTGTAAACTTTTATCTTATCTTAATATCATATACCTATAAGAATCTCATCTGTGTAACACTTACAGATACACACATATATCAGTCTATGCACACAAACCATATTCATATGTATACAGGTTTTTTCGCCCTTTTTATTCGTGTCAAGATAATGAAGAGTAAGATTTATAAGACTGTTGATGTAGCATCCTGCTTGACCACAACATTATCATAGATGGCTTTGTTTTGAAACTATTGAATATATAAAACTTGTTGTCACTAAATTTATAAAAGAAATTGTTTAAAGAGTAAGATGTAGTTGATCCATCATAAACATTGGGACAAATATTATGACAATGAAACGACAAAGTGAAAAGTGTTTGAAAACATTCATCAGCCATCACGTTGGACTACACCCTTTTTTATTATAATAATAACAAACAAACATTGTTTTACATTATATTCTAAATGCAATCATTGTCTTTAATTGTGATATAAATCCAAAAGTACTGAATGGGTTGTCAACCCATTTGCTTTTGTCCTCTTTATTTTAAGTGAAAAAATATCAAAATTCAAATACCACCACTGAATAAAACAAAAGGATAAAGTAACAATAGACTATTACAGGAGATCTGTGAATCCCAGGTTCGATCCTTGAGGTCAGCGGGTTTTACCATTAATTCGTTATCGTGCCTTCGGTCGGACGGATTAGTGGGTTTTTTCCGGATTTGGAGTAACTTGGGGCGCTTAAGGGCTCCGTACGGCTGGATTGGGCCAGTATATTGAGACTTAGCCATTGGGTCTCCCCGTACGGAGTACCTAGGCGATTTCTGTTAGCCTTTCAAAAAAAAAAAAAAACAATAGACTATTAAACTTTGCAAGGGATAGGTTTGCTAGGTCTTCCCCATTTTTTTTGGATGTGTCTAAATGAGTATTTAATATAACCTTTAATTGTATAACAATTAACCAACGGGTCTAGCAGGTATCATTTTTTTCCACCTCATTTCATTTTTCACTCAAATGAAAAAAAAATAGGTGGAAACCCGATGGACTCGAGACCCATTTGACCCGAACCCGTTTAGACCCATCCTCCTAAATGACCCATCTAAACCCGGACCCATTTAGACCCAAACCTATCTAGACCCGTAACCCAACCCAACCCAACCCGACCGACCCATTTATTTTGCCACTTATAGTTTGCATGCTATTCGTTCAAGTATTTTGCTACTAAAACTATATTATGCTTAATTTAGTTTATTATATGTATTGAACCTCATAATTTAGTCTATTGTATATACACTTTTCTTTTAATAGAGAGCATTAATTGACAAGTTCAATACATGCAATATAAGTCGTAAAAGTACACTCCATACAATATTGTAAAAGAGGTAAAATATGATACATTTTGAAAAAAATAAACCCTTCTATATTTTAATTGACATACAATTTAAATAATAGTTTGTTATATTATGAAAAACAGATATGTGAATATACCTCTAAAAATGTTATACTTGAATAATAAAAAGTAATAAAACTGAATAAATATGGCACCAATATTAATATCATCATCATCATCATAATAAGTTGAGAAGCAAAAGAGGACCCGTGAGTCGTGACTCGTGAGAACGGTATCTTTTTGTCTGAATCAGCGTCACAATTGACTCAATGACAACATCCCACTCTTCTTATTTTAGTGGATCACCATTTCATTTTTATTTGTTTTATATTTTTCATTTTATTTTATATAGAAAATATAATAATATGACACCTTTACCATGCTTATTTGTTATCACAAGAATGTTTATATCGCTTCTTGCAAATAAAAGTGTCCCTTTAGAAAGGAGTAACACTTTTTTGCTGATCACTGGCCGTGAATCTAGCGATATTGATGTAACTCTTTAACCTTGAGCTGAAATTATAGGTATAAATTCCGGGGTTGGAAGTTGGAACAACATATATATTCGTGGCAATTGTGTGAGAGTATGTCTTAGAACAGTTAACTTTTATATTAAAAGGTACATACCGAAGGTTTGTCACACCAAACAGTACGGAGTGATTTTGAAACTTTGTGATATAAACTAACCTTGTTTTGATAAAGTTTATTACATTTCTATTCAATAAACACCTTCATTTATGTCTAATTAGTGATAGCTATCCTAGGTAATAGACAAATTTAGTGTATAGTTTACATATATTAGTTTCAATCCATATCAGTTAAATGTCAATTGTAACACTTTGTCAAGATAATGTTTTATATCCTCTTACTTCAAATCATATTTATACGCGTTGGCACGCTAATGACTCATGAACGTACAATGGGTGACTGAAAGCTTCATAATACAGAGACGATGATCTTATCATATTATTATCACATAACATATGGTTAATGTTTTATACGCTCTTAATTGGTGGTTCCTCTCATTCCGCTATGTCAAAGTCAGGGGTGGAGATAGGGCGGGGGCAGCGTAGGCAGCCGCCTTCACAAGAATTTTTAAATTACGTAAAAAAGAGATTTTTTAAAGTTATTAATGACATTTTATTATTTTCGCCCCCACTAAACTACAAAAGAAACAAAAATAAATTTTGTTCGCCCCCTTCACTTGTAATTCCTGGCTCCGCCCCCGGTCAAAATGACAAAGTCCCTTAGGTGATTATATAGTGTACATATTACATCTATTCCATATATATACTTTCTCAAACAAATAAGCTACAAACACATCTTATATCTCACTACATATACATACACTGACAAACATAACTAAATTACTTAATTTGTAGCGATTTTGATCAACGGATATGGGTAGAGAAGAAGTGGACCACATAAAGGTACCTTTAGTTATTAGTATAGCATCATCACATGAAGAAGGAGATGAAAGTAGCAGTAATAAGGTGTTTGAAGAAATACAGAAGCAGTTATGGCTAGCAGGACCTCTAATATGTGTCTCACTTCTTCAATATTCTCTTCAACTCATATCAATCATGTTTGTTGGTCATCTTGGAGAGTTATCTCTTTCTGGTGCTTCAATGGCCACCTCATTTGCTACTGTCACTGGTTTCAGCTTATTTGTAAGTACGAATTATATACTTTTTTGTTTTTCATTCAATTTATATCACAGGGGTACATTAAGTTGTTTGGATGTACTCGTTCCGAAAGAGCTTATGTGATATTAAAATATTTAGAATAAGATAAATGGCTAATAAACATATGTGCTACATTAAATACTGTTATAAAGTGCATATGCTGGTTGTGGTTGGAAAAATTCAAATATTTCTTGGGTGCTTGGATAGTTCTTGTTCTACATAACTCAATAGATCAAATTACCAAAATTAAGTTATGGTGGTAAAATGAGAGATGTTTTCTGAATCGTTAGAAACTTCCCTTATCTTTTGGTTAAAAGAAATGATAAATTTGGTATGAAACTATGATAAATAGACACTAGTAATACTAATATGGTGAAGCTTAGCATAGTCTGTTTTAACCAAACCTCAAAAGTGATTATTCCCACTTGAAATCACAATAATCAAATAATTGGTTCCAACATTTTATATTTATTTTTTTGGGTGGTTTTAATAGATGGGTATGGCAAGTGCTTTGGATACACTATGCGGTCAATCATACGGAGCAAAACAGTACCATATGTTAGGAATATATATGCAAAGAGCAATGGTGATCCTTATGGTTGTTAGCATTCCTCTAGCACTCATTTGGGTCAATACAAGTTCGATCCTGAAAGCGGTGGGTCAAGATCATGAAATAGCTGAAGAAGCCGGGATGTATGCTCGGTTCATGCTCCCTAGCCTTTTTGCCTATGGGCTCCTTCAATGCCTTGTTAGATTCCTGCAAACACAAAACATAGTGTTCCCAATGATGGTGAGTTCAGGGATTGCTACTTTGATTCATGTTCTTGTTTGTTGGATTTTAGTGTTCAAGTCAGGGCTTGGAAGTAAAGGGGCTGCATTGGCTAACGCAATTTCGTATTGGAATAACGTTATATTGTTAGCACTTTATGTCAAGTTTTCATCTTCTTGTTCTAAAACTTGGACCGGGTTCTCTAAAGAAGCTTTCCATGCTATCTTTCCTTTTATTAAGCTAGCAATACCTTCTGCTGTTATGGTATGGTAAGATTTCTCACTAAATTTTTTTTTTCCCGAACTAAGAATAGATAAATACGCTGGGCCATAAAGAACAAATTTGAAAGATGATTGATATACTATTGTGCAGTTTGGAGATGTGGTCATTTGAAATGATTGTTCTGCTTTCTGGGCTTCTTCCAAATCCCAAATTGGAGACATCTGTGCTTTCGATATGGTAATTAAACCGGATCAAGCTTCTTGTATGATACAGTCACATATAACAATAGTCAATTAATATATAAAATAGTTTGTTACGTTTTATTTTTATTTAAAACTGAAATCTAAAAACTTGTTCAACCTGTTTTGTGCAGCCTTAATACTGCAGCAGTTATGTGGATGATCCCTTTTGGACTAAGTGGTGCTGTCAGGTATGCATATGTGTACGGATATAAACGTTTATATTATGGAAAAAAAGAAATATTCTCATATAAAAAAGGTTGAGACGACATGTTGTTTACTACTTTACTATGATTTGTGCAGTACGAGGGTCTCAAACGAGTTAGGAGCTGGACATCCACGAACTGCACGATTGTCTGTCATCGTTGTGTTAGTTGTGGCGATTATTGTTGGAATATTGGTTGGATCAGTTTTAATATTGATTCGTAACTTTTGGGGATATGCATATAGCAACGAGTTGGAAGTTGTTCAATATGTAGCAACCATGACGCCAATTCTCGCAGTATCAAATTTCATGGATGGTCTCCAATGTGTTCTGTCAGGTTCAATTACCTTACCAAATTTTATACTTAACTTTTGTTACCATAATAAACAATAATACGATGTTATACTACCATCCAGTTAGCTACTTAATGTGAATATGCATTATAAGCTTTCTAAATAACATAATCGGTACTAACTAGTTGCATAATGTAGGTTCTGTAAGAGGATGTGGCCGCCAGGAGATTGGGGCATACATCAACCTTGGTTCATACTACCTTGTGGGCATCCCTTTCGCCGTTTTACTAGCTTTTGTATTGCACGTTGGAGGAAAGGTATAATAGAGTTGCTCTATATCGTAATTCCTTTTGTTATTTGGTATATGTATCGATCACCTAAAGTATATTTCTCAAACATCACATCTTTGATACAAAGATTAATGATCTATGAATTCATTTTAGTAACAGAAGATGATAATTTTTCAGGGATTATGGTTTGGGATTATTGGTGCATTGATCGTCCAAGTCGCCTTGTTGTTGACTATTACTATACGTACAAACTGGGGTGCCGAGGTAACAATCTCATCTCTTCTCTCTTTATATAAATTTACCATTAATACATCACTACTATATGGCTAAAGATCCGTACATCACCACATTTTAGTCATACACCATCAAATGCGCTTTACGTTTGAAATTTACTTACGTACTCTTGTTTTGTGGATCAGGCTAAGAAGGCCCAAGAAAGAGTCTACGAGTCTGCATTGCCTGTAGACGTTGTATCATAATTGCGCATTGTGCACGGATTGGAGAACATATTCAAGAATGATTACGTGGCACGTGACGAGCTATACAAATTATTATTGCTACACGCAAACGCAATGTTGACTTAGTTGGGCCTTGATTATATTCCTTACTAAAAGCCCATAACGTTTAGTTGGGCCGAAACCTAGACCATCAATATATTCAAATGGATATGAAATGTGTATTGATATGTACACCACCAAAAATTAGCCATACACCACTAAAACTGCTTTACAGTGTTGTACAGTACAACACGATGATGCATAAAAATGGTGTATGGCTAATTTTTGGTGGTGTACAAATCATCACCCATATGAAATATGAAATGAAGCTATGTATTTTGTTACTTACGTGAGTATATATTAATCCGTTAAATTGGAAAAAGATGGATGATAAAGAATAGTCAACGAAGTCAACAACCTGATCTGAGTAGTTTTATTAATGGAAAATCATGTACAAATTAAACAATTATCAATATTTGACGTCACCAAACCACCATTAATTATTAGTAGTAATTATCTAGTGGTGTAGAAGCTTTAAAGCTTTTAACAAAGTTAATCTAAACTTTCGAACATCAAGCTTTACATTCTGTTTAATCAAATAAATATCCCTAAGTGCATCCCACCCTTGTTTATGTAT
Organism: Helichrysum umbraculigerum; assembly: GCA_949592205.1. Classification (NCBI taxonomy): domain Eukaryota; kingdom Viridiplantae; phylum Streptophyta; class Magnoliopsida; order Asterales; family Asteraceae; genus Helichrysum; species Helichrysum umbraculigerum. The sequence goes on from CATIUR010000005.1 coordinate 41,291,790, forward strand.
CACAATTGGATCTCTTAAAACGACATCGTCTGCTGCGTATTGTGTTGACAACGTACTCTCTTTCAACCCTATACTATACTTCAAGTACCTCAAGTTCATGTCTTTAGATGGTTCATCAAAATCCATTTTCGCAATCCCCTCGAGCCCACCAAATGGGATCACTTGCACCACTACCGCATGGTCCGGCAAGAACACCATGTTGGTTAGCCCGGCTCCATGCACTCCCATGAAAACATCACAAGAATTCACAATTTTAGCAAAACTCGAAAGACGACTAGTAGTAAGTGTTTCATTCGCCACAATTACTTCATATCCAATCTTCTTAGCCATTTTTATAACACTCGCTTCGTTTGTTATTCTTCTTGTATTTTTTCTTGATATTATCATAAGACGTGGCCTTCGGTTATCGTAATTTATCACTTCTTGTCTTTCTAAAGAGTAAGTTGACCTCAAAAAGTCACGAAAGTCTTTCATGGAGTACCCGTTGACCGGCCTTGACGAGTCAATGTCTAGCTCTTTGTAAGATCTAAGACCAATGATTGCATTTTCATAGCATTGAATTTGCTTCTGGTTATCAATATCAACAATTTGATGATCCGAAAGATTGTTTAGTAACGTCTGGAACTTTGAAATCCACCAACTTTTGTAATTCGTTACTAAAAGATGCACTTTTCCATTAAAAACTCGCGAATTTGTAAACAGTGGAATTATGATATCGGTGAAATCATGGAAATGGTTTCCTGAAAACCCACCCGTTGAAAAAATGAGGGTGGGATCGGTGTGAGTTGCGACACATGTTGGCATATCTTGATCACCAACTGGTTTTATTGTCCATTCTCGAACTGATATCATCGCACCGGTTCCTTTTCTAGGGTACGGTTTTATGGTCCATGACTTGTTGCCTCCAGCTAATTTGCTAGTAAAAATGGTGGAAGTATGCCCATCAATTCTTACCATCCCTTTGATCTTGCAGTAATCTGATAATGGTTCAGAGAAGCTGCAATCTGCAAATTATACTATCTTCAGTTCAACATGTTAACACAAGTTATCCCCATATTCTATTACTAATACGTCAAAGGGGGAAATAATACATAGAAAAATAAAGTCAATAAATCGAAATATCATACATAACAAAATTGTTTTATTTACGTCATGGATCATTTGAGAAAAAATAAAAAGAATTTGCTGGTTAACTATACCCGATTCTACCTCATATGTATTTTTTCGTATAATATATGTACGCGGAACTTTCCGGTACATTAACATCTATAGTGTCACTTCAATTAGTGATCGAAATATTGTCTTTACTATTCACTAATACATACCTAATGAGTTGAGCAATTCATGAGAATCTTTAAGGCTAGCATTTCGACTTTCGGAGGCAGGAATATGTGCCGGTTTACTCAAAGGCTCAGAGCTTCGTCTTATAATTTCGGTGTGGTTGACAACTGACCGAGTACTTGGCAGCGGCTCATTCAATGGACCGTTGCTGGAGTTTTTACTATTTGTATGGTTGACATCATGTGATGAAGCATTTAATGATCCGAGATTCATTTTCCCTTCTTGTCCACCTTGTTGTTCGACTTGGGACGTGCTTAGGATAACCATGTCTAGACTGCTACTTGTCGACATCTCTAAGTTCACTGCAAAACAAGTCAAGCCATTCGAGTTCAGTTTTCACACTACATATACAAATCAAAAGAGAGAGAAATGATCTATGGTGCTATCCGTACGTAAGATGTGTACAGTTATACATTAGACCACACTGCACGGTCTAATGTGTAACAATACGCAACTACACGTGCATATATACATGTTGCGTACTGCTAGCGATACAGATCGAATATGACAAAAGGGAATGAGTAGAAGAGAAAAGGACTTACAAATTGATAGGCGGAAGATAGGCCTAAATATGGTACAAAGAAAGAATGCAACAAAAATGCATATCACCAATGCACAATTCCCAAATCTTTTTTGCTCATTCTTGCTAAAGCTTCTAGCAAATATATGATCATACATATTAAATAATTTATTTACACTCTTGTGGATTTAATAAATTAAATTCTAAATGTGCTTCTATACAAGAGTGGCTTGCATTTATGGAGAACTATGGAAGCATCATCATGTTTGCAGCAGGTAGCTTGGGAAGGTGAACTTTGAGTTAGTTAAGGAGAAAGTGATAGGAATTGACTTTTTAAAATGTTCGTATTTGAGTTGTTAAAAAAATAACATTAAACATATATTGGACAGTACTATAAATTATGTTACATGAAGATTTTTATTTTATTTTATTTTATGGTATTTTTTTTTTTAAAAGGTGTTAGTTAAGCACTATGCAATACATATACATATACAATATAAGGGTAGATTTTCGTTAGGAATTTTATACAAATGATACTTATAAATCGTTAACTATTTGTCAAATTAATTAGATATACAAATGAAATGTTGCTATTATTGGCAGTTTGGCACTTGTACAAGTTAATTAAAACCACCCTCCATTTCACTAGAAATGTTCACATTTTTTAAAAAAGGCAAAAGCAAAACTAGGGGTGAGTATGGGTCGGTCTGGGTCGGTTATGACCCTTAACCGAACCCAAAATTGAAATTTCGGTTATGAAAATTTCTTAACCGTTCGGTTTCGATTAAATCGGTTATGGTTAATCGGTTTTTGGGTAGATTTTGGGTCGGTTAACCGTTAACCATTGGTTAACCGCTTGAAAAAGAAAAATTATGAAGTAATGGAATCATCGAGCTCCTAGTTGTGGTGGTGTTGTCGATATCTTGCGAAGAACATCCCTATTTCTAAAGATTGTGTAACACCCTGTTTCTGGGCCTGGAAATAAATTGTATTTTAATAAGTGTGGTTGGTTTATTTAAGAATAAACAAGTAAAAGAGCCTTAGTTTAATTGTGACAAGTAGAATATTGTTTGTTTTAAAAAGTTAAAGTTGATGGTAAAATAAAAGTACTTTGACTTACGGGTATTTTCGGTATCCAGACAATAGGCTTGAAAGGGGTATAATTTATACACTAATAAAAGAGATGGGTCGGTGTTGTAGCTGGATCATTTCCACCTAACTTATTTCTTCATATCTTCTTAAACTCTCTCAAAAAACCTCACCTCTCTTTACTTTTCAATTAAATCAAGAACATAGATTAGTGATTGAATCTTGCTAAGGAAATCAGTTGCATTATCATCTTGTTCATTTGATTGTAAGTATTCTATGGTGCTTGAGCTCATTTCATAGCAATTAGGCAAATGATGAACATTTAGGTTTTGTATTAATTGAAGTTTGAAGAGTATAAATTATTGATTACTTGATGATTAATTGTTGATATGAGTTGATTATATGATGATTTGTGGGTAGAAATTGTTGGTGTTCTTTAAGCTTGAATGTTAGTTAGGGTTTGGTGATTTTGTTGATTTGATGATGATGCATGAGTTAGATTGTTGTTAGATGATGTTTGTTGTTGTTATTATATGTTTATGGTTGAAGTTTGTGGTCTTTACTTGTGTAATTTCGTGTTTGTAATCTGATTTTGGTAAAATGGAGTTTTGGTTTCGGAGTTGGTTTGAAGCTGAAGTGCAGGTCGTTTTTAAGCTTGCGAACGCGATCCCAGCTATGAACCCGGATCGCGTTCCATTGTGTAATCTCATTTCAAACGGATTTTGTTCTTGCGAACGCGATCCTGCCACCTTTCCCGGATCGCGTTTCGTAGTGTAAAACGGTGACAGAATTATTTTCAAAGGGGAACGCGATCCCACCAATGTTTTCCGGATCGCGTTTGCATGAATTATTTTGAAGGATTTTGTAAATTTTGAAAATGCATAAGTGTTTAGAAGATGGTGTTTTTAGTGGCACTTATGGTTGACATTCCTTTTGTGGCACTTAAACGGTAATTTAGTGGCACTTTTTATTAAAAGAAATACATAATAATGTGAACGATTTTAAGGGGTTTCGGGGCTTAATGAAAGAGTTTAAAGTCAATTGGGTATTGTATATGATATTGCTTTAGTGGCACTTCCGTGACATTTTAGTGGCAATTTATGCTTAGAAATATATGTTTTGAAATATATGAATTTGTATTGGTATAAGATATACATTGATGAGGCGAGATACTGACTTGGTTATTATTTGTTTATTCAGATAAGCGGGCGGCAACTCAGTAATATAAGACCACTGAGTTGAAGATCTTGACTATCGGTGAGTGGAATTGTAGTCCTCGGTTCCACCCAGTTGTAACGGGTTCGGTTACAACGGGTAACCAGGATAGTTTATATCAGTAGGTTGTTGTTATTGGTCGTACCGGTACCAGTCTTGTCTGTTTGTTTATATTACTGAATATATGTGTTGATGTGTGATTGTTGTTGAATTGTTGTTTAGTTGATAACAGTTGTGAACTGTTGTTTGTTGTTGTGTGCTTTTGCATTGTGAATGCAATATGGTTGTTTTCAGAGGTCAACTGTTGTTGGTTGGGTTTGGGTACTACTGTGTAGTTGTCGAGGTTTCTTTGAGACACATAGTTGAGAACAAGCCTAGTCAGTGAAGGTAGTACTCAAGCTATCGGTTGATTACTGGGAATGGCGTTGCGCCCAGTAGTCGTGGTTTCTGGGTTGGGTGGATACCAGGAACCGCCGGTCCTCTTGACGTTATGTGCTTATGTGTTTTACTTGTGGTTGTTGCTTAGTTGTAAGACTTGTTATGAGTGGGTTGAACCGTCGGTTACGGTTCCATTCACTTAGCGTGAGCTAATCCCTCGTTGTTGATTCTTTTTGCAGATTAGGTTAGCTTGTTGTTGATGTAGATGTTCGGGTTGTAGATGTTGACTGGAAGTTTGACTAAGCTTGGCGCAACTCTGATCTTTTGTAGTTGTCTTTTGGAAAAGTTTTATATAAGGCCCGTTTTGTGTTAATATGGGTTGAAATTAATATGGTTGTGAATAGTTAACTAATGTTGTTATATTTTGTAGTCGTTAAACTTGGAAGCATAGTAAGTCGGTAAATGTTTTTGTTTTGGGGGACTTGCGCTTCCGTTTTCGAAACATAATATTAAAATGATATGTTTTGGTTTGCGTAAGGACCGGGCCTTACAAGTTGGTATCAGAGCATAGGTTTTGGTGAATTGGGCATTTGCGAATGTTCAATCCCAAATCTATTTGGTGTTAGTCAAACTTTTCGGTTAGTGTGATTAGCTTTTGGTTGGGGGATTGGTGATACTAACGATTAACAAGTTGCAAGTTGTGTTTTGGTTGTGAGTACAGGAATGGCAGATGATGAGAATACGACTCCCAATAATGCTACTAGAACTGAGCTTCCACCTCCAGAAATTAATAATGTTAATCAGGGTGGTACTTCAAATGTGAATCATGATGAAGCTAGTCAAGAGGATTATGTGTTGCAATTGGAAGGTGATGTGATAAGACTCAAAAAGATTGAACAGTTGTATTTGGAGTTACAATCTAGGGTAGCTCAGCAAGCGTATCAGTCTCCTCCTCCACATCAGCAGAATAAGTTGTGTTCATTTAAGACTTTTAAGGCGTGTGGACCTAAAGAATTTGAGGGAGGTAATGATCCAATGGTGACACTGAATTGGTTAAGGGACACTGAAAGGAAATTTGATGTGTGTCAGTGTGAAGATGAGTTAAGAGTTAAGTATGCGGTTCAGTTATTGAAAGGCCAAGCGATGAACTGGTGGGATTCTGCGACTGCACAAATGACACCGGAGCAAAGATCTAGAATTACTTGGGCTGAATTTCATAGGGAGATTAGTAAGCAATTCTGCTCTGAGTTTGATATGCTTAGACTTAGACAGGAGTTTCTGGATTTGGAGTTTTCTGAGAAAATGACAATGGATGAACTTATCAATCAATTCACCGATAAGTTAAGATTTGTTCAACAATGGGTTCCAGACGAGAGGACTAGGATCACCCATTTTGTTAAGACTTTACCACCACAGTACCGGACATCAGTGAGGTTGGCTCGTAATTTGACCGAGGCTTTTGAGTTAGCTAGGTCGGTGCATAGTGATAATCAAGCATGGGAAAAGTTGGGTAAGAATAAGTCTGTGCAACAATCTAAGAGTGGTACTACTGGAAATAAGAGTCAGAATCGAAGGATTGAGTTTAGTGAGGGCTCGGTGGGTAGTAATCCAAACCCTTGGTGTGCCACTTGTAGGTCGAGGCATTCGGGTCCATGTCCTCCTCAAACATTAAGGTGCATTAAGTGTGGAGCATTGGGGCATGGTAGTAGAGATTGTACTTTTCCTCAGTCTGTGTGTTGGAACTGCAAGAAAGAGGGTCATCGGGCAGGTCAATGTCCGGAATATGTTAGACAAGGTTCGGGTTTAGCTGGAAGTTCGGGTTCTGGTTCGGGTTCTGCATCATCAATTGGACAAAAGAGAAAGATGGCGCCTCCACGAGCTTTTCATATGACAGTGGGAGATCAAATGACAGTGGGGGAATTGCTTGAAGTGAATAACTAAGGTAGATTCTATATTGACTTTGATGTAATATAGTTTATAGTATTGTATGCTTATGTGTAATTGTAGCGTTTGGTCTATTTATGTGTGGGATTGGATTTCGGGGATGAAATCCTTTAAGGGGGGAAGATTTGTAACACCCTGTTTCTGGGCCTGGAAATAAATTGTATTTTAATGAGTGTGGTTGGTTTATTTAAGAATAAACAAGTAAAAGAGCCTTAGTTTAATTGTGACAAGTAGAATATTGTTTGTTTTAAAAAGTTAAAGTTGATGGTAAAATAAAAGTACTTTGACTTACGGGTATTTTCGGGTTCCAGACAATAGGCTTGAAAGGGGTATAATTTATACACTAATAAAAGAGATGGGTCGGTGTTGTAGCTGGATCATTTCCACCTAACTTATTTCTTCATATCTTCTTAAACTCTCTCAAAAAACCTCACCTCTCTTTACTTTTCAATTAAATCAAGAACATAGATTAGTGATTGAATATTGCTAAGGAAATCAGTTGCATTATCATCTTGTTCATTTGATTGTAAGTATTCTATGGTGCTTGAGCTCATTTCATAGCAATTAGGCAAATGATGAACATTTAGGTTTTGTATTAATTGAAGTTTGAAGAGTATAAATTATTGATTACTTGATGATTAATTGTTGATATGAGTTGATTATATGATGATTTGTGGGTAGAAATTGTTGGTGTTCTTTAAGCTTGAATGTTAGTTAGGGTTTGGTGATTTTGTTGATTTGATGATGATGCATGAGTTAGATTGTTGTTAGATGATGTTTGTTGTTGTTATTATATGTTTATGGTTGAAGTTTGTGGTCTTTACTTGTGTAATTTCGTGTTTGTAATCTGATTTTGGTAAAATGGAGTTTTGGTTTCGGAGTTGGTTTGAAGCTGAAGTGCAGGTCGTTTTTAAGCTTGCGAACGCGATCCCAGCTATGAACCCGGATCGCGTTCCATTGTGTAATCTCATTTCAAACGGATTTTGTTCTTGCGAACGCGATCCTGCCACCTTTCCCGGATCGCGTTTCGTAGTGTAAAACGGTGACAGAATTATTTTCAAAGGGGAACGCGATCCCACCAATGTTTTCCGGATCGCGTTTGCATGAATTATTTTGAAGGATTTTGTAAATTTTGAAAATGCATAAGTGTTTAGAAGATGGTGTTTTTAGTGGCACTTATGGTTGACATTCCTTTTGTGGCACTTAAACGGTAATTTAGTGGCACTTTTTATTAAAAGAAATACATAATAATGTGAACGATTTTAAGGGGTTTCGGGGCTTAATGAAAGAGTTTAAAGTCAATTGGGTATTGTATATGATATTGCTTTAGTGGCACTTCCGTGACATTTTAGTGGCACTTTATGCTTAGAAATATATGTTTTGAAATATATGAATTTGTATTGGTATAAGATATACATTGATGAGGCGAGATACTGACTTGGTTATTATTTGTTTATTCAGATAAGCGGGCGGCAACTCAGTAATATAAGACCACTGAGTTGAAGATCTTGACTATCGGTGAGTGGAATTGTAGTCCTCGGTTCCACCCAGTTGTAACGGGTTCGGTTACAACGGGTAACCAGGATAGTTTATATCAGTAGGTTGTTGTTATTGGTCGTACCGGTACCAGTCTTGTCTGTTTGTTTATATTACTGAATATATGTGTTGATGTGTGATTGTTGTTGAATTGTTGTTTAGTTGATAACAGTTGTGAACTGTTGCTTGTTGTTGTGTGCTTTTGCATTGTGAATGCAATATGGTTGTTTTCAAAGGTCAACTGTTGTTGGTTGGGTTTGGGTACTACTGTGTAGTTGTCGAGGTTTCTTTGAGACACATAGTTGAGAACAAGCCTAGTCAGTGAAGGTAGTACTCAAGCTATCGGTTGATTACTGGGAATGGCGTTGCGCCCAGTAGTCGTGGTTTCTGGGTTGGGTGGATACCAGGAACCGCCGGTCCTCTTGACGTTATGTGCTTATGTGTTTTACTTGTGGTTGTTGCTTAGTTGTAAGACTTGTTATGAGTGGGTTGAACCGTCGGTTACGGTTCCATTCACTTAGCGTGAGCTAATCCCTCGTTGTTGATTCTTTTTGCAGATTAGGTTAGCTTGTTGTTGATGTAGATGTTCGGGTTGTAGATGTTGACTGGAAGTTTGACTAAGCTTGGCGCAACTCTGATCTTTTGTAGTTGTCTTTTGGAAAAGTTTTATATAAGGCCCGTTTTGTGTTAATATGGGTTGAAATTAATATGGTTGTGAATAGTTAACTAATGTTGTTATATTTTGTAGTCGTTAAACTTGGAAGCATAGTAAGTCGGTAAATGTTTTTGTTTTGGGGGACTTGCGCTTCCGTTTTCGAAACATAATATTAAAATGATATGTTTTGGTTTGCGTAAGGACCGGGCCTTACAAATTGTATTTACGGGTAGATTAGAAAGTGGCTTTAAATGTAACCTAAAAATGGAATGGACTACATAATTAACTAGTGGGCTTAAAGTTTGAGAGTTTCCTAACGGGTCATTATGCTACTTAGTATTAAATTGTATGCATCTATCAATTTAATCCAATGACTGTAAGTAGCAGTAGATTGGTGTTAAATGGGTAGTTTTTGCTACTGTGGTCGTGAGATGTATTGATGCGGGTAAAGGTTTTTCGGATGCATCTATATGCTTGTTTAATTTCTGAAGGCCAGGAAAATCACGGAGTTGGTTTTGGTTGGAAAGCTATATTCGGCTCTGTCACAATCTGATAGTTTGGTGCCTTAGTAGAAATGTAAATAGTATTGTGCTGTCATGCATGGTGGTTTTTATGTTTGTATAGATAGATTTATTTAGATAGATATCCCCTGCTTGAATCTTTGTATATTTTGGTTGGTATTCAATAAATTTTTGCCTTTTCTAAAAAAAATTTAGCTCAACATATATTACCTATTTACATTACATATTTATTTATATAATGAAAATATAAGTAAAAAAACTAAGGGTGGGTCGGTTCGGTTAAATAGGGTCGGTTAATGGGTCTTAACCGTAACCATAACCAATCTAATCGGTTAATGGAATTATAATAACCGAACCATCGGTTAAGCTTTGGGTCGGTTAAATTGGGTCGGTTAAATCGGTTAATTCGGTTGTGGGTCGGTTAATCGGTTTCTATGCTCACCCCTAGGCAAAACTACACTACCTACCCACGATTATTATATACAACCACAAATATTTACAAAATGCCTCCCACAAGGCTTGATACCACAACCCTTAGGTTGAAATGTTCCCCACATACCGCTAAATCATAAGCCATTTGTTCACATTTTTACTTTGATAAATGCTACATCTACACAAAATTTATATTTGAATTTTCTCAAAATGACATGACACATATTATTTACAAATTAAATTTATTTATTGTTTCTCTTACATACTCTCTTCCTTCAATTCATTGAGCAAAATCATTTTATGAACAAATTTTTGTATAAATTATGTGAACATATCATTTCTGAAACTATTATTACTCCAAATATAAGTGTCCATTTTATTTGACAACGGATCAAAAAAGACTTTATTGGGTATATTGATATTTGATTAGTGAAGATTGTAGTTAGTGGCGAATCTTAAAGCTTTGTGACCAGTCAAAATGGACATATTGACTGAGACGGAGCAATTGTCAATAAAAAGTCAAATATAGTGATTATCGAATTCAATTGTATGATTTGTATATTGTTATAGGTAAGGTGTTCGATCAGTTTAATTTGTGTGGAAATTATGATGATTGATTGAATTATTTATAAAAGTTGCATGAAAGGTACGACCCACCAAATAGTTGTTAACGAACGCAATGATACGACAATTTAGTCTTCGTTTGTTATGACCATATAAATTTAATTTGTAATTTCAGGGGATGACCATATAAATTTATTTTATTCTAAGACTCCTTACAACCGTGACATTTACAGCGCCACGTCAGTTTTTTTCAAAACTGACACTAACTGACACAAACTGACATTTCACTCCCTACAGTAACATCACTTCTCTTTTTTCCAGAGCCCCATACACTATTTTCTTTATTTATTCAAAACACAAACTTAAATAAAACATATTCATTAAAATTAAAAACATTACATTAATATATTTAACTTATATATAATTCAATTAGAACAAATAAATACTTGAGCTCATTTTTAATGTTTTAACTTAATTAAAAATATACAAACATGAAACATAAACTCCAAAGAAAGTTTTAGGACTAAACATGTAAAGTTAAAAACTAAAATGAGTTAAACAAATTTAGCTAAATAGTTAAAGGACCATTTTTGTAAAACTGACCAATTCATATTCATCATCATTTTCTTCGTCGTCCCTCTGTACTTGTTCTTTTTTTTTTCTTTTTTTAAAAAAAATCACTAAACTAAAATACATCGAAGAGAGAAGATCTAGAAAAGGAAAATGGCCCACTCTCCAAACTAGCGTTCTCTCTTTCCATCGTCGCCAAATCGAATTTGGCAACCGACGGAACCCAATCGACGGACTGTGCCTATGGCGTCGGTTCCGTCGGTGGGAACCGACGGCCCAACCGATGCTCCGTTGGGAGAGGTCTAATAAGACTGGTCCCTATGGGGACGTCGGCTCGAGCGTCGGTGACAACCGAAGAACCGACACCATAGGCACGGGACGTCGATTGGTCGCCGTCGGTTCCGAGCGTCGCCAAAGCGACGGGGGAGAGGAAAGGGGGGCCCACGTCGGTGTCTTCAACGGCTTATAAAAAAATTAAAAAAAAAAAAGAAATCCGTTGGGGCACAAACGGTAAAAAAAATAATTAATTTCTTATTTTTTTTTACTTTTTACATACACTATAAATTCAAACATATTCCAACCAATTTTTCACAACATTCACAAAACGTTTTTTGGTCACGAAGCGGGTTCAAAGGAAAGGAGAAAAAAAATACTCAAACAAGTGCGTAAAACCTTGGTTGACAACTATGAGACGGATTACAAAACGTTTTTTGGTCACGAAGCGGGTTCAACCCAAGTGGAAGATTCGAACGAAAACGAGGACGAGAATGAAGACGAGAACGAATCGGAGTAGTCGACTAGTTGTATTTTTAATTTTCAATAAATTTATTTTTTTTCCTTTTTAGGAATTGTAATATTTTATTTTATATTAATGTAATGTTTTTAATTTATAAAATGAAAATGTGTTATTTAAGTTTTTGTATTAAATAAATAAAGTAAATAGTGTGTGGGGCCCTGAAAAAAAGGGAAGTGATGTTACTGTAGGCAGTGAAATGTCAGTTGGGAAAAAAGCTGATGTAGCACAGAGGTGCCACAAACTGATTTGTGTCACCCATTGGGAGGAGTCTAAATAAAGAATATCATTACTGAACTTCCCGAGGTTACATTATCAAGTCTTTATATGATTGGTTATAAAACCATTAATTATTGGTAAAACTTAATGTTTACGGACTCATCTAAGTGTAAGATTATGAGAGGCATATGTATTATGAGATGAATAAAAGATATACACGATCTCGGCCATTGATTTTGGTGATTAACAGCCTAAATTCTTTGCATTCTAACAACAATGCGGGCGTGTAAAATGCAGTGATGTAAATCCCGATCGTTGATCAATAACATGTCTCTTCCCCTCAAAATGAAGCTGCTCCTTCGATATCACACTGTGATTTAATTGTTTATTTGGGAAAATGATTTTTCATTTTTGTTTGAAATCTTTTGTCATTCGTAATCTAACTAAATTTTCTAGGAGTGATTGCTTTTATATTTGAAACTGGAATTATGTTTATTAGAAAAAAATAGTTAAACTCCAAGGGGTAGCCTAATGGTGGAGGCTTGGGAATCCTCAAAGGAGACCCAAGTTTAATCCTAATTAGCTACTCCCTCCGTCCCAGAATAAGTGTCCTGTTTTGACTTTTTGAATCTTTCCTTTTCAACTTTGACCTTACATATTTTTGTTTGTATTATATAATATTTGGTGCAAAATATATGAATGGATTGAGTTTTAAATGTATTTTCATTGGTATAATTTTCATAAAGTATTATATAACACAAAAAAAGATATTTAAGGTCAAAGTTGAAAAAGAAAGACTTCCAAATCTGAAACAGGACACTTATTCCGGGACGGAGGGAGTACAACTTTGGAGCCAGCCCTCAGGCACATAGCTTAGTTGGTTTCAGAGGGGAAGACTTTGCAAGAAAATGATCACGTTTCCCTAAATGAGCTGATACTCTTCCTTAGCAGGCCGCTGGTCAGTCTGGAGCATATGCTCAACATTACCTTCCACATATGGTCGTTAGGGCGGGACGTGTAAACCGGTCAGTGTTACTGGTTACCAACAATTTTTTTTGTCAAGAAACATAGTTAAGTGTTCTAACACATGCATATATTAGACAGAAGTTAAACTACGTACAAAATGGATATGATTAAAAAACACACGAATACACATACGTTCATACAAGATACAGACTATATAAAAAAAGAAAATTAAAAGTACGTAATACGTAGTAATAGTAATCTACCTAGTCTGAGTTAATAATACAACAATCAACAATTAATTTGATTATTTTAAATGTCAAAAAATCTTGGTTACAATATAGTACGAGTAGTATTATAGAGCGGGTTGTTGAATGTGACAGTGACACGCATAATTGGATCCACATTTCTTTAATCTCAGAATAGCGAAATACAAACAAATCGGTAAGTACTTAAACGTTGACAATTCAAAGTACAAACGCATATTTGTCCTGTTCGCGATGGTGTTGGTGGGCTCATATATTCCGATCTCAGCCCGACCCGTTTACTTATTGTATATAAAATTCAAGGGTTAATTGTTTGGTTATGTATCTAACTTTGCTCGTTTTACTATTGTATGTAACAAATATTTAAATTATATATTGTATCCAATAAACTTGTAAAAATCCATATTGTATGTCACAACCTTTAAAAACATTTATTGTATGCAATGAACTTGTAAAAAATCTCTATTGTATGTTGCGGGTTACCATGTGTACATGCCAAACTGAAAATGCCTCTTTAACATTGGTTTGTGACGGCACGAGCAAACTCTAGCAGATCATTGACTACCGCACCATACGATAGCAATTTTTTATAAGTTTATTGCATACAATAGATGTTTTGAAAGTTTGTTACATACAATAGCATTTTTTACAAGTTTATTACATACAATATATGTTTTGAAAGTTTGTTACATACAATAGTAAAAAATGCAAAGTTAAATACATAATCAAACAATTAACCCAAGTTAAAATTGCTTATTAAACGGGCTAGTCCTGTTGAATCGTTTAGGGTTGAACCTAGAAAGTAAAAAGATACACGACAATACTAATACTAACTATCCTTATGCACCCATTTTACATGCTAAACTGATTATAGATGTAGATTCTATGTCGTTGATTTTAAGATTTAGTCATTTAGACATATTTATAAGCCTTCGTTTTAGGCATATTTAGAAAAACTCGAGTTGGGTAGCTTAGTACGAACCTAACATAGTAATTAAACAGCTTAATCGTAATGATCTATTACGTCTTTATTATACAACCCATCCGTTTTCGTATATTTCTTTTAAGTCTACTACCTATCAATTTTACTTTTTCCAAACCTATATTTTAGTGCTCGATCATTTAAAGATTAATCATTTAATTTAATCTACTTTATAAAAGTGATAAATAATAATGTTTTTGTAAACCTAATTCATCATTCATCCACCTGCTCTCATAGAGAAAAAGAGCTTGTTTGGTGGAATGGAATGGGACGTCCAAACAATTTTTTTTGTCCTCCTCTTTCTTTCTCAACAAAAGAAGTACTTTATTTTTCAAATCCCACTTTCAATAGGTATCATAAAGTCTTCTAAAATTAAATAAATATACAAATGCAATGACAATGAAATTAGTTTTATTAAACATGTTTTTATAACACAACTGATCAATGTCGACACACCGGTGTTAGATTCAGGTAGCCGATCGATGTACCATATATGAGCATCCATGACACCATAAAATCTTGGTCTCGTTACTTCTTTTTATGAACGGGTGTAGAAACAAAACAACGTGTTTGGAAACAAACTACATTTGTGTTCAAATTGATCTTTTTTTTCTTTTCTTTTCCAAACACGACTAAGACGTCTATTGAAGCACAAATAATTCAATGTGTTTCAAATGTTAGATTATGTGCCAAATGATCATTGACTTAGCGGTATCGAGACAACCTTTTGAGCATAAGATCGATTGCGGGTTCAAATTCTCAGGCTAGTGACTATTTAGTATATACCCTTTATATATATAGGAATTAAAATAGTTTGTAGATTTTGCATCAATTATAATAGGGCTGTAAGACAAAAAACTTTTTGATTAAAAATGCTTCAATTCCCGTACATATATGATAAAATTAATTAATTTAAAATATGATGTGAAACGTATATTTACCTTAATTACGCATATTACCATGAATTATATTAAACAATAAAAAAATAATACAAGTACCTCAAACACCCTAACGTGTGTGAATCTATGTAGCAACACAACTTTATATATATATATATATATATATATATATATATATATATATATATATATATATATATATATATATATATATATTTAAGTGTCATTAGGTTACACGAACATGCTAACAACAAACACAACAATGGAGTGTGTTTAGATGTCACATTCTATTTCGTTGAACACGTTTGATACACACATTATTTAATTAATTAATTAATTATTAATTATCTATTAATTAAATGATTTCTTTAATTATAGTTGTTGCTTTTTCTTTCCCATTTTCAGGCCTTATAATCAGAGCCGGAAGATACGCTAGTCAAGTTTTCAATAGAGATCATATATATTGTGAAAGAAGGTAATGAAATTTACAAAACACGTGATGTAATTAAGTATCGTAAGTTGATTTTTACTTTTCAAGTAATGTAAGTTCAATTATGTTTATTAAAACTGTATGAAAAGTCTAGCTAGTTGAGTAATGAATTTATAATTTTTTTTTTTAATCTTACAATATTTTATTGATAAAATTAAACTTTCATTTCACTTTTTAGATAAAGAATAAACTTGAAATTATAGTACGTCTTTCTATTTAATTTTATTATAACAAAATTGAACTCACATGTGGTTTACTCTATTCGTCTCATAATAAGTGTCTACAATTAGATTACATATATTTTAAGAAAATACGTAATCAATACACTGAGTAAGAGAACAATGATAATCTTACACTTACTTTTCCAAGGTCTTCCATAAATTAGTTTGGTGGTGGCCTAGTGGTGGAGGCTTGAGATTCTCCAAAGGAGACCCAAGTTCAATCCCCACCAGTTGCAACTTTGGGGCCATCCCTTAGACGTGTAGCCCAGTTGGTTCCGGATGAGAGGACTTTGTAAGAAAATGGTCATGTTTCCCAAATTGGTTTGACATTCTTCTGAGCGGGCTGCTGGGTCAGTCTGGAGCGTATGCTCAACATTGCCTTCCACATATTGTCCTCGGGGCGGGGCGGGGCGTGTGGGCCGGTTATCAACGTTTTTGCAAGAAGTTTAGTAGAAAAACAAATTATGTGTAAATTGATAAAGTTAATATATTACTTTAGAAAGTGAACCTAATTTAAGTACAAACTAAAATAAAAATGTGAACATTATTTTGGATCCAAGGATTATCTCTATTCTGGTTTCCGAAACTTTCGTACCTTTTGTATTATTTTTTTCCTTTTCTAATTGCCCTTAAACAAATCCCAATTGATACAACATGCACCTTTTTGCGCAATTTTTTTATTTGAGTTGGTAAAAATAGAAGTATTTTGTTGAGGCACAACTTATTAAAGAAGCCTCGTTGTTGGAGAACGATATTTTATCTGTTGAAATTAAAGAAAAACAAAATAGATGTTGATTTTGTAGCTAGGTATATTATTAATTAGACTCCTATCATCATTTGTAGAATAGTAGATATATAGATATACATCGGGTGTCTCTAATCTTATGGTAAGACTTTATTCAGTTTAAGGGTATATACGAGATCATAATTATGAGCTAGCCGTAAAAGATGTTAAAGTCGTATTAATGCTAGAGGCCTCGAACTAGATACGGAGGTTTCATACTCATAATACGTCTTAAAACTTAAAAGAGCTACATATTTATAGTTCATGTTTTTTTTGAACCTCTCAAGTTAATTGTCTACTTTGAAAGGTAGGTGGATATAATTGACGTAGCAAAAGTTCTTATATTACCCCTAATTCATATGGATGTCATAAAAAGTGTGTAAAAGGTATAGGTAAAAATATCAACCTTGACAAATTGACAGTGTAATGATTATTGTTTTATTGCAATTCTTTTTGTTGGATAATTAATTTGAGACTAAAAAGAGTTTCATTTTATATGTAAGTCATATAGTTAAATTTGTAATCGATTATACTAGTTAAATATCCATATAGCTAGGCCGGGCGATGGCCCAAAGACCAAATAAAAAGAAGCATAAAGTGTTTCGTCCATTTTTATATAAAGGGTGAAGTTCAGAGAATT
Source organism: Helichrysum umbraculigerum (assembly GCA_949592205.1). NCBI lineage: Eukaryota > Viridiplantae > Streptophyta > Magnoliopsida > Asterales > Asteraceae > Helichrysum > Helichrysum umbraculigerum. The sequence goes on from CATIUR010000005.1 coordinate 41,308,812, forward strand.
ACAGTCTATTTGAGGAGAATTGAGGAGAAGATTTTAAACCAATAAAAATGTGTCAAATGTCATATAATCAAATTTCATTTTTACCCCCCATCCACTTTCTTAATATTGTATACCATCCCCTCTGACTTTCTTCCTCCCCAGTCCCCACCACACTACTACCAGCCGCCGACACAAGCTGCCGTCGGAATTTTTTTTAATTTTTTTTCAAAAGATTTTGAAATTTTTATTTCAAAATTTTTCCCAATTGTTTTTACATATTATCCTTTTGTACTGCATTTTGTATATATATGTTTAGTACATATTATTCGTTTTGTATTACATTTTTATTTTTAACTGCATTTTATCTATTATAACACCCTCTTATTTCAAGATCATTTTTTTTTTCTTTCATAAACCGTAAGCGCATACATTAAAATTCATATAATTTAGATTGCACATATCAAGTACAATCCATTTAAACATGACCATTAAACTAGTTTTACCACAATTACCACAAAACATAAGTTCAAGTGTTATACAATTTCAAAACATGGTTTTAGATCATTAACATAGTTATCCAAATCAGAGTGAGCTGTCAAACATTTCATCAAAACCCGCCTTCTTGCTACCCACATTCAAAAGATTAACCTGCAAGAAGTAGTGAGGAGGGATTAGCACAAAGCTAAGTGAATAGATCATTACTATCAACCTAACTCAGGCTAACAATTGTTTACAGCAAAGCATCATAAAAAAATAACTTCAAAGAGGATCGATGGTCCTTGAGGTACCCTCATGCCGCGGTGGCCCCCAAATAACACTTACAACCAACTGAAGGCCAATACAGTGTTTTAACCGATAGTTTGGTACTATTACTTCATACAACACAAGTTCAATAAACAACACATGTACAAAGCACTTATATTGTCCAAGTAATAGTATCCAAACCCAATCCATGTTGACCTCTGAATAAGCACACAATCCATAATCATCATGGCAATATGCTATCATAAACAATATATGTATATTATATACTCTAAAACCAGATTTACCCGTTGTAACCAAGTTGTTACAACTAACTTAGACTGATAGTCAAAGATCCACTCACCCTTACAATCTCAGTCTCCACTCAGTGATCTTATTTTACCGAGTCTTCACTTTATCTGAGAACACAAGAGAATTACAAGTTAATAACTCATTTCGGAATGTTTATCACTTACTTTGAAATGCATATCAACAAACAAGTAAACATTAATTATTATAACTCATTACACAATTTGTTATCACAAGTATTAAAAGCTGAAGAACATCACTGCATCAACCGGGTTACCCGCCGGGTAACACTTTTACCAGCCGGGTAACAAGGCCCTATCCGGCTCCACAATTGACCAGAACCGAGCTTAAGTTACCCGGTCACTTTACCCGCCGTGTAACGTGTTACCCGGTCCAAAAACCCCGTTTACCCGCCGTGTAACGTGTTACCCGCCGTGTAACTTGTTTTCTCAGTTTTTGCCCATTTTACCCTGTTACCCGCCGAATAATAGGTTAACCTCAAGCATCAACCATAGTCATGTTATAACAACAAACAATCATCATCAAACTTCAATTTCTACACATGCATCATCTATTCAACCTAATTCATCAAATTTAAACATACATATATAAATAGGGCAAAATCATCTTACAATGGGGATGATAACAAAGTGATGATGATGATGGCAAGATGTTGAATCAAAAGTCACAGCTACAATTGCTTGCTAGATGTTTTCGATTGATTTACTGAGGTTTCTTTGTGTAGTAGATAGTATATGGTTTGTATGTAAGTTTCTGTAAAGTGTGGGAACAATAAGCCGACCTCACCAACTTACTTAGATGAGTTGGTGAAATTATATTATTCCCTTCTAAACCTATTGTCTGGAACCTAAAAACCATTTGCGAGAACAATAAGTTTTTATTTTACCGACAACTATAATAATTTAAAACCAATAATAATTTACTATCCACAATAAGTCATTTAGCTAATTGACCTATTTATTTTCATATATTCAAATAATATAAATTATTTCCAACAAATAAATAATCAATTAAAATAGGAAATTACCGTAATTCTCCTAGGCCCATAACGAGGATGTTACAAATTTTCCTTCCTTAAGGAGATTTCGTCTCCGAAATCTCGCCATGCCCAAAAAGACTAGGATAACGCATCCTCATGCTAGACTCGGTCTCCCACGTAAGGTTTGGACCCAAACTATGGTTCCAGTTAACTAACACCATTGGAATATCATTCTTTCGAAGTTTAGTCACCTTACGGTCTAAAAGCTCTACGGGTTCCTCTACAAGTCTTTGACCTTGGTCAACACGTAAGTCTTGCAATGGAAGAACTTGGGATTGGTCCTCCATATTGCATTTCCTTAAGTAGCACTCATTGAAAGTATCGTGAATACCCGCTAATTCTGGAGGAAGATCTAACGACACCGTTTGATCATTGACTACTTGTCGAATCCTAAACGGCCCAATATACCTAGGAGCAAATTTACCACGCTTACCAAACCGAATCACACCCTTCCAAGGCGAGACTTTCAAGTAAACCAATTCACCAACAATAAAAGAAACTGGACGACGACGTGGATCGGCATACTGTTTCTATCTGTCACGGGCAGCTTTCAATCTATCACGGGCAATGGACACCTTATCAGCAGTGATCTGTAGTATCTCGGGACAGGCAAACTGTTTCTCACCCGCCTCTAACCAACAAGTGGGTGTTCTACATCGGCGTCCATACAACATCTCATATGGTGGCATGCCTATACTAGAATGAAAAGAGCTGTTATAGGCGAACTCAACCAACGGTAAGTGAGAATTCCAAGACCCACCAAATTTTAACTCGCAAGCACGCAACATATCCTCCAAAGTTTGAATGGTGTGTTCTGACTGACCGTCCGTCTAAGGGTGATATGCTGTACTCAAGTTGATCCTAGTACCCAATTCCCGCTGCAAACTCTGCCAAAACCCATATGCAACCGAGAATCTCTGTCTGAAACGATAGACAACGGAATCCCATGTCTCGATACAACCTCATTAATGTACAACTGAGCCAGTTTACTCAAGGATGCCGTCTCACTAGAAGCAAGAAAGTGAGCACTCTTGGTCAATCTATCAACAATCACCCAAATCATATCGTTTCCCTTAACCGTTCGAGGTAATTTGGTTACAAAATCCATGGTTATGTGCTCCCATTTCCACTCAGGTATCTCAAGTTGTTTCAATGATCCATATGGTTTTTGGTGCTCGGCTTTCACTTGAGAACATATGTGACAAGAATCCACAATTCGAGCTACATCCGATTTCAAAGTAGGCTACCAATACAACGGTTTCAAATCATTATACATTTTCGTACTCCCGGGATGAACCGATAATCTAGATTTATGAGCCTCCATCAAAATCACATCACGAAGACCACCAAGCAAAGGAACCCAAACACGGGATTGGAAAGTCTTCAATCCACGAGAATCATCAATCAACAAATCATTTCTTTTCAACATAATCTCAGACTTCAAATTATGATCCAACAAAGCCTCCAATTGTGCCATTTTCAATTTGTCAGCCAAATATGAAGAAACCTCCAATCGCATGAAGTAAATTCTCTCAGAATTTCCTTTTCTACTCAACGCATCTGCAACAACATTAGCCTTGCCCGGATGGTATCGAATATCACAATCATAATCTTTGATCAATTCCAACCATCGCCTCTGACGCATATTCAATTCCCTTTGAGATAACATGTACTGAAGACTCTTGTGATCCGTATAAATAACACATTTAGTACCATACAAGTAGTGCCTCCAGATTTTCAAAGAAAACACAATAGCCGCAAGCTCTAAGTCATGGGTAGGATAATTCATTTCATGAGGCTTAAGCTGACGAGAAGTATAAGCAATGACCCGATCACGTTGCATCAAAACACAACCTAAACCCACATGCGAAGCGTCACAATAAACAATAAACAATAAAATCATCGGATCCGTCAGGTAATGCTAGTACTGGAGCCTGACACAAAAGCTGTTTAAGGGTCTGAAAAGCCGATTCCTGTTGTTCATTCCACTGAAATTTCACATCTTTTCGGGTTAATTTAGTCAAAGGACCCGCAAGCTTAGAAAAGTCCTTAATGAACTTCCGGTAGTAACCCGATAGCCCAAGAAAACTCTTAATCTCAGAAGAAGACTTAAGTGCATGCCAATTCATAACGGCCTCAACTTTAGACGGATCTACCTTAACCCCATCTTTATAGATAATGTGTTCCAAAAACTGAACCTCACGAAGCCAAAACTCACATTTTGAAAATTTTGCATACAGTTTCTCCTTTCTCAAAGTGTCAAGAACCAAACGCAAGTGCATCTCATGATCAGATTCTGATTTAGAATATACCAAGATATCATCAATAAACACAATCATAAATTTATCAAGGAAAGGCCGACAAACTCTATTCATCAAATCCATGAAAACTGCCGGAGCATTAGTTAAACCAAATGGCATAACTAGAAACTCATAATGACCGTATCTAGTGTGAAAAGCTGTCTTAGGGATATCCTCCTCACAAACTCGCACTTGGTGATAACCCGACCTCAAATCAATCTTAGAAAAATAAGAAGACCCTTGTAATTGATCAAACAACTCATCTATTCGAGGGAAAGGGTATTTATTCTTAACTGTTCTTTTGTTCAACTCCCTATAATCAATACACAAACGAAAGGTGCCATCCTCCTTTTTAACAAACAACACAGGTGCACCCCAAGGAGAAGAACTAGGCCTAACAAAACCCTTATCTAACAACTCTTGAATTTGACTCATCATTTCGCGAATTTCCGAGGGAGGTAACCTATATGGAGCCCTGGCTATAGGAGCAGAACCAGGAATCAAATCAATTTTATATTCTACTTCTCTAATGGGAGGTAAGCCAGGAAACTCATCAGGGAAGACCTCCGAGTATTCAAAAACCACTCGGACATCAGAAACATTTTTCTTTTCTAATTTAGCATCAATCACATAAGCCAAGTACGATTCGCACCCTTTAGCTAAAGATTTTCTAGCTTTCAACATTGAAATAAAAGGAATACTACCCTTCTCCCGTTCCCCTCGAGCCATGACAAATGACTCATCCGAGACTGGGATTCTTATCAACTTCCTATGACAATCTATATTAGCTTTATTTTCACTTAACCAATCCATGCCCAAAACCACATCAAAACCGGGGATAGGCATCAAGAGAAAAGAAACAGGAAAAACTATGACCCTCGATCAAAATACTAGCTCCAGTCACCGATGTGGTAACCGAAACCATTTTACTATCCGCTACCTCAACCTCAATAGGATTAGTAATACAAGTGGGAGTCAATTTCAGTCTTTCACAGAAAAGCATGGATATAAAATAGCAATTGGCTCCCGAATCAAACAGAACACTTACTGGTATAGAATTGATAAGAAAAGTACCAGTTATGACATCCTCAGTTCGGACAGCTTCATCTGCTGTCATTTGGAAAGCCCTGCCAGTTGCAGACGGTGGATTCTTTCTTTTCTGACCAGATGATAAAGACCCTCCAACCGTACTCGTTCTTTGCCTAACTGCCTCCGGGCATTGCCCCGAACGATGACCCTCCTTGTGGAAATTCCAACACACATGCTTAGGGAAAGTACAATCCTTGACATCATGCCCAAACTGACCACACTTGACACATCTAGCTGTTTGTGTAGTACATGGCCCGGTATGCTTGGCCTTACAAGTATGGCACCAATTCGCTTTATCCACTATACCACCACTTGAACCTTGCTTTCTATTCTGTTGAGGTCCATGCCATTTCTTCTTTCCTGGGCTCCCCGAGGAATCACCTTTGGGTTTCATTGGAGATCTTTCCTTGACATTCGAATCTAGAGCTCGAATGTCACCATCCACAGATCGAGCTAAGGAAAAATCTTGGGTAAGAGAACCCACCAATCTCACTGTTGTTCTATAGTTAGGAGGTAAAGCTTCAACAAACTGTTCTACCTTGGTCCTTTCATCCAGGACCCATTGTTGAACAAACCTTAATTTTTCTGAGAATTGGGAAATGAGTTCATCAATAGTCATATTATCCGTCAGGTGTAAATCCAGGAATTCCTTTCGAATGCGAGCCATGTCAAAATCCGAGCAATATTGCTTACACACCTCATTATAGAAATCAGACCATCGAATAGAGGCTCTCTGATGTGGTGTCAAGGTAGATGTAATAGAATCCCACCATGTCATAGCCGGGCCTTTTAGAAGTTGAACTGCAAAAGGAACTTTGCTTTCTTCCTCACACCTGCATACCTCAAATTTTCTTTCCACATCCCTCAGCCAATCCAGAGTAACGGAAGGATTTGTACTACCAGAGTAATCGGATGGTCCACTAGATTTGAAAGTCTTAAATGAGCAAAACTTAGGCTGATGCTGAGGCTGAAATATCGGTATCTGATAACCTGAAGGTCCAGAGGAAGAAAATGGAGCCGAAGTCTGATAAATACCATAATGCTGCTGTTGATGATAAAATGGTAGAGATGTAGGAATCTGTGATGTCACCACGGGAGGTGGTACTGTGTTAACAACAGGTTGGAAAGGTTGTGAAATCTGCTGGGATGATCTAGCTTGTTGCTCTTGTATGAATCGTTGTTCTACACCTCTGAGTCTATTCTATTCATCTTCTAATTGTAGCACATATTCATCTTGACTTAAATCCTCAGCTGAAAATGAGGTACCCGTCTAACCTTGTCTATCATTTTGATTTTCGGGAGGAGTGATGTTCGTCCTAGAGACATTGTTTGGAGTAACGATCGGGTTTTCATTATCTGCCATATCCTGCACCATAACACATCTCACAACTCGTTAATCGTTAGTACCTACTTACTAACTAATTATCATACAATATCTAAATCCCACTCCCTGAAATGTTTGACCAATACAATAGATTTGGGATTGAACACTTAACACATGCTTAATTCACCTAAACTTGGCTCTGATACCAATTTATAACACCCTCTTATTTCAAGATCATTTTTTTTTTCATAAACCGGAAGGTCATACATTAAATTTCATATAATTTAGATTGCACATATCAAGTACAATCCATTTAAACATGACCATTAAACTAGTTTTACCACAATTACCACAAAACATAAGTTCAAGTGTTATACAATTTCAAAACATGGTTTTAGATCATTAACATAGTTATCTAAATCAGAGTGAGCTGTCAAATATTCCATCAAAACCCTCCTTCTTGCTACCCACATTCAAAAGATTAACCTGCAAGAAGTAGTGAGGAGGGATTAGCACAAAGCTAAGTGAATAGATCATTACTATCAACTTAACTCAGGTTAACAATTGTTTACAGCAAAGCATCATAAACAAATAACTTCAAAGAGGATCGGTGGTCCTTGAGGTACCCTCATGCCGCGGTGGCCTCCAAGTAACACTTACAACCAACTGAAGGCCAATACAGTGGTTGAACCGATAGTTTGGTACTATTACTTCATACAACACAAGTTCAATAAACAACACATGTACAAAGCACTTATGTTGTCCAAGTAATAGTATCCAAACCCAATCCATGTTGACCTCTGAATAAGCACACAATCCATAATCATTATGGCAATATGCTATCATAAACAATATATGTATATTATATACTCTAAAACCAGATTTACCCGTTGTAACCAAGTTGTTACAACTAACTTAGACTGATAGTCAAAGATCCACTCACTCTTACAATCTCAGTCTCCACTCAGTGATCTTATTTTACCGAGTCTTCGCTTTATCTGAGAACACAAGAGAATTTCAAGTTAATAACTCATTTCGGAATGTTTATCACTTACTTTGAAATGCATATCAACAAACAAGTAAACATTAATTATTATAACTCATTACACAAATTTTTATCACAAGTATTAAAAGCTGAAGAACATCACTGCAGCAACCGGGTTACCCGTCGGGTAACCCTTTTACCTGCCGGGTAACAAGGCCCTATCCGGCTCCACAATTGACCAGAACCGAGCTTAAGTTACCCGGTCACTTTACCCGCCGTGTAACTTGTTTTCCCAGTTTTTGCCCATTTTACCCTGTTACCCGCCGGATAACAGGTTACCCGTCTGGTAACGCCTGTTTACAGGCGACCTGCACTTGTTCCACAGCCCGACCCAAAATTTTAATTTCACAAAATGCAGATACCATACACGTATTTATCTAGTGATTAACCTCAAGCATCAACCATAGTCATGTTATAACAACAAACAATCATCATCAAACTTCAATTTCTACACATGCATCATCTATTCAACCTAATTCATCAAATTTAAACATACATATATAAATAGGGCAAAATCATCTTACAATGGGGATGATAACAAAGTAATGATGATGATGGCAAGATGTTGAATCAAAAGTCACAACTACAATTGCTTGATAGATGTTTTCGAATTATTTACTGAGGTTTCTTTGTGTAATAGAGAGTATATGGTTTGTATGTAAGTTTCTGTAAAGTGTGGGAACAATAAGCCGACCTCACCAACTTACTTAGATGAGTTGGTGAAATTATATTATTTCCTTCTAAACCTATTGTCTGGAACCTAAAAACCATTTGCGAGAACAATAAGTTTTTATTTTACCGACAACTATAATAATTTAAAACCAATATTAATTTGCTATCCACAATAAGTTATTTAACTAATTTACCTATTTATTTTCAATTATTCAAATAATATAAATTATTTCCAACAAATAAATAATCAATTAAAATAGGAAAATATCGTAACTCTCCTAGGCCTATAACGAGGATGTTACATCTATACAACTCGATCTAATATATATATTGTGTGCTTTTACTGCATTTTATATTTATACATAATCTATTTATACTGCATTTTATTATTTTTATTGCATGTTGCATATATTTCATTAAAACATATTGTTTGTTTTTACTGCATTTTATATTATACATATTATTCATTTGTACTGCATTTTGTATAAAGTATACTACATATTGTTATTTTTACTGTATTTTGCATATATTTCATTTAGGATATATTGTTCACTTTTACTGCATTTATATTAGACATATTATCCATTTGTACTACATTTTGATGACGTCGTGTATGAGAGATGCAGTAAAATACATATATATAAGTTGTGATTAAAAAATAATAATATATAAAATGCAATTAAACAAGTTTATAGTTTTATTGAAAATGCAGTAGAAAAAGGATACCATATATAATATAAAAATTTTGAAAAAAAATTTAGGGAAAAAATAATATTTAATAAATGAAATATATGCAACATGCAATAAAAATAATTTTTTTCAGACATATTATCCATTTGTACTACATTTTAAAAAGAAAAAAAAATAATTCCGACGGCAACCAGGTGGTGAGGGTGGTGGTAGGTGGGGTTGGGGAAAGAAGAAGGTAGGAGGAGGAAGAAAAGAAAGTGAAGGGGTTAAAATGTAAAGATTTAAATTGTGGAAGGAGTGTGGGATGAAATTTTTTGATATTTTTTTTTTTGTTGTTAACTCTAACCTCTATTTTTGCAAACTATTTACAATACTGCCACTCCTTATAACCATTGATCTAAACCAAAAGGTGATCCAATGTGTAGAAATTTTCTTCTCCTCCTTTTACTCGAATAACCATTTCTCCTATGATCCTCCACCTATAAAGGGTTCAATTTTGGCGTTTTTAGCCTGATTAACTACTCACAATCCGCTGTTTTTCGTGACTTCGTGGGTTCAAATAGCTTAATTTATCAACAGTTTAAACTTAAAATATAAAAATCTTTACTAATGTAAATAAACTTATTATCCAAAAAATAAAATAAGATAATATATATATATATATATATATATATATATATATATATATATATAATACTTAATTAATTACTCCTTTCATCCCACCTAAAGTATTCTATTTTCACTTTTTGAAGTCTTTATTTTTTTTTTTTCAATTTTAACTTTAATTATTTTTCTTTGTCTTATATAATATTTGAGGCAAGATATATGAATGAGTTGGGTTTAAAATGTATTTTCATTGGTATAATTTTTAAAAAGTCAAAAATATGTAAGGTCAAAGTTGAAAAATAAAAATTTTAAAAAGTCAAAACATGACGCTTTTAATGGGACGGAGGGAGTAGTGATTACTAGTGCTAATTAATTAATTTATATATTATATTACATGTATATTCCCCAAATGTAGTAATGATACAAAATAAAACATGAGTGTTTTTGAAATTAATTAAAATAGCAATATAATCCTCCTTAACAGACGGTGGCTAGCTCAAAGAAGTCAACTATCAATCTACCAGTTTTATTTAGTTATTATATACTCAACAAACACACATAAAAATGCACATATGTCGGTTGTTTTCATGGTAGCTAGCTTCAATCGATCACTAGCTTGCATTTTGACAAACATATTTACATAAGAAAGAGCGAAAATGAAATACGAGGAGATTTTTGCTCGAAGCTTCAGTCGACGTGATCAGAAAAGATTGAAATATAGTGCATTCGTTGCATGCTTTGTAGTCGTATGGTGTTTGTGCACAGTGTTCAAGCCTTACCTCTGCCCACTACCTACTTGTAAGTCGCTTTATCTGTAACGCTATGATCATGTATCTGAATTTTAAGATAGTATCTACTAAATAGTAGTCCGTATATATGTTAACAGTAATTGATCATGCAATATATGATACGTTTGGGTAGCATATAGAGTAGGAAATTTGTATCATTAGGTGATGAAATAAAACTCATATCTTTCACCCGAATTTCAAATACGAGTAGTGTTTAGGCGTAAAAACGCCTAAGTACAACGATGACAATGATGTATGGGGAATTAAGCTTGTCACACTCCGATTAACGTGCAAACCCAGAGTCGAGACTAAGTCAATCGAGGGTGGTGAAAGCCTAATTCTTTGAGAGCAATTCATGAGGAATAACTCTGTGGATTTATGAGGTGTTGGCCTGAAATGAAAGCATAACACTGGTATTTATACCCAAACCCTAAGCTGACGTGGAGGGTTTGGTCGTGGGGGAGCACGACACTTCCTGCGTGGATCGCTGACGTGGAAGCTCGGTCGGGGGGAGCACGACACTTCCTGCGTGGATCGCTGACGTGGAAGCTCGGTCGTGGGCGAAGACGACATTTACTGTGTGCCGGCTGACGTGGACCAATCAAATGCCCCGACCAGGTTAATGGCCAGGCCATGCTAGTCGTACCTGAATATAACGGTTGCAGATTGTACTTCTGTCAGAGAATGTCGGGCTTGCTTTGTCATCTTGCAGTCGTTCCTTCGTTACGTTGATAGAGCGGCCAGTGCTACGGTTCGGCACGGAACGTAGCCGAGTCCGCGTCCTGACCTGGGTATTAGTGTCCGAGATGAGAGCTAAAAGAGTTGGGCTCGGGGGTTATCCGGGTCTATGTTCGGCACGGATCCGGGGTCGTGATAGCTAGTGCAGTCTGCTTTCCGTACCGAAGGTTAGTGGAGCTGTCATCGGATATTATCCGAGTCCAGGCCCGGTCCGGAACCGAGCCACCCTGTGGTGTAAGCTGAGACCAGATGGTGTACATCATTAAGTAGAAAAATTAAATTAAACCGGAGATAGTGTACTTGTAATTTAAGTGCCGCTAGCTCCAACCTGATGTAATTATTAAGTTTTCGCCTCTATATAGCTCATTGTTAGAGTGCTTAATGAAATTGCCGTTAAAAAAAGTAGGCTATATCTGTATGCAAGATTGAAGAAAGTGTATGTATGTAGTATGCTTAATCAATGTGCTAATTATATACACACACATTTTAATGTTTTACGTACGTATATCAATATAAAGTCATGGTTTAGTGTATGCACATTTAATTTCATTGCCTAATTAAATGAAGTCTAAAATGTAAGTCTCGTAAGTTAAAGTTAACTAATCTGTGCAATCTGTTAGAATTTGGTATACATAAATGATCTGTAATATACAGTTTTTGCGCTGTAATTTGAATTAATTGCGGTAATTAGTTTGAGTTTTTTGTTTTGATCAGTGAATTTGAGGTTGACGATGGTTGACGGGCTGAACTTAGTGATGGTTACCGACAAAACAAGCCAACCAAAACGACCATGTAAGTACAATAATATATTCTAGACTCGTTAATTTATAATTAAAAAGCGTGCAAGTAAACTCTGTTTCAAATTGAATTGTAGGTATATTAATAAAATGACCATCAATCATAATTTTATTAAGGGAAAAGTACAATAAAAGATACCAAAAGATACTATATTTATCACATATTCCTATTTAAGGTATACAACTTTAAAATTTTTAATTGGGTTAATTGTTTGGTTATGTATTGAACTTTGCACTTTTTATTATTGTATGTAACAAACTTTCAAAACATCTATTGTATGTAATAAACTTGTAAAAAATACTATTGTATGTAACAAACTTTCAAAAAATCTATTGTATGCAATAAACTTGTAAAAAATCGCTATCGTATGGTGTGATAGTCAATGATCTGCTCAAGTTTGCTCGTGCCGCCACAAACCAATGTTTAAGAGTCATTTTGAGTTTGGCATGTACACATCGTAACCTACTACATACAATAGAGATTTTTTACAAGTTCATTGCATACAATAGATGTTTTGAAAGTTTGTTACATATAATAGCATTTTTTACAAGTTTATTACATACAATAGATGTTTTGAAAGTTTGTTACATACAATAGTAAAAAATGTAAAGTTAGATACATAACCAAATAATTAACCCTTTTTAATTGAAGGTATTGAACTTCCAATTTGTAATCAAGTTAGGGACACAAATTTCACAAATGAAGAGTTGTCCCCGAATTTCTTTTTTATAAGTAACATATTTATTTAATCGATTAATATTTCGCGATCAATTTTAAAAAATATTGAGTATAATGAGAGATATTAAAGTTGAAAATGGTAATGAGTTTTTGTTAATTTCTTTCTCCTCACTCAATATTTTTTAAAATTGATTGAGGAATATTAATCGATTAAATAAATATGTTACTTATATAAAAGAAATTTGGTGATAATACGTCATTTGTGAAATTCGTGTCCCTAACTTGATTATAAGTTGAAAGTTCGATACCTTAAATTAAAAAATTTAAAGTTGTGTACCTTAAATAGAAATATGTGATAAGTATAATACCTTTTAAAAAATTTAAAATTGTGTACCTTAAATAGAAATATGTGATAAGTATAGTACCTTTTAATGTACTTTTCCCTTTTATTAAATATATTACAATTGCCATTGATAAATTTATGATAAAATTATAAGTAAATTTTTAACCATAAAAGCAGAAAAACAGACCTAAAAATTTAATTGGTTCATGTACAAAAATGATAGATGAAAATCGAAATAGAAAATACATAAGTGAAATGTCAACTAATGAATGTATGACAACCTTTTATTATATCATTACTCTATATTTAAACTTGTACAACTATATCAATTAATTAAACTAGCATAATACTCGCGCTATGCAACGAAATTCGATGTTTTATTATATATAGTTACTCAACGATAGTCGCATATTATGTCTAGTCTTCACGCATCATCCATAATGGTGATTCAATAACGATAGTTTACTCGTATGTAGAGTTGATAATTTAAGATACGGATATGAAATTATTAATATTAAATGAAAAATTACATAAGTTATATTTAAAAATGTTGAGTCTTATTTTTTAAAAGTTTCTATATATAAAATACTAATATGCTTTATATATTAGTGTAGATAGATATATACATTGGTTTTTTTTTTTTTTTGTTTTTTTCATTCAAGTTTAAAGATATTAATTAGGAAAATGATAAGACACCTTACTTATAGGGTTGACGGGTTAAGTTGTCTAAAAGTCTAGCTTAAGATCATTGGTTGTATCCAAATTATAACAAAATTGAATGTTCTTTAAATATTTGGATGACCCTCCCATATACCAAAACAACAGTAGAAGTTGTTAGAAACTATCATAAAAGTAACAAATTACAAATTAACATTTGTCTATAATAACTGTTAGCGTATTTAGAATTGGGTTTATTGTTTCGTTATGTATTAAACTTTACACTTTTTACTATTGTATGCGACATACTATCATTTGTTCTATTGTATGTAGTGAACTTGTAATTATGATCTATTGTATATATTATTTCCTTTTTGGGTAATGTCAGGAAAAGAAACTTTCATATTTGGGCCTTACCCAAAAAGGAAATTTTACATACAATAGACCATATTTACAAGTTCAATATATACAATAGAAGTTTTCAAAGTTCGACTCATACAATAGTAAAAAGTGTAAAGTTTAATACACAACGAAACAATAAACCCTTTAGAATTTTATAGATGTACAAACTGAAGTAATATTATTAATTTTCACGTGAATAGGTTCGAGCGTTTTACGTAAACAAATACCTTACGATTTTAATTTATACAATTTCTCTTATAAAATTTCTCATGATATTTTCAACAGATCCTGAAGTAGAACAAACCACAATAATATGTGACATATCAAAACACAGATCAGATACCTGCGAGATGAAAGGTGATGTACGGATTCAAGGGAGTTCCTCACTCGTATTTGTATCTTCTTCGCGCAATGAAAATGCTTCATGGACCATAAAGCCTTATGCTCGTAAAGGCGACCAAAGTGCAATGGATACGGTTACAACATTTACTATAAAATCGGTCAAAAAGAAAGATGAAAGCATGCCTGAATGTACCAAAACTCACAACGTAACAGCCGTAGTTTTTTCTATCGGTGGCTATGCTGGAAACAACTTTCATGCCTTCACAGATGTCGTAATTCCTCTGTACGCTACTTCTCGAAAATTCAATGGTGAAGTGAAGTTCCTAGTGTCCAACAGACGTTCTCGATGGACAAGTAAATTTCAAGAAGTATTAGACAAATTATCAAGGTATGAAACCATTGATATAGATAAGGAAAATGAAGTACATTGTTTTCCTAGCATGATAGTAGGTCTTGAAAAAGAAGATAAAAAAGAGCTACAATATGAATCAATGAAGGATTTTAGAAACTTCTTGAGAAACGCTTACTCATTGGAGCGATCCACTGTCATAAATTTAACCAATAGCCCGACTAGAAAAAGTCGACTCCTGATAGTTTCAAGACAGAAAACACGAGCTTTTACAAATGTGAAAGATGTGGTTCTTGCAGCCGAAGACATGGGATTCGAGGTGATTGTGAGTGAGATGAATGCGAATATGACGCATATTTCTAGACTCGTGAACTCATGTGATGTGATGATGGGAGTTCACGGGGCAGGGTTAACCAACATGGTCTTTCTTCCCGAAAATGGCGTGGTCATACAAGTGGTGCCATTTGGAAAGATGGAATGGTTAGCAAATACTTATTTTGGACAGCCATCAAAGGAAATGGGTTTGAAGTATTTGGAGTATAAGATAAGTGAAGGGGAAAGCACTTTGATTCAGCAATATCCACTTAAGCATCCAGTGTTTACGGATCCATATTCAATTCAAAGGAAAGGTTGGAGTGCTTATAAATCAATTTATTTGGATAAACAAAATGTAAAACTTAATGTGACTAAGTTCAAAGAGACATTGCTACATGCGCTTGAACTTCTTCATCTGTAGAATATTGATCGACATTGATTGTATCATAAATTATGCATATGTTATTACCATAGAATGATGTATAGTATGAAAATGCGAAAATGGAAAGAAATATGTCTGCATTTTCTTATGAATTGAATAAATTAAAGTTAGTGATAATAAGCAAAACTAAAAGATCTTTTTTTTTTTTTTAATTAGAAAAACAAGTAATTACACATGATGAATATATATAGGGTTATTGCATTTGTCGGCTATTTACTCTACCTTTTTGTTCCGAGATAAGCAACATTTATCTTTTATTACTAAGGTATGCTATGTAACTGGAAGTTTTGTGTTGAGACGTTGACAAAGTTAATTTTAACCTGTTGCCATTTAAGAACTCTGACTAGGCAATGTTTTGGCGATGTATATGCGTCCATGTTGATAATTTTGCCACATATTTCATCAGGGAGATGATATTTTCACCATTGAATTTGATAAATCAACCATAACTGTGCATCACCTATTTGTACAGTACAAGATGTATAGTTGTGGTGGATTTATCAAATTCAATGGTGGAAATATCAAACCCCCTTTCATAAACATGGCATCCACATAAGACTAATTTCGTCTTCTCCAGCTGAAAAAATATTTTTCGATGCCAACGAATTTTCTCCAATGAATTATCATCATCACGGATTAATCATCTTTTTTCCTCCTGAACTTTTTCCCAGAACTAACTTAAATTTTTCCCAGAACTAACTGTCAAATCGAAGATCATCAACAATTCAATAGAATTCCAAGCAAAATTCAAGTGAAATTACCCATCATCATCATCATATCCAATGTTAACCGTCAAACTATCACTCCATAAAATTCCAAGTAAAACCCCATCAAATTAAAAACATGTTGAGAATCAAATATAGTATAAAAAATAAAATTACAGATCTGAATCTTTAACATGGGTACTATAGATTACTAAAAAATGCAATCTACTAAAAATATATATATTTGAGATGGACGATTTCAAAAATATTTGATTCAACAAATATAGATCTGGCGTTGGACGAAACTCGCTGATGGGTGTAATTCTTCTCGATTTGCGGATCGGAAAATGAGGTCGGGGTGGATGCGGCGGTTTCAAATCCAACCGAAACCGTAAACGAAAACCCATCTCGACGATCTGAAACTATAAAGATTAGTGCAGTAACTCAAAGATCTTCATCATATTTCGAAACTATGAATAGAAGTAGTTGTAGATCTGATCTGAAACTTTTGTTTGTGATATTGATTTTGTATTCCGATTTAGGTGCTTTGATTTTGTTTCAATTTGTAGGTTAGAAAAATGTAATCTACTTTAGAAAACTAGGATTATTGATTTTTGTTGTTTAGAAAAGTTGGAATTGCCGAATTGTTCATGCTACTGCTATCACCATGGCGATATTGCGATAACCTTCTAAATTCTTTTATTTTTTCATTCTCGTTTTCCACCTCAGCTTTATTTGACAGAAAGTATAAAATATAAACGTCAAATAATCATTTTTACCAGTTCTTCCGGTTGTAGGTTACCAAATAGCCTACTTCAACACAGTTTTTCCCAGTTATATACCTACCTTAGTAATAAAATATAAACATTGCTTACCTCGGAACAAATGGGTATAGTACGTTCCCGACAAAATGTAATACATATATACATTTATCACATTAGCAAGAGTTAACCTCCAACTTCCTGATTGGATTGGAAGGTTAACGTCCCTAGAGCAATCTAGGTATATTATTGTGATTTGAATTGATTTAAGGGAAGGTTAACGTCCCTAGAGCAATCTAGGTATATTATTGTGATTTGAATTGATTTAAGGGTTTATTATTTCGTTATGTATTGAACTTTACATGTAAGACCCGTCCTTTTCATCAAACATATTTTATAATATATATCACGTGGAAGTGCAAGTCCCAAAACATATACCCGTTATTTACAAACCATAACTAAGGTTTAATACTTACAACATGTAACAAAAGATAGCTTTTACTCCGCTATACTTACAAATCATATTAACTAAAGTAAAACGGGTGATATATACTTTCCAAAACATCATATTAACAAAAGTCAGAGTTTTGCGCCAGATTAGTCAAACACCCCGTCATCATCTATAACCCGAACATCATCAACTAAACAAAATCTGCAAAACATTTAACAACGAGGGATTAGCTTATTGCTAAGTGAATGGAACCGTAACCGATGGTTCAATCCATTCATAACAAATCTTACAACAAAATAAACTTAAACACATAGGCACATAAGTACATGAGGACCGGCGGTTCCTGTATGCTATTCTCAGAAACCACGACCACTGCATGCTATTCTCAGTAATCTACCGATAGTCTGATTACTACCTTCACTGAATAGGTTAATTTTCAACTATGTGTATCCAAGAAACCTAGACAGCTACACAATAGTAATCAAACCCAACCATTGTTGACCTCACTCAGAATCATCTCAACAACTTGTCACATAAGGCATATCATATGCAATTATGGAAAATCAACTGAACAACTTTTACAACTGGATCAATCAAACTCAATCAATATAATCAACACCCGAATAACTGAAATTAGCATGGCAATAACTACAACTGAAATTATCCTGGTTTACCCGTTGTAATCGAACCCGTTACAACTGGGTTGAACCGAGGATTACAGTAACCACTCACCGATAATCCAAGATCTTCAACTCAGTGGTCTTATATTACTGAGTTGCCGTCCGCTTATCTGAATAAATAAATAATAACCAAGTCAGTATCTCATCCATAAACTTCTAACTTATTCCAATGGAAATCAAGAATCAAATATCATTTACACAATTGATTATAATTTACTCTATTTCACCTTATGAAACTGAATACTACTTAAACATTACAAGCACAAAGTCCACGAGTTAACACATTCATCAAGTTATAACAGACAAACGTGATCCGGGTTCACTGGCCGGGATCGCGTTCCTTTGAAGGAAAACTTTCGGCAACCAAATATAACTATCAAACGCGATCCAGGAAAGGAGACGGGATCGCGTTCACCTTTGAAAATCTTTCGGCATTCAAAAATAACTGCCAAACGCGATCCGGGATAGAGGTTCAGGATCGCGTTCACAAGAACAAAAACGACTCGGCATCAAATTATAACTAGGGAACGCGATCCAGCTAAGGCTTCTGGGATCGCGTTCAGGCGTTTTACAGCTAAGTCAGACCTGAACTTCAACATACGAGTCCTAACTCAAATTTATTACAAAATCATTATCATCTTAGATTCAATGCTCAATCAAAAGCATAGCTTTAATACCAATAACAACTACTAACATATTGCACTACAAACAAGCTATTTAACATCAATTTCAAGCATGCATCATCATCAAAACCATATAATTCAAACCCTAACTCTTGAAACCCAAACTTAAAGAACATAAACAAACCCTAGCATCAAAACTTTATATAATCATCAAATATCATCATGTAATCTTCACATATCAGTTTATTACATAATTCCACCTTCAAATTTCATATATATAATAAACCCTAACTCTTGAATTCAAAAGAGATGATATAAACTATTAGGAACACTTACTCAAAGATGAAGAACAAGATAAGAATGGTAAAAATCTGATGATAATGATAAACTATGATAAATCCCAACTCTAGCTTTCCATTTAATCTTTCTTTTAATTTCTTAATTTTGTGAGAGAGAGAGACTAGGAAATGAAGAAGAATTAGGTAGGTGAGAAATGATCCAGATAACTCCCACCGCCCCCAACTTATTTACTGTAGTATTATACCTCTTCTAATCCTATTGTCTGGAACCCGAAAATACCTGTTATCCAAAACATTTTATTTTACCGTCAACTTTAATATATTAAAACAAGAAATATTTTATTAGTCACAGTAAAATCGGTGACTCTTTCAATTATTTATTTCCAATAAAACCAAATAAACTGTTTCCCACATTTAAAATAATCGTTTATTTCTAAGCCCAGAAAACAGGATGTTACATTACACGTTTTACTATTGTATGTGATATACTTTCATATGTTCTATTGTATGTAGTGAACTTGTAATATGGTCTATTGTATGTATTATTTTCTTTTTGGGTAAGATCAACTTTCTTATTTTTGGGCCTTACCCAAAAAGGAAATTTTACATACAATAGATCATATTTACAAGTTCAATACATACAATAGAAGTTTTCAAAATTAGACTCATATATTAGTCTAAAGTGTAAAGTTTAATACGTAACGAAACAATAAACCGTTGATTTAAAAATGTGATGTTAAGCACTTAAACATATATCCACATGTATTCACATGAATAATTAACTATGTAAAATTGCAAGGACCATAAATTAACACTCTAAATGCGTGAAACTAATTAACAATATTCAATTGAGAGGCAAACATTTTAAAGATTCAATAAACAGATATATTTTAACGTCATTAGGTTACACGAACATGCAAACCGCAAACACAAATATTGGAGTGTGTTAAGATGTCCTAATCTGTTTTGCAAATTAATTAAACAAGCATGCATGAAGTCGTAATAATAATAATGTCTATTTATGATATCTTTGATTTGTTGCTTTTTCCCGTTTTCAGGCCTATAATCAAAGTTCGAAGGTACAAGTCGTATCAAGTTTAAATAGATGGTAGATATAAGAAAAACTTAATGAAACTTTTGTAAAAGTTTGATATTGGTTACGTAATTCGGTTTGCGCTTTTAAAGTAACGTAAGTTCCTTTTGCATATCAATAGGTAGCGAAATTATTATAATTTGGTAGATAAAGAAAAACTTTCACTTATTATCTCTGTAGATAAAATTGAATTCTCAATCTTTTTGTTTTTTTGTGAACGAAACTTAAACACAGTCATTTAAAGAATGGAATGAACTTGCATGTCATTTTGACGGCTTGAGAATCCGTAAACTACTAAATCGGCTAACTCAACCTAAGTAACCCGATTAGGCGAACGGGTCAATATGTTGACGGGTCAGTTTCGAGTTAACAGGTACATTACAAGTGAAATGTCAGTTTTAGGTCAAATACGTGAGTAGGTATGTGCCAATTTAAGACTATATGAATATGCATGTTGAAAACAGCAATCCTTCATAAGACCACTGCCAACCGTGGTTGAACCACTTCCAAACCACTTCCGCCACCTCAGCGCTACGTCAGATTTTCATAACAGATTCATAATCGATTACCCACCGCCATCAATGACTAACCACTTCATTTTTCTGAGTCCCACATTTACCAATATACCACCAGTTCTATACACTAAACAAAAAACAAACAAAAAAACGCGGGCCCACAATATTCAACTGATTTGCAATCGGTTAACCAGTTTGGAAAAATAGTGGTTGGCAACCGATTTGGCCAATGGCACCGCGGAGCAACCGGTTTGCAACCGATTTGCCCATTGGAAATGCACAAATAGAAGGTGGCCTAGGTTAAATAAGTCAACTAATACCAAATAGCAATTGACAAAGATTTCCTACTGAATTAGTCTTTATTGCAGCTCATTATATAGTTATTATATTATACTATATAAGAAACAAAAAGAATGTACATATTTGTCCGAGTTTTTGTAGCTTCAATCATATTATTTAATTGCATTTTGACATATCTATCAATATAGCATAGAAACAGCAAAAGATGAAATCCTATGAGATTTTTTCTCGAAGTTTCGGTCGACGTGAGCAGAAAAGATTGAAATATAGTGCATTCGTTGCATGTTTTGTTGTCGCATGGTCTTTATGCACTGTGTTCAAGCCTTACCTCGCCCCAGTACCCATTTGTAAGTCGTTTTATACATCATATCAATCGAGTTTCATATCTAGTTATATATCAAAAATGATGGAAGTGTATTGAGCATGCAATAAGTTGTGTAACATACTAACATGCACATAGTAGGACAGCGTAAAAAATATATAAAATTAAGGGTTAATTGTTTGGTTATGTATTTAACTTTGCACTTTTTACTATTGTATGTAACAAACTTTCAAAACATCTATTGTATGTAATAAGCTTGTAAAAAATGCTATTGTATGTAACAAACTTTCAAAACATCTATTGTATGCAATAAACTTGTAAAAAATCGCTATCGTATGGTGCGGTAGTCAATGATCTCCTCAAGTTTGCTCGTGCCGCCACAAACCAATGTTAAAGAGCCATTTTGAGTTTGACATGTACACATGGTAACCCGCTACATACAATAGAGATTTTTTACAAGTTCGTTGCATACAATAGATGTTTTTAAAGTTTGTTACGTACATACAATAACATTTTTTACAAGTTTATTACATACAATAGATGTTTTGAAAGTTTGTTACATACAATAGTAAAAAATGCAAAGTTAGATACATAACCAAATAATTAACCCTAGAATTAATGCATTATGCATGTAGTAGGACGTACATCTATATATATATATATATATATATATAGAGGTTGTGTATTTTGAGTATTTAAAGTCGTAGAACAAACCATACTAAGAGCATCTCCAATGTACATTTTTGTAAAGCTTTACTTGAATTTTTTTCTATAAATTGTGTCATAGCTTTTTTAAAAAAGCTTTGTAAAAAGATATTGCTCCAATGTAAAAAAGCTTTTCATCATCTCAAAACAATTAAATAGTACTCCGTAGCATATATTAAAGAGAGAGAATGCAAAGACTTGATAAATTTCAAGTCTTTGTACCATTTTTACTTGTAATTATATTATACTTTAATAATTTAAGGGTATGAAAAGCTTTTCTACATTGGAGCAATAACTTATTACAAAGCTTTCTAAAAAAAGCTATGACACAATTTTTAGAAAAAAATTCAAGTAAAGCTTTACAAAAATGTACATTGGAGATGCTCTAACACGCAATACATCAAAACAAACTACACTATGATTTTTAGGTTTCGTCTTGACCGATTAATTTCTGTTGATTGTCACCAGATCCTGAAGTAGAACAAACCATGTTTATATGTGACACATCAAATGTAAGATATGATACCTGTGAGATGAACGGTGATGTAAGGATTCAAGGGAGTTCCTCATCAATATTCATACTTTCTTCGCACAATGAAAATGCTTCATGGACGACAATAAAGCCTTATGCTCGTAAAGATGATGAAAGTGCCATGAAAAATATTACAATGTTCACCATAAAATTAATCAAAAAACAAGCCGAAATTATACCCAGATGTACCAAAACTCACGATTTACCAGCCATAGTTTTTTCTATCGGTGGGTTTGCCGGGAACAACTTTCATGCCTTCTCAGATGTCATAATCCCTCTTTATGCAACTTCTCGAA
Organism: Helichrysum umbraculigerum; assembly: GCA_949592205.1. Lineage (NCBI taxonomy): Eukaryota > Viridiplantae > Streptophyta > Magnoliopsida > Asterales > Asteraceae > Helichrysum > Helichrysum umbraculigerum. The sequence goes on from CATIUR010000005.1 coordinate 41,331,760, forward strand.
TATTCAATGGTGAGGTGAAATTCGTCATTGCCAACAAACATTCTCAATGGACGGACAAATTTCAAGAAGTAATACACAAACTATCAAGGTATGAAGCTATTGATATTGATCGAGAAAACGAAGTACATTGCTTTAGAAGCGTAATAGTAGGTCTTAAAAAAGAAGACAAAAAAGAGCTACACATTGAATCAATGAAGGATTTCATAAACTTTTTGAGAAATTCTTACTCATTGGAGCGATCCATGGCCATAAAATCAACCAATAGCCCCACTATAAAAAATCGACTATTAATAATTTCAAGAGAAAAAACAAGAGCTTTTACGAATGTGAAAGATGTGGTTCGTGTAGCCCAAGACATGGGATTTGAGGTGATTGTGAGTGAGATGAATGGGAATTTGACACATATTTCTAGACTCGTAAACTCATGCGATGTGATGATGGGAGTTCATGGGGCAGGGCTAACCAACATGGTTTTTCTTCCTGAAAATGCTATAGTCATACAAGTGGTTCCAATTGGGAAGATGGATTGGATGGCAAACACGTGTTATGGAGAACCTTCAAAGGGAATGGGATTGAAGTATTTGGAGTATAAGATAAGTGAAAGGGAAAGCACATTGATACAACAATATCCACTTAATCATCAAGTATTCATGGATCCTTACTCTATTCAAAGGGAAGGTTGGGGTGCTTATAAATCAGTTTATATGGATAAACAAAATGTAACGCTTAATGTGACTAAGTTCGAAAACACATTGTCACGCGCACTTGAACTTCTTCAACTTCAGAATTCATAGTGATGGATATCAATCGAATCATAAAGTGTATGGTATCTGTACGTGTATGTATCTATGTTTTAATTTTAATGAACGTGTTGCATTATATACATTGAGGTATCTTACAACTTTCGTTATGTTATTTGGTTTATAGTTTGATTATGTATCGAACTTTGCGCATTTTATATTTTATATTGTATATATCCAACTTTGAAACCTCATATTGTATGTATTCAAATTTTAAAACCATCTATTGTAGGTTTTTTGCAAGTTTTTGGCTACATAAATTGACATATTTTTTGTAAGTTCAATACATACAATAGTAAGTTAAATGCATACAAAAGACGGTTTTAAAACTTGAATAGATACAATAGGAGGTTTAGAAGTCGGATACATATAATAGTAAAGGGTTTATTGTTTCGTTATGTATTAAACTTTACACTTTTTGCTATTGTATGCGACGAACTTTCACTTGTTCTATTGTATGTAGTGAACTTGTAAATATGGTCTATTGTATGTATTATTTCCTTTTTGGGTAAGGCCAAAAAAGGAAACTTTCCCATTTGGGCCTTACTCAAAAAGGAAATTTTACATACAATAGACCATATTTACAAGTTCAATACATACAATAAAAGTTTTCAAAGTTCGACGCATACAATATTAAAAAGTGTAAAGTTTAATACATAACGAAACAATAAACCCAATAGTAAAAGGTGTAAAGTTCGATGCATAATCAAAATATAAACCGTATCTTATTTGCTACGTGTCCATAAATAAATCCCAAATAACTGATTAATTAAGTACAAAACCCACATGTCCTTTTTGCATGAAAATAGAAGTTTCCGTTGGCACATAACTTATTAATGACGCCCTCTTAATACGTACAACACGCAACTGTTATATAGCCGTTAATATATTGTTAACTCCTATTAGAGATGAGCAAAACAGTCTAAGACTGAAACTGGTCCTGAACCGGACTGAGATCGGTCCTAGAAAAACTGGACTGGGAAAAAGACTGGACTGGTCCTAGGACTGCCTGACAGTCCTAATTCAGTCATACTTTTCAATCAGAAGACTGGTTAAAAACTGGACTGAAATCAGTTTAAACTGGTTAAAGACTGAAACTGGTTTAAAACTGGCAAAAAGACTGAAATGTATTATAAGCTATTTATGTTTATTTATTGTTTATTAACTTTTTTCTTTCCTTATAAAATTTAAATTTAGGTCAAATTGTATTTGATACATTTTTATTTCTTTATTTATAAACTTTTATTTATTTTCACATCAACAATTTCAATTATATACCTTTTAACTTAATCATACTTCACATTTATTGATTTTTTCTATTGGTTTTAAAATTTTATTATAACTATTGACAAAATTATCGACCATGAAAAAAAAAGACTGGAAATGATTAAAGCTGGACTGGGACTGGACTGAAATTCTAAGAAAAACTGACAAAACTGGCAAAAAACTGGACTGAAACTGGACCAGTCCTAGAAAAAACTGGTTTTTAATTTTCTATTAAAAAACTGGACTTTTTTGAACTGGACTGAAAACCAGTTTTATCTGGTCTTTGCTCATCTCTAACTCCTATTATAAGAAGATATATGTAAGTTGCAAATAGTATTTGGTCTTAATTGCAGGCCATTCAAAGTTATTATTATACTCCCTCCATCCCCATTTTATTGTCCGGTATTCCTTTTATGGATGTCTCAATTTTATTGTCCACTTCAATAAATTGGTTAAGAATAATGAGATAAAGTTCTTTTATGCTCATAATTTATACATGTAAGACAAAAAGGTAGGTAAAAAAGTAGAGGGTAAAACTGTCATCTTACCAAAAAATAAGAGAGATGGTGATGTTTTCTTAAACTGCGTGTTTTTATATAGGGACAATAAAATTAGGACGAAGGGAATATATAAGGAAAGAAAATGTAAATATATATGCATGTCAGTTGTTTTTGTAACTTCAATCGCTAGCAATATAATGAAAAGCTATGAGATTTTTACTCGAAGCTTCCGTAGACGTGCACTGAAAAGATTGAAATATAGTGCCTTGGTTGCGTACTTTATAGTCGCATGGTGTTTGTGCACCTTGTTCAAGCCTCATCTCGGCCCACCGCCTATTTGTAAGTCGATCTCTTTATATATATGCTTCGAGTCAAGGGCGGAGCTAGAAGGGGGGCAGTCGCCCCCCTTAGAAATCAAAAAGTATCGAAAAAAATAATTTTTTTAAAGGTAATTAGTGACGGTTTAGGATTTTGACCCCCCTAATGTGATAGAAAGAAAAAAAAATTTTTTTTACCCATCCTCCTAAAAATTCCTAGCTCCGCCCCTGCTTCGAGTTTTATATATAGTATGATTATCTATAACGCAAGCTACCATATGGTAGAAGTGATCGATCAATCGATCATGCAATAGGGTGTGTAACATGCATATAGTAGGACATCATATCGTTGTGTTATTAAACTACATCTTAAGTTGAGAAAAGTTGATGAGTTTACTTTTGACAACCTACCATGTATATGCATTGGTTACAAGCCCAAATTAGAGGAGAGCCGAAGCAACACAAGGTTATACAACTGTTCTTTCTTTGCAATTAAAACTTAATTAAAAAAAATGAAAAGTGTACCTCAAATAGAAATTGTGCCAAGTAGACTAGCTAGGTTTAATCTAGGGTTAATTGTTTCGTTATGTATTTAACTTTACCTCTTTTACTATTGTATGCAACCAACTTTCAAACGTTCTATTGTATGTATCGAACTTTTCAAAAATGTCTATTGTATGTATTGGGTGACCTTTTTGCTGACGTGGCACCGGTAATGCTGACGTGGCACTGATTTGTCATCCTACGTGGCGCTGATTGTAAACACAGAAAAACCGGCAACCTGCTGAGCATGTCACCCAATACATACAATAGACATTTTTGAAAAGTTCGATACATACAATAGAACGTTTGAAAGTTTTTTTTTTTTTCGCCCCGGGATTAGTCAGCTCGCAAAGCGAGTTGGATACCCAGGTATACCAAAAAAAAAAAAGTTTGAAAGTTGGTTGCATACAATAGTAAAAGAGGTAAAGTTAAATACATAACGAAACAATTAACCCATTTTCATTTGTCGTTCATTATAGACAACTAAGAATCGAAGTTTAATATTACTATGATTTTTATGGGATTAAAATACGTCTTGAATAATAGATTTTTGATGATTGTCACTAGATCGTGAAGTAGAACAAACCATGTTAATCGGCGACACATCAAATATAAGATATGATACTTGTGAGATGAAAGGTGATGTAAGGATTCAAGGGAGTTCCGCATCAATATTCGTAAGTTCTATGCACAATAAATATGCTTCGCGGACTATACAACCTTATGCTCGTAAATTAGATGGAAATGCATTGCAAAATATTACAACATTTACTATAAAATCAGTAAAAAAGCAAGCTGAAATCATGCCCGAATGCACCAAAACTCACAACGTACCAGCCATCGTTTTTTCTATCGGTGGCTACGCTGGAAACAACTTTCATCAGTGGCGGATCCAGAAGATGTGTTTACAGGGGGCATTAATTCTTCGAACACGGTTAGTTAGATAACAAGTTGAATTATTAAACCAACCCGCATATCATAAAAATGGGTTGGGTTATGCCCATGAAATTTATGCCAATTTTAGACTTTCATAAATAATATTTGTTATTTTGATCAAAGTGTCATTGGCCTAGTGGTATCGAGGTGACCCTCTAACTTTGAGGTTAAGGGTTCAAGTCCTGGGGCAGGACAAAATGTAAACATTCGTTAGTTATTGTATATATTCATGTGGTAGTAGTGATAGAATAATTGCCTTTCTAAATATATATATATATATATATATATATAGGATTAGGATCAAGAGAGAAGGAAATTTATATATATATATATATATATATATTTGTTATTTTGAAATCAACAAAAGTGTTCTTTTATTGTTTTATATATTATATTTTACGATCAGATCAAGAAAAGAGGATCGCATTATGCCATTATGTACTAAATTTGTTCTTTCTTATCTAGCTAAAGTAATACTAGCAAATTTGATGTTCTACGCTAAACTTTTGTTTGAAGAACCCAAACAATGTAACCAAAACATCAATTATACAATAGTTCCGTGAATTACCATATGCCAAAAGTACATATTAAATAGGCCATTAAACACATAATTTTCATTATGTATAGTAAAGTTGTTAACTTATACTTTATTCTAAAATAACATTTTGGTTATTGATCAAATAGCTATCTATGTTTATGTCTTTTCCGGATTAAATGAATCTTCTAAAAATGTTATTGGAAAAGTTTGAGTTTTAAACTTCTATATACAAATTTCAATGTCCTTAAATATTTGAAGATATATTTTATTAAAGATTTTAATTGACATTTGTCTTGTTTTGGCCTAAAGAACAAAATCTGAATCCGTACTTTAGTACTATTACCTATTAAAAGCAGGGACTAAATTTGAAATATTAAGAAACACCAAGGGTAATAAAGAAAAAAGGAATAGTACTTACTAGTAAATGTTTTTAGTCGTCTTCCTCCCCAAAAACCCCAAATCAACATTTTCACCATTAAAACCCTAAACTTATTTCATAAGAAATTAGAAGCTTTTTGTTTTTTAGCAAAGTCACCGAGGGCCGATTTGTTCTTTGGCTGGGGGCACACTCGCACAGATGCTTAAAAATTACGATTACTACAAGTAAATATCACTAATTAGATTTTGAGCGTTGGGGGCCATTGCCCCCTCTTGTCTCTGAGTGGATCCGCCCCTGACTTTCATGTCTTCACAGATGTAATAATTCCTCTGTATGCCACTTCTCGAAAATTCAATGGTGAAGTGAAGTTCCTAGTGTCCAACAACCGTACTCAATGGACAAGTAAATTCCAAAAGGTATTAGACAAATTATCAAGGGATGCACGTATTGATATTGATGGTAAAAATGAAGTATATTGCTTTTCTAGCATAATAGTAGGCCTTAAAAAAGAAGATGATTTGAAGAGCTACAAAGCGAATCAATGAAGGATTTTAGAACTTATTGAGAGATACTTACTCATTGGATTGATTTAATTATGGCCATAAATTTAACCAACAACCCAACTATAAAAAGTCGACTATATTAATTTCAAGACAAAAAACTAGAACTTGTACGAATGTGAAAGCTAGATGTGGTTCGCTTAGCCCAAGACATGGGATTCGAGGTGATTGTGAGTGAGATGAACGTGAATTTGACACATATTTCTAGGCTCGTGAACTCATGTGATGTGATGATGGGAGTTCATGGGGCAGGGCTAATCAACATGGTTTTTCTACCTGAAAATGGTGTATTCATACAAGTGGTACCATTGGGAGGTGGCTTGGTTGGCAAATTATTTTGGGTTAATTGTTTCATTATGTATTTAACTTTACCTCTTTTACTATTGTATGCAACCAACTTTCAAACGTTCTATTGTATGTATCGAACTTTTCAAAAATGTCTATTGTATGTATTGAGTGACCTTTTTGCTGACGTGACACCGGTCATGCTGACGTGGCGCTGATTTGTCATCCTACGTGGCGTTGATTGTAAACACAGAAAAACCGGCAACCTGCTGAGCAGGTCACCCAATACATACAATAGACATTTTTTAAAAGTTCGATACATACAATAGAACGTTTGAAAGTTGGTTGCATACAATAGTAAAAGAGGTAAAGTTAAATACATAACGAAACAATTAACCCAATTATTTTTCTGGAGAACCTTCCGAGGGAATGGGATTGAAGTATTTGGAGTACAAGATAAGTAAAGAGGAAAGTAGTTTGATGGATCAATATCCGGTTAATCATAAAGTCTTTGTGGATCCTTCTTCTATTTATTGGGTAGGTGGTTGGGGTGCTTGTCCATCGATAATTCGATATATTTGGATAAACAAAATGTAAAGATTAACATGATCAAGTTGAAAGAGACATTCTCGCGTGCACTTGAACTTCTTCATGTCTAGAATTCGATCGTATTACTAGGATCATATATGTGTGTATTTGATATTATCATATAATAGTATGAACGCAATGTAAATGCGGAAACGGATCATCATATCTTTGCCGCATGTTTTGCTGCATTTGAAGTGTGGAAGCTAATTGCTAGATGGTGGTCTATAAACATCCCTGTTTTTGATAATATGCAACACGTAGTTAACATTTCTGATTCGATCATAGCAAGTGCTAGAACCAAGATGCATGGTTAATAGGGCTAGGAAGTTTAGTATTTGAATGGGCTAATTGGTGTTGATGTCCAAACTCGACTTTTTCATGTTAGCTTGTATCAAATCTCTAGCATCTTGCTAAGAGAGTTTTATTAATGAACAAAATGCTGTTAAAAAGAAGATTGAAAAGAAAATTGTTTGCATTTTCTTTATGAGTCTCTATAATTGTTTGTTGCCTTATGATTTCTTATTATGCATGCCGTATTTATTGCAATATCATTTTTTAGATGGAGCTTTGATTTTTTGTGTGGCTTATCCATATTTGGTTAGATGATGTTCAAGATTGCGTTCTCAAAACACATTTGCGATTGCAAAGTTGCCATGTAGCAACCTGTCTCTGATTACTTAAGCATTTAATCGCTTAAAAGTAAGTAATCCCCAACACCTTTTACAGCGCACTACAAGAAAAATGCCTTTTAGAGACGTGATTGTGAATAAAGGTTCGATAGGACTTCAAGAATGCCGCAACATAAAATTCAGCTGAATATCATGAAAAAAAAAGATTTTTCATTGTGAACCTTGCTTACCCAAAGTTTATTGTTGTGCAACGTGACCTGATTTGAATGATCAAACACAAGAAATTTCATGCATTAGGGTTACAATGATTAAGTATATATAGGATAGCTAATTAAGGAAACAAAAATCACGATTTGCTGAAACCGTCATAGTTCGCGTCACCAACTAATTCCATGGCGTCGCCAACTCTGACTTCGCATCGCAATCTTCTACTTCGCACTGCCACCAAATTACATCGCACAGCGAAAGGCCTTCTGATCAAAATCGTTAATTTGTTACTTCCTCATCGTGTTGCGATCAAATTCCTTCGCACCGCGATCCTTTTTCCAACCATCCAATTCAACTTTAATCTAATTCAAGTGACAACCCAACATTTATTAAATTAACAAGATTGATAATCTGACCTGAATTACAGATTTCATTACATCTAAATGGTGTAAAATTAATAAATTAATTTATAAGATATAAACAAACTGACGACCGCAAGATTTCAATTCATTTTGACATATTTCAATTACTTCAAAAATATTATGCGAACTAAACAGGACTATTTATATGATTTTTATCTTACAATATATATGGAGATAAAATTAAACTTTAACTTATTTTTATAGACAAAATTGAATTGTCAATCCTTAGCCAAACTAAAGTCAAAGGGTGTGTTTGGCGCACAACTTGTAGGAGCTTATGGGAGCTTGTAGCTTACGGTTTTTTTCATAAGCTCTGTTTAACAACCAAAATTTTGAGTAGCTTATTGTTTCCATAAGCTCCAAAACCATAAGCTCCAAAACCATAAGCTACTTGAAGTAGCTTTTCAAAGTAGCTTGTAGCTTATGGAAAATGAAATTACATAAATACCCTCCAAGTAATTATATATCATCTTTTAAAATTAATATATTTGTCCTTTTATGTCATTTTACATTCATAAGCTACAAGTTCCAGCTACTCTGCCAAACACAAATATTACCAAAAACTCCAGCTACAAGCTACCACCTACAAGCTATCAACTCCAGCTACAAGCTACCAGCTTCAGCTACAAGCTACCAGCTTCAGCTAATTGTGCCAAACATACCCAAAGTCATTTTAATAAACAGAATGAACTTGCATTATATACATTCTCATTGAGATTTCGTAAAACTCTCGTTATCTTTTTGGCTATCAATTTGTCCGTACATCCCAAATTAGTGATAAAATACAACACGAACGTCCTTTTGGCACCATAATACGGAGTAGAAGTTTTCATTGGCACATAACTTATTAACGACGCCCTCTTAGTGCAATTACTTGCAGCGTACTGTTAATAATTAGCTGTTAGGTATATTATTATTGACTCATATATCATTATTACTTGGGGAAATATTCCGTGATGTTTAATTGTTCTGTTATTGTATTAAGGGTTAATTGTTTGGTTATGTATCTAACTTTGCCTTTTTTACTATTGTGTGTAACAAACTTTTAAAACATCTATTGTATGTAATAAACTTATAAAAAATGCTATTGTATGTCACAAACTTTCAAAACATCTATTGCATGCAATAAACTTGTAAAAAATCGCTATCGTATGGTGCGGTAGTCAATGATCTGCTAGAGTTTGCTCGTGCCGCCACAAACCAATGTTAAAGAGCCATTTTCAGTTTGGCATGTATACATGGTAACCCGCAACATACAATAGAGATTTTTTACAAGTTCATTACATACAATAGATGTTTTTAAAGGTTGTGACATACAATAGGGATTTTTACAAGTTTATTGCGTACAATATAAGTTTTGAAAGTTTGTTACATACAATAGTAAAACGAGCAAAGTTAGATACATAACCAAACAATTAACCCTTGTATTAATATATTAATATTCCGTGTTGTTATTATATATAAGAAAAAAATGCACATATGTAATGTCATTGTTGTTTTTGTAGTTTCAATCTGCATAGAATGAAAAACTTAATTTTTACTCAAAACTTCGGTTGACGTGATCAGAAAAGATTGAAATATAGTGCATTATTGGTTGCATGCTCTGTAGTCGCATGGTGTTTTTGCACCGTCTTCAAGCCTTACCCCGGCCCACTACCTGCTTGTAAGTCGCTCGGTAATTTATTCTTCGAAATTTATAAGTTACAAGATATCTATAACGCAATTACGCTACCATATGGCCGGTATCTTTCTGTGCAGTTCGCCAAGTAGAGTATGTTTCTTACTTTCTTTGCCTTTTTCCAATTTATAAATTATAAAGACAACCGTGAAAAACAAAGGTTAAAATTACTAGTAAGGTTTTTAGGAGGTTACAATTCATCTTACTTCGAAAAAATTTGATGATTGTAACCAGATCCTGAAATAGAACAAAGATGTTAATGTGCGACACATCAAATGGAAGATATGATATTGGGCTTAGTCCCTCGAAATGCAACCAACTTTGCCCAAAAGTCTATTGTATGGGACTAACTTACGAGGAGGCATAAGAATGCAACCAACCTTCTAAAGTGGGGTTTTTGATGTAGTTTTTAACCTTGGTAGCCGGTAACCGGTTACAGATTGTGTTTTTTGTATGTTAGATCACACGTGGCAGTACACGGTGGCTATATGTTTCCACGTATTATCTATTTTCTTTTAAAGTGAAAAAGAGGTGTCTTATTAAATTCTTTCGTCGTTTTTGTGATCTGAAGTTGCTAAAAGGTATGCATAACTTGTTTTTCGCATTTTGATGTGTTGAAAAACTGATTTATCTTCTAAAATTAGGGTTTATAAGCAAAATAAAAAAAAAAAGTTAAGAATTATGGAAATTTTTGTGAATGCTTTTAACACTTATTTTATGTTAAGATTTGTAATTATTTATGTTTTGGTGTGTTTATTTACAGAAATGGAGGGTGAATTTCGAGGGTTTCCGATCACAGTTCATTATGAAGGGGCTTTTTTCTTCCAACCTTTGAGGTATGTAGAGGACCATGAAATCTCACTATTAGTTAAAAGATGCACGTTTGATGAGTTTGTTGAGTTAATCATGCAACAAACCGGGTCACCATTTTCAAATGCGTATTACTTGTTACCAGATAGTGGGTTTGAAAACTTGATGATCATAGAAAATAATGATGATTTAGACACATTTTTTGACATAATTGAAAGCTATGGTAGAGTCCATGTCTACATAGATCATTTGATGTTGGAGTTAGGTGACTATGTAGCTAACAACAAGGATGATGTTAGTGAAGTTGCAGAGGAGACTAATAACTTAAATGAAGTGTGTAGTAGAAAAGGAAAACAAATGGCTACCACTGAGAAGAGTAGTAAAGGTTTGGTTGATGATGCAGATGATGTAGCAGTAGGTGTAGGTAAAGTTTCTGTGAAGCCATTAAAACATTTAGGTGCTGAAAGTGGAAAGACTATAGAGGTAGGGGGTTGCAGTAGTAAAGGTGGTAATGTAGGTGACAAAACGGTTAAGAGAACAGAGGGTGCACCTGGAGATGATGATCCTGATGGTGATTCTTCTGATGGTGATTCTTGTGATAGTGATGCTTCTGCTTACTCACTTGACCATTTAAGTGAAGGTGAAGATGAAGTAGCTGAGGTTAGGAAAGGTAATCCGATTGTTAAAATTTCAGAAAGTAAACATCTACCACAACTTGGAAAGCGTACTTCTAATGTAGAAGGTGAGGAAGATATGAAGAAGACAGTGTACACTGAGCATGAGGACTTTATTAAAGAATTGATTGAAGCTATGAAACCAAAATGTGATGAAGAGCTACCAACTGATCCAATGCCTGTTCCTGAACCACCATTGGAGAAATATCCCATTCATGACACATCAACACATTGGAGGTTAAAAGCTCCTAAGGTATAACTAAATAAAGTAGTATATTAGTAATCTTAACTTTCTGATGTATTTAAATTTCTTGGCCAATTTATAACAAGATCACTTTGAACACTTAGGTTGGTGAAAGGTATGAAGGCCCTCAACAGCTTAAAGATTGCCTTTCTTACTATGCCCTGTCCAATGGATACTCTATATGGTACCAAAGAAGTAGCTAGGGGTGTTCAGTATTTGGTTTGAAACCGTTTAACCCGAAAACCGAACCAAATAAAAACCGAAAAAAAAACCGAACCGAATTTTGAAAACGGTTTTTGGATCGATAAAACCGAAAACCGAATTCGAATTCGGTTTTCGGTTCGGTTTTCGGTTTTAAAAAATTTGAATTCGGTTTAACCGAAAACCGAATTCAAAACCGAATTCATAAAAATAATATTATTTTTTCGGTTTTTCGGTTCGGTTTTCGGTTTTTTCGGTTCGGTTTTCGGTTTTTATGTTAGTTTTTCGGTTTTTTTTGTACGGTTTTCAGTTTTTTTTTAAGTTTTTCGGGTTTTTGTTCGAATTCGGTTTTTTCGGTTTTAACCGAAACCGAACCGAATTCGAATTCGGTTTTCGGTTTTCGGTTTGAATTCGGTGTTCGGTTCGGTTTTCGGTTTTGCCCAAAAAAATTTCAAAACCGAACAACCCGAACCGAATAAACCGAGGAAACCGAAAACCGAACCGATGAACACCCCTAGAAGTAGCTACGACAAGATCATTGCTAGGTGTGGGGAAAGACCAGCAAAGGTGAAAGATAAGAAGCAGGGGAAGCAGAGAAAAGGGAAAAGGTATCCAACAAAAAGGACCACAAGAAATAGCAACAAGGGTGGTTGTAGGTGGAGGTTGATGGCAACATGGATGAGAGAAGAGGAATCATACATGGTAATGTCAATGAATGATAATCATAACTGTGCAAGAAATTACAAATTTGGATCATTAATCAACTACAAGTGGATTGGGAAGCACTTTGCAAAAAAGATTAGGATGAATCCTGAGATTGGATTGAGTGATTTGTCTGAGTTGGTAATGAAAAAGTACAAGTGTACAGTCTCAAATAAGCAGTGTAAAAAGGCAAGAGCATGGGCCTTAAGTGAGTATGAGAAAACTTTGGAAGAACACTATGGAATGCTTAGATCTTATGGAGAGGCTTTACTACAAACTAATCCAGGGTCTACTTTTGTCACACCCCGCCAAACGGTAATTACAATTACATAGAGTGGTTTGCGGAAGCTTAGTGACGTGGCGGGGCTGCGAGCAGTAAAACACAACCAACAGATACATACATACTCAGAGCATATGGTTATCGCAGAACGAAATAGATTAAGATGCCATTAGTTAAAGTTTTACAAAAGATTACCACTTGAGAAGTGGTAACAGTAGTAGTAATAGTTGAAATCAGTATTCCATAAAATACATAATATCAAAGGTAGATTTCATAGGTATGACTGCAGTAGTTGCAGTTATACAGAGGAAATCCATGTGTCCCAAAAGTAGTGGCATCCTAACAAGTCCAGGGTAGTCCGTCCTGATATGCATGCAGATCTTACTTACGCTGCTAATTCCCTGAAAAACATAGAGTAAAACGTCAACAAAATTGTTGAGTGAATTCACAAGTTTATTTGTTATGTAGGAAACACAAGTTAATCATTTAAGAATAACATTTCCAAATAAGTGTTGTTTGTCAAGTAGGAAACACAAGTTATAAACAAATAACATTTCCCAAATTAGTTGTAGTTGTAATAGGAAACACAAGTTATTAATCAAATAACATTTCCTAAATCAGTTAACAGTAGGAAACACAAGTTAACCTAAATAAAGATTAACATTTCCCAATCAGTGTACGTAGGAAATCCTTTCCTAATCAATAGTTTAGTGCGTGGGAATATTTAGACGGTGATCCCTTGAAAGGTGAGCTAAACCTGTCAAGTAAGGTAACCCGATCTAACCCTATAACCAAACCACAACCCTAATCTGTTGTTGTTTGCCATGCTGGACAATTAAGTATACGCTCCCAAATCCGTAGGAGGGTCGTCACGGCGATAGTACTATCCGTATACTCAGTGGCTAGAGTCACCTAGCTAATGGTTATAGTCTGTAGCCATAAGGTCTTTTATGCACTACATCGTTCAGCCTAGATCTGTACCAAGATTTGTTGTCTAAATTCCCAAAATAGTATGAAAACATTTCATAAATCATAGTTCAAGTAGTTGTGTGAAATACCCTTTCACAAACAGTCACGTATGAAATACCCTTTCATAAACAATCAAGTAAATACATACAGTATTTAAAGCAGTTGTCGCATGCAGTTATACATACGATTTCTATGTTTTCCACCCCGAGTTTTAAAAGCATTAAAACAGTGAAAAAGGGGTTTGTGAACTCACGGTGAGTGCTCGGATGTGAATGCTAGCGAGATAAGATAGCGTATCCCAAACGTAGTCAACCTATACACAATAATGTATTAACTATAAGTACTATATTTTACTTACGTTAATAATTCGTTTGTTTGAAGAAATTATCAATTTCTTAAGTTTGTGTATGTCGTTGATGATTGTTGTTTGAAAATAAATAATATTTTCCCAAGTTATGTTTGTTTGTCGAATCGTCCAAAATGTGTAAGCATATATACATATATACTTATATAGTTGCATATGTATATGTTCTCGCATATATATATTATTGTCCGTTGTCTCGTTCATATATATATATATAGATATATATAAAAGTTTGTCGTTTAAGTTTCCAAAAACACAAGTCTCAATGTATGTATATATCGGTGAATATATAATTCTTAAGTGTCGTATGTTTTGTAGTTTGTTGGGCTCGGCCCGATTTGTTGGCCCATTAGCCATAATGTACTTATTTAACGTATAATCCATTAATCATTCGGCCCAAAACACGAAGCCCAGTTCAAAGCCCAGCCCAGCCCAGTTCGCGACTTAGGCCCAATCTGCAGCCCAGTAGGTGAATCCGCCGGATTCTATTTGAATCCGCCGGATTCTCGTTAGTGGATAAGGTGTTGCCGGATCTTCGGGTCAAACAGCCGGGTCGGGTCAATATTAAGTGAATCCGCCGGATTTAGTTGAATCCGCCGGATTCTTTTGTGTTCACAAAACGTTCATATTAAGCTTGGGAATCCGCCGGATTCAGGTGAATCCGCCGGATTCGACCGTGTCTTTTACTCGTTCACAGATGTTTAAACCGTTTACGGGGTGTGCGAGTTTCATAGGGGAATCCGCCGGATTCTACATGAATCCGCCGGATTCATGTCAGTTCCAGGCCCTGTTCGAGCAGGGCAAGACACAATCCGATTTTCTTGGTTCCAAATCGTTTATACATCAACACCAAATGTTTATATCATCATAGTACAACATTTTAACAACTTAATATCACGTTTTTAACAAGTTTTCGTGGTTAGATTTTTGGATTCAAAGTTTGGTTTCAAAAACCAATTTCAAGATCAAAGCTTCAAATCTCAAGTTTTGTATGTTATATAGCTAGATTATGTTGTTTAAACATGTTATATCACGAAATATAAGCAAAGAATTCAAAGAGATCAAAGTTTCCTTACAAAATGAAAATGATGAAAATGATGATGAAAGGACGATGATGATGATGTTCTTGGTGTTCCACTGCTACTTTCTGCTGCTGCTATCCTTCTGATCTTGTTAATTTGGTTTGAGAGAAAGAAAAATGGAAATAATTTTGTGTGTGTGTTTTTGCCGAGAGATCACAGAGAATGGGGGGAAGTATGGTTTTAAAAACCATCGGTCGGTGCATTATTGTAGGTTGGTGGGATTTTTGTCCCACCAATCTCGAGTACGGGTATAATTATAGCAATATAAAATTTAACATTTTATATTTTTATTTTGTAGATGCTCTCCGGGTTCGTAATATGTTTTCAGAATAATGAGGTTATCATTATTTTTGATAGTTGTACATTTTTGTACATTTTACTGCGCGCAGTTAATTGAGCGCCAATTTTCAGTAAATTTAGGATTTCATATTTTGAAGTAATGTTCTAACTTCTTCCAAATGAACGAGAAACTTTGCATTTTTATGATTCGACGTCGTATGCGCGTTTTAGAATTGTTTCTGTTCGTGTTATAATACGTTTTATGTTAAACGTAAAATTAGACCTTTATATCTATGTGTTATAGATATATAAATACTCGTAATTAATAATTATATTATTAATTATTTTTGTATCACGAAACTTTTGTCATTTATTTGTCAGCTTCGCTCCGATACGTTCGTACGTAATTTATAAATAACTACGTATTATGTAATTCTTTTTGTATTATTGTTTAGGGCTCGCTAGACTGACATCACATCATCGGTTTAGTTTAAAACAAATGTAGGGAATTAGCGTAAGAAATGCATGTATTAAGTATAATTATATACCTAATTTGGAGGAGTGTCACATTCTCCCCCCGTTAGTGAAATCTCGTCCCGAGATTTAAGTCGAGCCGTGAGTCTCGGTCACGCTCTCAAATAGGTTGGGGTATTTCTTTCGCATTTCATCCTCTCGTTCCCAGGTAAATTCTGGGCCATGTTTTGAGTTCCAACGAACTTTAACCAGTTTGATTCGTTTGTGTCGAAGTTTCTGCGTTTTAGAATCCATAACTTCAACCGGTTCCTCCACAAAGTTAAGTTTTGAGTCAATGAAGACTTCGTCAGGAGGAAGGATAAGTGTTTCATCAGAAAGACACTTTTTGAGGTTGCTAACGTGGAAAGTATCGTGTATGCTACTAAGCTCTTGCGGTAGTTTGAGCTTGTAAGCGACGGGACCAACCCTAGCAAGGATTTCAAATGATCCGATGTATCGTGGGTTCAGCTTTCCTCGTTTGCCAAATCGTGCTACTCCTTTCCAGGGAGATACTTTGAGTAGGACCTTGTCTCCTACTTGAAACTCAAGAGGTTTACGGCGGTTATCAGCGTAACTCTTTTGTCGATCTCGTGCCGCTTTCAGTCGGCTCAATACTTGAATTATTTTGTCAGTGGTTTCCTGGACAAGTTCGGGTCCAGATAGTTGTCTGTCGTCCAACTCTGCCCAACAGAGTGGTGATCGGCACTTGCGTCCATATAACGCCTCAAATGGTGCCATCTGTATACTCGTGTGATAACTATTGTTGTACGAGAATTCAGCTAGAGGTAGGTGAGTATCCCAGTTACCTCCAAAGTCTATCACACATGCTCGCAACAAGTCTTCGAGCGTCTGTATAGTTCGCTCACTTTGGCCGTCAGTCTGCGGGTGATAGGCAGTACTCATATCAAGTCGAGTACCCATTGCCTGTTGTAATGTTTGCCAAAAACGAGAAGTGAATCGTGCATCTCTATCAGAGATGATGGATAGTGGCACACCATGCCGAGAAACAATCTCTTTAATATAGATCTTAGCTAGTTTCTCCATTCCATCCGTTTCCTTAATAGCGAGGAAGTGGGCTGATTTCGTCAATCGATCGACAATCACCCATATGGCATTTGCTCCCGATGCCGTTCTAGGTAACTTCGTAATGAAGTCCATTGTTATTTGCTCCCATTTCCATTTGGGCAACTCAGGCTGTTGCAAAAGCCCAGACGGCTTTTGGTATTCCACCTTTACCTTCGAGCAAGTTAAGCATTTGCTAACGTAGGTGGCAATGTCACGTTTCATTCCAGGCCACCAGTAGAAGCCTTTCAAGTCCTGGTACATCTTGTCCGCACCAGGATGTATCGAGTAATTGGACTTGTGTGCCTCGTCCAGAATCAGCTTGCGTAACTCATCTACGCATGGTACCCAAATTCGGTTCATGAAGTACAACACCCCGTTGTCCTTTTTCTCGAGTTGTTTTTCCATCCCTTTTAAGGATTCCTCCTTAAGGCGTTCGGAAGTGAAAGCAGTTTCTTGTGCATCCCGAATTTGAGTAATGAGATTCGAGTGGATTGTCAATCCCAAGGCTCGAACTCTTCGAGGTTTGATCCGTTCCTTACGACTCAGGGCATCTGCTACAACGTTAGCCTTACCCGGGTGATACTTTATTTCACAGTCGTAATCGTTAAGTAATTCGACCCAACGTCGTTGTCTCATGTTAAGTTCTTTCTGGTCGAATATATGTTGCAGGCTCTTATGATCAGTGAAGATTGTACACTTTGTACCGTATAGGTAGTGTCTCCAGATCTTCAGTGCAAAAACAACGGCTCCTAATTCCAAATCATGAGTCGTATAGTTTTTCTCATGCACTTTTAGTTGTCGTGATGCATAAGCAATGACCTTTTCGTTTTGCATCAGTACGCAACCCAATCCCTGATGCGAAGCATCACAGTAAACAACAAAGTTATCTACTCCTTCGGGTAGTGATAGTATGGGTGCGCTGCTCAGTTTCTGTTTCAGTAGTTGGAATGCATTCTCTTGCTTATCATTCCACTCAAATTTCTTGTCTTTTTGAGTTAATGTGGTAAGTGGCTGTGCTATCTTTGAAAAGTTTGCGATGAATCGCCTGTAATAGCCAGCTAGACCAAGAAATTGTCGTACTTCAGTTGGGGTTTTCGGTGCTTCCCAGTTGTTGATTGCCTCAATTTTGGATGGGTCTACGTGAATTCCCTTGTCATTTATCACATGACCAAGGAATTGAACCTCTCGTATCCAAAATTCGCATTTAGAGAACTTTGCATAAAGCTTCTCTTTTTGTAGTAGTTCGAGGACAAGCTTCAGATGTTGCTCGTGATCCTCTTTCGATCGTGAGTATACCAAGATGTCGTCAATAAACACAATGACGAATTTATCCAAATAGGGTTTGCATACTCTGTTCATCAAATCCATGAATACTGCTGGTGCGTTGGTCAGCCCAAAAGGCATGACTAAAAACTCGTAGTGACCGTAACGAGTCCTAAACGCAGTTTTCGGTACATCCTCTTCTCGTACCTTGAGTTGGTGGTAACCAGATCGCAGGTCAATTTTTGAATAATGACTCGATCCTTGCAGTTGATCAAACAGATCGTCAATGCGTGGTAACGGGTATCGGTTCTTGATAGTTACCTTGTTCAGTTCCCGATAATCGATGCACATCCGCATAGATCCATCCTTTTTCCTTAACAAACAAAACCGGAGCTCCCCAAGGGGAAAAGCTCGGTCGGACGAATCCCAAGTCTAGAAGTTCTTGCAGTTGCGTAGACAGCTCTTGCATTTCCGAGGGAGCTAGACGATAAGGTGCACGTGCGATAGGTGCGGCTCCTGGCACCAGGTCAATGTGAAACTCAACTTGCCGTGGGGGTGGCAATCCCGGCAACTCATCAGGGAACACTCCTGGATAGTCGCGTACAATGGGCACATCGTCTATACGTCGCTCCTCCGTTTTCTTTTCTACAATGTGTGCCAAAAATGATTGGTACCCCTTTCGGAGATACTTACTGGCCTTCAAGCACGAAATCATTTTAGTGGCACTCTTTCGTTTCTCGCCTTGAATCATTAAAGTTTCTCCTGTCGTTAACGGTAAGCGAACCATCTTATCATGACATATGATCTCGGCGCGGTTCTTAGATAACCAATCCATACCGACTACAATGTCAAAACTTCCCAACTTAACCGGTAGTAAGTCTATTTCGAAGAGATGACCTTCTAACTCCAAGGTACATCCCGGTACTATTTCTCCTGATTCGATCAACTCACCATCGGCTAATTCTATGGTATACTTGTTGTCTAATTTACGGGATTCAAGTTCTAATAGTGGTCTAAACTCAGTAGACACAAAACTTAAATCAGCACCCGAATCAATTAACACAGAGGCATAATGGTTGTTTACGAGAAACGTACCAGTGACGGTGTTGGGGTCCTGGCGTGCCTCTTGTGCTCCGATCACGAATGCCCTTCCTTGAGCCGGTTGATTGTTGATGTTGTTGGCTCGGTTATTGTTGTTACCGCGATTGTTGTTGTTGTTGAGCTTAGGGCATCGGTTACGGTAGTGTCCTTGCTCACCACATTCAAAACATCCCTGGTTTTGACGCTCAGTGTTTGCTCGTGGGGGAGGGTTAGTTTTGCATTCTCGGGTTCTATGTCCCCATGCCCTACAGTTTCCACAATACCCACACCCGCCTTCGTGGTGTCGGTTGCACTTATCACATTTGGGTTTGTTACCCAGGTATGGTTTTAATTCGGTGGTAGTGGCAACATATGCTTTCGCATTTCCAGAAGATTTCTTGTTCTGCTGACCCTGACGATCAGTACCACTACCGTTCCACTTTCGCTTTGCACCACCAGAACTACTAACATCAGTACTGTTCGGTTCACCTTTTCCCGACACAGCTTTCTTAGTCAGATTTCCCATCCTGACTGCCTCATCGGTCAAACTTTGTGCTAGAGTAACAGCACTCCTGAAAGTGTCCGGTTTAGATGACGTCACCAGACTGCGGATTTGTGGTACTAGACCAAATATGTAGCGCTCAATACGCTTATACTCGGGTGTCACCATATGTGGCACTAGACGTGCAAGTTCCTGAAACTTAGTGGTGTACCCAGTAATATCAGCACCAATCATGGTGATGTTCCACAACTCCGTTTCTATTTTCTGCATCTCACTGCGAGGGCAGAATTCCTCCAACATCAGATTCTTAAATGTTCCCCATGACATTGAATAAGCAGCTGGTCGACCAAGTGATTGGATCTGACTGTTCCACCAAGTGAGCGCTTTGTCAGCCAAAGTGCAAGTAGCATACTTCACCATACAGTCAGGTGCACAGTCACTAATGTCCAATACTGATTCAGTTTTCTCTATCCAATGAATCATACCAATTGCACCCTCGGTGCCCCGAAAAGAAATCGGCTTACAAGCCTGAAATGTTTTGTATGAACACCCTTTGCGAGCATTCACGGTTGTCTCAATATTAACAGGGGTAGATCCACTGTTATTAACTCCCGGTTCGCGACTACGGCTTGCCTCATATTCAGCAATACCTTCAGCTATTCTTCGTGCGATCATTTGTTCAGTGGTTTCAGTAGGTGGTGGTGGTGGTGGAGGCGTAGTCGTCTTTTGACTGTTCCTAGTGACTCGTCGTTTGGGAGGCATGATTCAGCTCTGCGATGAATAAAATGCAGAGTGTTAATATTGAGATATTGAATGTGAATAGATCAAAGATTCACATTTGATTGAAATGAATGACAGGAGATGATGAATGAAAAGAGTTTTACAACACGTGCCTTACAACTTTGAAACACCCACATGTAACTAGCATAATATAATCACGTTGGCCAGGCGTCATTATATAATGTCCAATACATATTTCTTTTCATTGTCGTTTAACACTGTAAATTTCAGAGGTTCTCAAGAATAATCAATCATCGAGCTGTAATATGTTTCAGGGTTTACAAGAATTGATCACAAAGTGTCGATAAAGTATTGTTTTAATCACAAGTCGACAGTTGTAAGAGGAAATAATATGGTTGATAATAGGTGTAATGAACACGAGATGTAAAACAACCATACAATATATATTAAAAAGTCATAACGCTGTTACAAGAGTTTAGTACAAAATGAGATGGGATTTCTAATATACCCATCAGAGGTTAGCGTTATACAAAAGGTAATGGATTTTCTATACATGAACCCATTCTTCTAACAAAGTTCACCCAACATACCGCTAGTCCATAACTAATACATACATATATTTCCCCAAAAGTAATAGTCTAATATGGTGTAGGCACAACCGCCATACCCAGTCCTAACGGAACCATGGGAAATACATCCTAACCGCAACCATCACTGCTGCAGTCATCACACACACACTAGCTACAATCTCTGACACCCTAGCACGCCTCTCTAAAGCTGCAACGCGTGCACGGGTGGATGCTAGACTCTGCCAGTCTGTCTGACGGTGAGTCTCCACAAAATCCATCCTCTGATGGAGCATATCCATATCCATGTCAGTGCGGGAGGCATCGCTCAGTAGCTCCATCACATCTCTGCTCCTGCTAGAAGATATCCTAAACATGGTGTGGACCACAGCCACAAGGGTAGGCACAGTGAGCTCCAGAGGCTCACCAGTGAGATATACAGATGGTGGTGAGTGGGAGGACTCTCCAATCTCAAAGGTCGAGGGAATACCCTCTAATGACCTCCACTCTCTCAATACTCGAGGCATCCAGTCCAGATGAGAAGGTCGGAGCCTCTTCTGTGGCGGCTCGACAACTGGAACCTCAGACTCAGTCACTGGCGCCTTATCGCGCGGCGTGAGTGGTCCCCTGGGAAAATCCCGAACAAAGATCCTAGCTGTCATCCGAGGTACAGGCACACGAGAGGTACCCATAACAGGTGGTGTAGGGGTAGGAGTGACCACAGGTGCGGTCGGAGGTGGTACTAAGTAAGCATCACTAGTGTCATCAGACATAGCTCTCACATGAACTGATGACTCATCCCCTACTGTAATCGCGGGACCCTCAAAAGTAGCCTCGGTCGGCTCTTCATCCGAAGCGTAAACATGGTAATGTGATTGACTAGACATACTGTGACAAAAGAAATTGAGTGTGGCGTGTCAGTCGTATGTTAGTTGTTTGCAAAGTATGTATGCATGAATGCACAAATGTTCTAGCCAAGGCTATAGTCTAGGTCTCTAAGGTTTTCAGTCACCTAAAGACTTCTAGTTCGCTATAACCAATGGCTCTGATACCAAGTCTGTCACACCCCGCCAAACGGTAATTACAATTACATAGAGTGGTTTGCGGAAGCTTAGTGACGTGGCGGGGCTGCGAGCAGTAAAACACAACCAACAGATACATACATACTCAGAGCATATGGTTATCGCAGAACGAAATAGATTAAGATGCCATTAGTTAAAGTTTTACAAAAGATTACCACTTGAGAAGTGGTAACAGTAGTAGTAATAGTTGAAATCAGTATTCCATAAAATACATAATATCAAAGGTAGATTTCATAGGTATGACTGCAGTAGTTGCAGTTATACAGAGGAAATCCATGTGTCCCAAAAGTAGTGGCATCCTAACAAGTCCAGGGTAGTCCGTCCTGATATGCATGCAGATCTTACTTACGCTGCTAATTCCCTGAAAAACATAGAGTAAAACGTCAACAAAATTGTTGAGTGAATTCACAAGTTTATTTGTTATGTAGGAAACACAAGTTAATCATTTAAGAATAACATTTCCAAATAAGTGTTGTTTGTCAAGTAGGAAACACAAGTTATAAACAAATAACATTTCCCAAATTAGTTGTAGTTGTAATAGGAAACACAAGTTATTAATCAAATAACATTTCCTAAATCAGTTAACAGTAGGAAACACAAGTTAACCTAAATAAAGATTAACATTTCCCAATCAGTGTACGTAGGAAATCCTTTCCTAATCAATAGTTTAGTGCGTGGGAATATTTAGACGGTGATCCCTTGAAAGGTGAGCTAAACCTGTCAAGTAAGGTAACCCGATCTAACCCTATAACCAAACCACAACCCTAATCTGTTGTTGTTTGCCATGCTGGACAATTAAGTATACGCTCCCAAATCCGTAGGAGGGTCGTCACGGCGATAGTACTATCCGTATACTCAGTGGCTAGAGTCACCTAGCTAATGGTTATAGTCTGTAGCCATAAGGTCTTTTATGCACTACATCGTTCAGCCTAGATCTGTACCAAGATTTGTTGTCTAAATTCCCAAAATAGTATGAAAACATTTCATAAATCATAGTTCAAGTAGTTGTGTGAAATACCCTTTCACAAACAGTCACGTATGAAATACCCTTTCATAAACAATCAAGTAAATACATACATTATTTAAAGCAGTTGTCGCATGCAGTTATACATACGATTTCTATGTTTTCCACCCCGAGTTTTAAAAGCATTAAAACAGTGAAAAGGGGTTTGTGAACTCACGGTGAGTGCTCGGATGTGAATGCTAGCGAGATAAGATAGCGTATCCCAAACGTAGTCAACCTATACACAATAATGTATTAACTATAAGTACTATATTTTACTTACGTTAATAATTCGTTTGTTTGAAGAAATTATCAATTTCTTAAGTTTGTGTATGTCGTTGATGATTGTTGTTTGAAAATAAATAATATTTTCCCAAGTTATGTTTGTTTGTCGAATCGTCCAAAATGTGTAAGCATATATACATATATACTTATATAGTTGCATATGTATATGTTCTCGCATATATATATTATTGTCCGTTGTCTCGTTCATATATATATATATAGATATATATAAAAGTTTGTCGTTTAAGTTTCCAAAAACACAAGTCTCAATGTATGTATATATCGGTGAATATATAATTCTTAAGTGTCGTATGTTTTGTAGTTTGTTGGGCTCGGCCCGATTTGTTGGCCCATTAGCCATAATGTACTTATTTAACGTATAATCCATTAATCATTCGGCCCAAAACACGAAGCCCAGTTCAAAGCCCAGCCCAGCCCAGTTCGCGACTTAGGCCCAATCTGCAGCCCAGTAGGTGAATCCGCCGGATTCTATTTGAATCCGCCGGATTCTCGTTAGTGGATAAGGTGTTGCCGGATCTTCGGGTCAAACAGCCGGGTCGGGTCAATATTAAGTGAATCCGCCGGATTTAGTTGAATCCGCCGGATTCTTTTGTGTTCACAAAACGTTCATATTAAGCTTGGGAATCCGCCGGATTCAGGTGAATCCGCCGGATTCGACCGTGTCTTTTACTCGTTCACAGATGTTTAAACCGTTTACGGGGTGTGCGAGTTTCATAGGGGAATCCGCCGGATTCTACATGAATCCGCCGGATTCATGTCAGTTCCAGGCCCTGTTCGAGCAGGGCAAGACACAATCCGATTTTCTTGGTTCCAAATCGTTTATACATCAACACCAAATGTTTATATCATCATAGTACAACATTTTAACAACTTAATATCACGTTTTTAACAAGTTTTCGTGGTTAGATTTTTGGATTCAAAGTTTGGTTTCAAAAACCAATTTCAAGATCAAAGCTTCAAATCTCAAGTTTTGTATGTTATATAGCTAGATTATGTTGTTTAAACATGTTATATCACGAAATATAAGCAAAGAATTCAAAGAGATCAAAGTTTCCTTACAAAATGAAAATGATGAAAATGATGATGAAAGGACGATGATGATGATGTTCTTGGTGTTCCACTGCTACTTTCTGCTGCTGCTATCCTTCTGATCTTGTTAATTTGGTTTGAGAGAAAGAAAAATGGAAATAATTTTGTGTGTGTGTTTTTGCCGAGAGATCACAGAGAATGGGGGGAAGTATGGTTTTAAAAACCATCGGTCGGTGCATTATTGTAGGTTGGTGGGATTTTTGTCCCACCAATCTCGAGTACGGGTATAATTATAGCAATATAAAATTTAACATTTTATATTTTTATTTTGTAGATGCTCTCCGGGTTCGTAATATGTTTTCAGAATAATGAGGTTATCATTATTTTTGATAGTTGTACATTTTTGTACATTTTACTGCGCGCAGTTAATTGAGCGCCAATTTTCAGTAAATTTAGGATTTCATATTTTGAAGTAATGTTCTAACTTCTTCCAAATGAACGAGAAACTTTGCATTTTTATGATTCGACGTCGTATGCGCGTTTTAGAATTGTTTCTGTTCGTGTTATAATACGTTTTATGTTAAACGTAAAATTAGACCTTTATATCTATGTGTTATAGATATATAAATACTCGTAATTAATAATTATATTATTAATTATTTTTGTATCACGAAACTTTTGTCATTTATTTGTCAGCTTCGCTCCGATACGTTCGTACGTAATTTATAAATAACTACGTATTATGTAATTCTTTTTGTATTATTGTTTAGGGCTCGCTAGACTGACATCACATCATCGGTTTAGTTTAAAACAAATGTAGGGAATTAGCGTAAGAAATGCATGTATTAAGTATAATTATATACCTAATTTGGAGGAGTGTCACAACTTTTCAAGTTGGTGTTACAGTCAATCCTGATGACAAGGTGTATTTTGATAGAGTGTATGTTTGTTTGAAGGCTGTTAAGGATGGATGGTTGTTTGGATGTAGGAAAGTTGTAGCATTAGATGACTGTTTTCTGAAAAGCACATGTAGAGGCCAATTACTAACTGCAGTGGGTAGAGATGGTAATAACCAGATTTACCCAATAGCTTGGGCAGTTGTAGGTGTAGAGAATAAGGACAATTGGAGTTGGTTCATAAGGCTGCTAGGTCATGATTTGCAAAGTCCCTCTGGAAATGAGCTCACTTTCATTTCTGATCAGCACAAGGCATTTGACTTTGCTTATATTAGCATAATTATATGGTTATTGTATTTTATTCAAACCTTACACTCTTATCTTTTGATGTAGGGATTGATTGAAGCAATGAAGGATATGATGCCTGATGCAGAGCACAGGCAATGTGCTAGACACATCTATGAAAACTTCAGAAAGAGGTATTATGGAGTTGCGTTTAGGAATCTCTTCTGGAGGGCTTCAAAGGCATCTCATGAAGGTGAGTTTCATGAGGTAATGGATGAACTCAGAAGAGCTAATCCTAATGCCCATAAGTACTTAATTGATAGAAATCCCAGATCTTGGTCTAGAGCATTTTTTAGGTTGTATACTGGGTGTGAAGCAGTAGAGAATGGCTTTAGTGAGTGTTAGAATTCTGTTCTATTAAGAGTGAGGAACAAGCCTATAATCACCATGCTTGAGGCAATTAGAGTCATTGTTATGATTAGAATGCAATCAATTAGGGAAATCAGTGAGAAATGGGACCTAGAAAGTCAGGATATCACACCTAGTATTAGGATGAAGTTGAATTTCATTAAAGATCAGGTTGGTGAGTACATAGTGATACATGCTGGTGGTAGTGAGTTTGAGGTTAGAATGCATGGGAAATCATGGGCAGTTGACATAGAAAAGAGTAAGTGTTCATGCAGGTTATGGGAGTTAAGTGGGGTACCTTGTGTTCATGCAGTGAAGAGTATTTTGAAATGTGACCAACTACCAGAAGATCATGTATCTTATTGGTTTAGAATGGAGATGTACTTACAAGCTTATAACTTTCATATAACTCCAATTCCTGGAATGGAATTCTGGCCTGTAGTTGAGCAAAACAAGCCATTACCTCTTGCACCTAGAATCATGCCTGGAAGGCCTAAGAAAAAGAGACACAGATCAGCTAATGAGCCAGTGGTAGGGAAAACAAGGGTTTCTAAGCATGGTGTTATAATGACATGTCAAAATTGCTTTGAACCTGGTCATAATTCCAGGGGTTGTAATAATGAGAAAGTGATCAGAGAAAAACCACCAAAGAAGAAGCCTGGCAGGAAGAAAAACATTGCTATGCAATCAAGAAGGCCTAGGAAATTAAAAAGAAGACTTGTAGATAAGGCAGATGAGGAAGGTGATGTTGATGAGGCAGAGGGACCTGGGTCAACCAATGCACCAAAAGCAGCTCCTGATGAAGTCCCTGAGTCAAGCAATGCAAGAGAAGAGGGACCTGGGTCAACTAATGCACAAAAAGCAGTACCTAGTAGGTCACCACTTGGAGTGACAAAATGTGGTTTCAGATGGTCTTCAAATGGATCACCCATTAAGCAAACAAAGAAAGGTCATATTATAACTTACCATATTTAGATTAATTTAATCTGTTTAGTAATATTATATCTTATCTTTTAGGATGATTTTCATTTTCAGTTAATGCAAGGCAGTGTGATAAACCACCTAAACGTGGGGTTTGTATTGGGAAACCAACTTCATCTAAGAAAACAAAAACATGTAAGTTATTAGTAGTTGAGAATAAGTTAGTTAAGTGTCATTACTTATTATTATTTGTTTATGTAGACATCTATGTAGACATGGACTCTTATTATTACAAAAACATCTATGTAGACATGGACTCTACTTATTATTATTTGTTTTTTGTAACATGTTGTTGTTATGTTTGTGACAATGTAGTGTCATAGATAGGTAAACGTGGGGTTTGTATTGGGAAACCAACTTCAACAAAGAAAACAAAAACATGTAAGTTATTAGTAGTTGAGAATAAGTTAGTTAAGTGTCATTACTTATTATTATTTGTTTATTGTTACATGTTATTGTTATGTTTGTGGCAATGTAGTGTCTCAGAGAGATAATGCTGCTGGGAACAGAGGTAAGAAAAAGGTTGGTTTTGGCAAGACAATGACATGGTTCAGTTGTGGGTTAGGATCATCTGGGACTGTGGTTGGAAACAATGACACATCTGACCCAACCAATTGCTTAGCCCATGATTCTATATCTCAATTCACAGATGTAAATCCACCAGTCATTGCTACCCAGGAATCACAGACTGGAGGTGTGCCTAAAAAAGAAAGGCAAGTGAGAGAATTGTCAATATGAAACTGGCAAAAAAGGTTCCTGGAAGCACGACTGACAATGCAATGGATCTTGATTAGAATAGCAGCTGTTATGTAGTTTTTTGGAAGTTGATCCCACATGTGTGTAGACCTTTTGCCTTTATGGCATGTTTTTGTGTACTTTATAGGTCACATGTAGTTGGGGTAGTTTGTGGATCAAACTTTGGTTTATTTATGATGTAATGTACTGGATCACTAGTTTGTGCTTTTGGTTTACATTTCTGGATGTGTGCTGCTATTGTATGCATACATGTAATGTAATGAATTTGGTTTCTATTGTAATGTAATGGATTTGGTGCTTTCTTATGTAATATAATGTATCAGCAGGTGCCTATCTGTGCTAATCTGTTACAACAATTCATTGTAACTTCTTACAGTACATAACCATTGAGAAGCATACCAATACATACCATCTAACCAGGTAAAGGCAAAATATAACCACTTGACCATTTAAGTGAAAGCATTACATACCATAAGACCCAAAAGATTACATAACAGTAACATGTTACAATACACTACATAACACTAAACATTTGAGCTTACTTCATGACTACAACAAGTACGAGTACAACCAACAATGCTAGAACAGCAACTAAAAGTGCAGAAAGTTTGTCAAGCAATCCTAACTTTGACTTTATCAAGGTCAACTCTTCAACATTCTTCAACAACACCATATTTGATTCTGTATCTTCTTCCATTTCGTGCATTCTCGGCTTGTTTTTCACTTCCATTTTTAACTGATACATAACGTTCTTGTAATAGTCACTTGGAAGCTCCACATCAAGAAAACGATACTTGACACAATAGCGGGTGATGTGACTCAAATAGTCATGTTTTTAAGGGTAATATTCCGCACTTTTTGGATGTTACTTTAGTGAAAACATTCCAAAATGATCATTATTTACTAAATTTTACTAAAGTGGTCTAAATATAGGCGTTGCTGCAAAAATCACCTAAAACGTCCAAATAACAAGCAAATCAGGACGAATAAACATGCACAAAATCACCCGGCCTCATTTACCTTATATAGATCACATTCTAACTTCATCATATGATAAAACAGGTAAAATCGAGACGGGAAAATCAAGAACCATGCAAATCGGATAAAGAACGGAGAAGACTCAGCAGTATCAGACCCTATAAAGTCATTTCGGCTATGCTTGAGCTATACACATCCAATTTCAGTGAAGTTGGCATCATTATAAGCGTAACGGAATTACGAAACCACAGGCAAAATAATCAGGTCAAACGGACGCATAACGAAGGAGATACGCGCGTTTTAAGCAACAAACGAAATCAGACGAACACCGTATACGGCCCTGGGAACCGTATATGGCCCCACAGAGACCGTATACGGCCTACCTAAAACCGTATATGGCCCTACCAAGGCCGTATACTGCCCCCTGTACCCTGTATCTTGCATCGTTTGCTTGTACGTGCTGTTTCGCGAGTTGTACGGCTGATTTTTGAGCTTTGCCTATAAATAGGGGATCACTCCTCCTCATTTTACACACCTCAACACATTCACACATTTCTAATTCTCTCACTTTTCTTATTTCTCTCTTTTCTTTCACTTTCTCTCTCTAACTTTCTCTCTCTAGCACTACTCTTAGGAGTTAGAGGAGAAAGGTTAGGGTTGAGCTTACGGTTCGAGTCTAGAGGAAGTTTTAGCTTGGTAATCTTGTTGTAACGAGGTTTTTTTTTTCAAGTTCAGACTATTTGTAATCCTCAGTATTACGATGCTGTATTCCCGGTGATATCTAAACTTTACTTACTGTTATAATGCTTGTGCTTTATGTTATTTCAGTTTGTATTCTGCATATTGCCATGTTTATAGAGTAGTTTAATATTGTGATTGTTGAAATGTAAATATTAGGAGTAGGGATGATGTTAAATTAATGTTTCATTTATACGATTGGAAATTGTTATGCTGTGTATCTGGTTAAGCTTATCCTGAATATAGATCTAGTCTCTCATCACCCTTTTCCAGACTTTCACGTGACTGTTGCCCTAGGATAGGATCTGATCAACCCTAATACTATGAATATACAGTTATCTCCAGTTACAGTATGAAACTATGAACTTTCCTTTAAAAAGGCACGGTACTTCGTATAGCGTTGGAAACACCTCGTGTGGAGTACAAATACGTGGAAGCTAAGGAAATGCCATGGATTGTTTCATCGTGAATTACCTAGAAGTGATCCTTCTAGAACTGTAGTCTAGGAATCAAAGCTGTGGAAATGCTTGTTGCACTGTACACCGTTAATACACCTAAGATCTGGAACACTGTGGAAATGCTTAAATGCCCAGTACACCGTCAGTACATCTAGGGTTTGGAACACTGTGGAAATGCCTAATTGCCCTGTACACCGTGATTATTCCTAGGGATGAACGCCTGACTGTAAAGGAGGGTCTATATTTATGATGGTTAAGTATGTGCTTCAATAGAAACAATACAGGGTAGTGTCAATCATATACCTAGACATGCAAAACCCTAATCACACCAATAGTTTAACATACACAGGATACAATCAGTATTTGCTATAATGAAAGTAAATAGACGATTAGTTGTTAAGAAAGGTCAGTAAATACAATTGCGGTCTGTTGCCTTATGCCTGATCCCTAGAAAATTTAGGGTGACTTTGTCTTAGTTAACCAAAGGCTCAGGAGGGTTTGAAAACAGCCTGATCTGATCAGAATCATGATAACCTAGGATTCCAGTGACATATGTTTCTAGGGTTTCACCTGAACGTAGGGTCCTAGTGTTTACACCGAAAGTATGTCTACTCTTATTCTGGTAAATCTCCAATCAATTTTATAATAAACATCATCCCGAAACCCTAGTATCCAAGTTTCAGCAATCACATCTCTACCTGTCTGCTTAAACCCTAATTTCATTTCTCGTTATTTACTTTTCTGCATTTAGGATAATTAGAAAACCAAATCAATCCAAGATCTATCTACCTAACCCCATCCTAATTGCGACCATAATCTTTGGTGACCCGCTTTATTTCAATTCGCTCCGATTTAAGAACGACCTCGAGTTATACTTACTGCTTGCTCCCAAGGTAGGTAGTACTTATAGTTTGAGCCCCAGCTCATATAAATTTAAAACTCACTGTCCGCTACTTTTGTTGCTGTTGGAACAACGACCGGAGTCAAATCCGACCGACCGATAGGGGTGACGACAAGTTTTTGGCGCCGCTGCCGGGGATCGTAGAGCGTTACGATTTGAAGCCGCCTTAGATATTCTAGCTTTTAGGAGACCCTTTCCAATTAGGTTTTCCCAAACTTAGTTGGTAGTTATTTGCTTTCCTTAGAATAATTTAGATAGTTAAATTAAAAAAATGAAAAATACAAAAACATCTTTCTATGATTCATTTCCGTCTAGCCCCATTTCTCCACTCGCCCTCAAGACGTCCGAAGAAATGATGGCCATGGATGACGCTGAGTTCTTCGCCTTCTTAGAACAAGAGTTGGAATCTGACGTCTACTCTTCATCTATATCCTCTTCCGAAGTTATCTCCGCTAATTCAGATGATGAATCTAGAACCATAGGGCAATTCTTAGATCTTGACTTAGGAAACCATGATTCTCATCAGAAGATCTCAACTTCTGCATCTAGCATTCTAAGCTACCAGGTTATACCTGCCCCTGAGATTTCATATTCCTTAGAAAACTTCTTTCAATTCCCTACCTCATCTGGTTTTGTCGAGAGTAACTCTGAACATCTTCAACCCTTTCGTTTTCCACCCAATGAAGAACGTCTTCCACCATGGGACGAAGAAGTTTACGAATACCCTCCAAAATCACCTATCTTTTTGAACCTCGTACCCGAACCCGAGTACACCATCTATCGTGTTGTTGATAGGACTTTACCAATCAAACCTGAAGAAAATATCCGCTACGTAGGTAACTCTTTTGATCCTGATAGGAGATTGGATGTTTGTCGGGCATTTGCCAGACAACTCAAAACGTCTGACTTTCCTTTTTCAGTTGAACAAAGAGAAGTCGCTCGTAGGATAAAGAAACAGGTTGGTATTCTCCACCATCTTCCAAATCAAAAGGAGGAAGGTATCTTCACACATTATCGAGAGCAAGAACTAAAGCTTAAATCAGAAATAGACCTACTAATGGACCTATTCGCCTGCACCGATTATCAACCGGTTTGCCAAACCCTAATTAATCGTCATGTTGCGGCTATAATTTATGAGCTTGAGTTCTGGATCAGCAAAGATCCCGCTATATCTCTCATCATTTCTGATAAAATTCCATTTTTCGTTGACCCCGCTACTTATATGATCGACAAGTTGTTAGAGATATTCCCTGGAGCCACTGACGATAACATGGAAGCTACTTTCTTTGCTGGAAGGAAGGATATTAACGTCTCACTCACTTTGTTATTTGCTCAGTCAAAATTTCCTTTCACTGTTTCACAAACATCTTTAATCGAAGAA
The DNA here is from genome assembly GCA_949592205.1 of Helichrysum umbraculigerum. Classification (NCBI taxonomy): domain Eukaryota; kingdom Viridiplantae; phylum Streptophyta; class Magnoliopsida; order Asterales; family Asteraceae; genus Helichrysum; species Helichrysum umbraculigerum. The sequence continues at coordinate 41,363,945 of CATIUR010000005.1, forward strand.
ATCACGGAGTCAGTTCACACTACCACCGGAGATCCCGATTCAAGAGAAGAATGGAAATTTCAACAAACCCTAGGAATGCTTCTTCATGACTTAAACCATATAGATGACGGATCACGAAACGGAATTTCAAACCCTAAGAAAGTTAGAAAGGAATTTAACAAGTTTATTGACAATCTTCTAGATTTAGGCAAAAAGGAACGTATGTTTCTCACTGAACACGAACGATTCTCGTTACATCCCGCAGACCTAGTTGATTTTGTCATTAAGATTCTCACTTGTGACTTTATTCCTCGCTACACTTTCCTTCAACCAAGAGCACCAAATTCACTTAAACAATTGCTCTCGGGCAATATTTAATAAATTTGTCCAAAAGTCGAGCTACCGACTTTAACCAAGCGCTTTTTGGGAGGCAACCCAAACTTTAGTTAATTTAGTTTTATTTTAAGTATTTAAGATAAGTAATATTATTAGTTTATTTTTAAATTTAAAAGCTTGCATTTAAATATACAAGAAAACGTTCTTTTAAAATTCAAATTCGCACAACACAGTAACGAATTTCAGACATTTTCAGAAAGTTCGAAAAAGTTTATTTTTAAATTTTGAAAAAATTAATTTTGAATTTGTCTTGGATTTTAAAGAACACAAAAAGATTGTCTTGTTTTAAATAAAAACGTATACGATTTCGCATACGATTCGCAATATCTTTTCAGACTGCGCGTAAAGATTCAGAAAATTACGAACATACTTTTTAAAATTGTTTTATTAAAAATTTTTAAACTTTGAAATTTTACTTGTATGTTTCGTATCTTTCGCAAATTTTAAATCGCGTACGTTTAAAAGGGTATAAAAAGGATTTTAGCCACACACAAAAGACAAAATCATTAAAAACTTCATCTTCTTCCTCCTCCCCACACCCAAACCGTCGGCCTACACCCCATCACCACCAAATCTCCATTACTCAACCATTTTGCATGATTTCAAGCTCAAAATTCATCATTTTATGATCTTTCTGGCATCCACAACATCATTACATCAAGGTTAAGGTAATTCTTGACCTACTTTTGTGATTTTCATGAAACTTTAAAAATTAGGGCTTGTAACTCATTTTCATAGATTTCATGGTTAAAAGTTGCAATCTTTAGTGTTATTTCATGCTTATCTTGATGCTTAACATGATTACAAGCTTAATCTAGTGATTTGTTGGCTTGATTGCAAGATTGGGAATTAAAGTGTTGACTTTTTGATGAACTATGACTAGTTTGACTTTTTGGTTGATTAATTGCTTATGTTGACTTTTGTTGATTGAGTTATGCTTAAATATGATAGGTTAACATGTTTTGATTGATCATTTGCGATTAGAAAAGGGTGAAGCTAGTTTTTGGTAATTAAAGTAAGCTCATTTTTAATAAAATCATCATAAACATTATTTTTACTTAAAACTTTTATTTTTAAACCATTTTTATGACTTTTCTAAACTTAAAAAGCTTACAAGATTATCAAAACAAGCTTCGGTTCATTTAATCATTTTTTAAGTTTATCACTTTAATTAATAAAGTGTATGACTTTGAAATGAAACCCACAAAAACGCCATTTTCTAAAAAAAACTACCATCTTGTCAAATAAGTTTACTTCCGTCATTTGCTTGAAATCATGCTTTATGTCTTTTGGAAATTACGGAATATTGGATTGCATATTTAATTGGTAATATGCCCTTTTATGATTAATTGATGGGTTAAGTACATAAAAATGTAATTATTTATGGTCTGATGTTCATTGTATGCAAGAAAGTATTTGGACCTCCATTGTGTGTAACAAACTTTCAATTTGTTCCTATTGTATGTATTTAGGTGACGTGGGAACGTGTAATGATGCCACGTGTAACTCATACATTGGACACGTACGTAAAAATACCAAAAGTTGCATACAATGGCACTGAATTGAAAGTTTATTACACACAATGGAGGTCCAAATACTTTCTTGCATACAATGAACATCAGACCATAAATAATTACATTTTTATGTACTTAACCCTTAATTGATTTACTTGAGGTAACTATATGACCTTGGACTTAATCTCATTTAGATTGATTAACCATGAACATGAAGTATTTAAGTTTCTAGTGCTTGGGATAATTAAGTTAGGTACCTTGTTGACTTGCTTTAATTATGCTAGGAACTTGAAGCTTTGTGCCACTTACCCTTATTTAGACATAAGTTGATAAAAGTTTTTGGATTTGTGATTGGTTGCGGTTAGGTTTAGCAATTTTAAAATTTCTGGATATGCCCATTTCTAAAGCCTACATTTCCAATTTTTTCTGAAAATTTGGAAGTACTTTAGCATATCCATTAATATATCACTATTATGGCCTAATCTTTTCTTGTCTTTTATCACAGATGGAAAAGAGCCCACCTTCACTCAGCTACTTGGCCAAATCTTCAAAGAATAGGTCACTCTTTCGCCAGTGGTTGCAGCGACCGATAGGCAGTAATCGATATGTGGTATGGAAAGACATGATTAAGCTAGGGATCAGGGATGAGTTGAAGAGTTTGTTGATGTATGAGACCGATGGTCAAGTGAACAATGCCTTTCTCCGTCTCTTCGATGTAGATGAGTATGCATACCGAGAAGTAGTGACAGAGTTCATGATGACTTACCAGCTGAACCCAAAAATGAGCGTATCCGACAAAAGAAAGATTTCATTCAGGTTTCAGGAACAGATTCATCATATCTCAGTTGCCGACTTGGGAGTGTATCTTGGTTTATATACAGAGTCTCAGGTCAACTCTGCATGGTTCAGAAACAGTGTTCAAGACATCTCCAGCCTACCAAACAGGAACCATAAGGATATTTGGATGGATTTAGCAGGATCAAACTTTAGGAGCTGTGTTAAGTCATCCACTTTCATCAAGCCGGTTCATCACATCCTTCACAAGTTGTTAGCATGTTCTATATTTGGAAAGAAGGAAGGTGGTGCTGTGAGTGCCGAAGAATTGAAGTTCATGGAAGCAATCATAGGAGGAAAGAATCTGAATGTTGCTTTCTTGATCGCTGAGAGACTTGGAGCTGAGACAGACATGGATAGGCACATGTTCATGGGGTCGATCATTACTAGATTGCTGTATAGTATGGGATTGTTGACTGAGGCCCACACTGAGGAGTTTACTATTTGTTCTCGTTCTTTGCCATTCAACTTGGACTACTGCAAGTTGATCCATCTTGTTGAGGTAGATGAGCAGAGACAGTGCCTATGGAAGAACACCAAACAGATCATTCCAGGATGTCGTCTCCCTGGGAAGCGTGTTAGAGGATCCTCACCTGTTGCAGATACTGAGGATGGCCCATCTGATAGAGCCCGAGCACCTACTACTCATGCTAGTGTCCCGCATAGAGGAGCTGAGACAGCCGAGCCACCAGCTCAGGCTACTGTTCACTACACAGATCCAGTGACCTCGCTGACACAGTATTATCTTTTGCATGCTCTTCAGGTTAGCCGTTCCCATCAGCTGTTGATTTCCAGGAAACTTGGTATTCCTGACCCAGAGCCTTACTTGTACCGATGCGGTCCACCACCACCAGCCATAGCACCACCACATACATCCATCCCATCACATACCACCCATACACCATCACCCGCTATCCGGACCACAACAGTACCAGAGCAGGTCCAGTCAGTTGAGACCGAGATACCGGTAGTTCAGCCAGAGATTTCTGCACCTATGATTTCTCATCCTGCCCAGCCAGTCGCCAGTAGATCTTACCGTGCTGACACAGTCTACTTGGGCACGGATGCTGTATCTTTTGACTCTTCCGGGATGCTATTAAACTTGGGACCGATCTCTTCCTCAGCTGTACCGACAGAGACTATGCTACGCCAGGCTTACATGACCTTACTAGAGCAAGCAGGGGTTACTTCGGCTATTTTGTTAGAGTGGGGCTACACTGATCCGATGAGACTGCCAGCAGCTACCCTCAGAGACATATTGATTCAGCTCAAACTGATCAATGCTGAAAAACAGGGACAGAGAGTATCTAGTGGCCAGCAGTCAGTCGTAGGACCATCCACAGCACCAGCTCCTACTCAGCATATTGATGCACCTGACCAGGGATCCCCAGCCTCATAGTTCTACCCCATTTGCATCATCTGACTTTGGTTTCAGACATTATCATTATTATTATCTTGTGTTTGTTGGCTACTGTTAAACCTTACTTTTGGAACCTATTTGTATCAGCCACTAGTTGGTTGATCACTCTATCCGTATTTACATTATGCTATTACTTATTATGTTTTATTTTCTTTCTGTTTAATAAGTAGAAATGTTGTGATGTATGAACGTGGAAAAAGGCGAGATGACGCACTTTCAAGAAGAAAATCCGTGAAGTCAAAAGGCAACCCGAACCAGTTTTCAATATTTGCAGACTGCGGAACATTCAAACATCTCATGGAGGGGCCTCGTTCTTCTCAAAACTTCCTTGTATCCAAGCACTTCAAAGAACTAAGTGTGGGATCACTCCCCACACCGCAAACACTTATCAAAATCACTCCAACTTCTTCAAAACCTAAAGTATGGGATTCTACACCATAAGGATCCCCACTTAAAAGAATTGAAGTTGATTTCTGATAACGTTGGATACATGACACCGGATAACCCCGTATGAAGCTTGATGTCCTTCAAGAAGAATGCAGAAGAAAGCTCACTTCGACTCTCTCTCCTGCAAAAATTTCACATGCTTCAAAACGTTATCTGGGGAGTTTCTTAACCTTCTATCCATTTCATGATCACATATATTCTGTCTCGTTAGCTTGTTATATTCTACACCCTATCCTTAGCTTATCACTAAGTGTGGGATTCAAACCCAAATTTAACACTTAAGAAACATTTTCTTACATGTTCAAACTCTAAGTGCGGGATTTTACCTCCAGTAAAAACTCAACTCAAGAGAACATTAGGGACAATGTTCCTCTAAGTGTGGGATAGCAAGGTATAGAATACCTTGGATAATTTTAGGCAATTTTTATGTCCAAAATAACATTACTCATAAAATGTTTTCCCAAATAACGAATTTTTCAAACAAATTTTTTCAAAAAATTTAAAATTATGAGTTAAATTATGAAACTAAACTCTAAGTTTTTGAGTTAAATACTTTCGAAAAGAATCATTCTCGAAATATGAGTAAGGTATTTTGGAATATAGGGAAAATAAGGTAGAAATTTCTCGAGCAAGAAACAATAATCTGAAAGGAGCATGGCTAGGCACATACAACCCTATTTTGTAGTGAGGTATCTTGAGCCTAAAAGCATTCATCTTTAATGCTTCACTTTCATTTCTTGTGTGTGCCGATGCTTGCATCTCTGAATTAGAACTTGCTCCAGACATACGTTTCAAGACCACATTGGTGTGTACCGTACGCGGTATAGGTGCAGCTAGATGACCTTGACATTCCTTAGGATTTAAACCCAATTCTTACATATCTCTTCAAGCCCAAAACCCTTCCGATACTTACTTTCAGTATCGATGATCCGCCCAGTAAACCCTGTTGAGCCTAAACCTTTCATTTCTTAAAAACCCTCGTACAAAACCCCTACTCACCCAAAATTCCCAAAACCTTATCTTAGAATTTCTAAGGTCGTGAAAAACATCTTTTGGAACATCCTCTTCAATTATGCTCTAAAGTCTTCCTCTTCTGTGTACTCTAAAAAGTCAAAGTGCGAAAAATTGGCACGACAAAAGAAATTGAGGTTCAAGATCAAAGATCATAGTTCTGAAAAGGATTTCTGAAAGGATCAACATAAAATATCCTTAGAAATTCTCTGGCAAAGAAGTTCTGAAGAAGAAAAGAAAAATAAAAAGTAGAAAATCAAGAAAAGAAAAAGAAACATTTCCATCAAATAAAGCTGAGTGCTTCAAGTATCACCTTCTCAAGAAAAATTCGATAGAAGACGAGCAGCTACAAAATCCTCCGTTCCGTTCTGAAATAAAGTTTTTCACTATCTTTGAGTTTTAAGATAAGTCAAACCCTTACAACCAAACATATACCACTACCCATACCCTTAAACCTCACCAAACACTACCACCCGTTGAATGTCTTGGGATAGTTAGCACCGTCCTCACCTAAGTGGTGGAGATCCGATTCTCAACCAAGCTTATGACGATGAGTGCTGCATGACTGGCTTATTTGAGCGATTTCAATTGTTCTAGATTATTAGGGAACCCGATACACTTTGAGTGAATTGAGTGACCACCTATAGTGAGATCGCCTAGTCATGTGTACTCCAAGATCACGAGAATTGGTAGTATGCTTGATGATAATTGCTTCTTGCTTCTGAAAGGATCATCTTATCCTTTCCCTTATTCTTAAACAGTCTTAGTCATATTAGAAGTGGTATCATTTTGAAATTATTTTGACTCACCCCTTAAAAACCTCATTTTAAATGTTTTTCTAACTGAGTGTTGCTTGAGGACAAGCAACGCCTAAGTGTGGGATAACTTGATGTGACTCAAATAGTCATGTTTTTAAGGGCAATATTCCGCACTTTTTGGACGTAACTTTAGTGAAAACATTCCAAAATGATCATTATTTACTAAATTTCACTAAAGTGGTCTAAATATAGGCGTTGCTGCAAAAATCACCTAAAACGTCCAAATAACAAGCAAATCAGGACGAATAAACATGCACAAAATCACCCGGCCTCATTTACCTTATATAGATCACATTCTAACTTTATCATATGATAAAACAGGTAAAATCGAGATGGGAAAATCAAGAATCATGCAAATCGGATAAAGAACGGAGAAGACTGAGCAGTATCAGACCCTATAAAGTCATTTCGGCTATGCTTGAGCTATACACATCCAATTTCAGTGAAGTTGGCATCATTAGAAGCGTAACGGAATTACGAAACCACAGGCGAAAGAATCAGGTCAAACGGACGCATAACGAAGGAGATACGCGCGTTTTAAGCAACGAACGAAATCAGACGAACACCGTATACGGCCCTGGGAACCGTATACGGCCCCACAGAGACCGTATACGGCCTACCTAACACCGTATACGGCCCTACCAAGGCCGTATACGGCCCCCTGTACCCTGTATCGTGCATCGTTTGCTTGTACGTGCTGTTTCGCGAGTTGTACGGCTGATTTTTGGGCTTTGCCTATAAATAGGGGATCACTCCTCCTCATTTTACACACCTCAACACATTCACACATTTCTCATTCTCTCACTTTTCTTATTTCTCTCTTTTCTTTCACTTTCTCTCTCTAGCACTACTCTTAGGAGTTAGAGTAGAAATGTTAGGGTTGAGCTTATGGTTCGAGTCTAGAGGAAGTTTTAGCTTGGTAATCTTGTTGTAACGAGTTTTTTTTTTCAAGTTCAGACTATTTGTAATCCTCAGTATTACGCTGCTGTATTCCCGGTGATATCTAAACTTTATTTACTGTTATAATGCTTGTGCTTTATGTTATTTCAGTTTGTATTCTGCATATTGCCATGTTTATAGAGTAGTTTAATATTGTGATTGTTGAAATGTAGATATTAGGAGTAGGGATGATGTTAAATTAATGTTTCATTTATACGATTGGAAATTGTTATGCTGTGTATCTGGTTAAGCTTATCCTGAATATAGATCTAGTCTCTCATCACCCTTTTCCAGACTTTCACGTGACTGTTGCCCTAGGATAGGATCTGATCAACCCTAATACTATGAATATACAGTTATCTCCAGTTACAGTATGAAACTATGAACTTTCCTTTAAAAAGGCACGGTACTTCGTATAGCGTTGGAAACACCTCGTGTGGAGTATAAATACGTGGAAGCTAAGGAAATGCCATGGATTGTTTCATCGTGAATTACCTAGAAGTGATCCTTCTAGAACTGTGGTCTAGGAATCAAAGCTATAGAAATGCTTGTTGCACTGTACACCGTTAATACACCTAAGATCTGGAACACTGTGGAAATGCTTAAATGCCCAGTACACCGTCAGTACATCTAGGGTTTGGAACACTGTGGAAATGCCTAATTGCCCTGTACACCGTGATTATTCCTAGGGATGAACGCCTGACTGTAAAGGAGGGTCTATATTTATGATGGTTAAGTATGTGCTTCAATAGAAACAATACAGGGTAGTGTCAATCATATACCTAGACATGCAAAACCCTAATCACACCAATAGTTTAACATACACAGGATACAATCAGTATTTGCTATAATGAAAGTAAATAGACGATTAGGTGTTAAGAAAGGTCAGTAAATACAATTGCGGTCTGTTGCCTTATGCCTGATCCCTAGAACATTTAGGGTGACTTTGTCTTAGTTAAGCAAAGGCTCAGAGGGTTTGAAAACAGCCTGATCTGATCAGAATCATGATAACCTAGGATTCCAGTGACATATGTTTCTAGGGTTTCACCTAAACGTAGGGTCCTAGTGTTTACACCGAAAGTATGTCTACTCTTATTATGGTAAATCTCCAATCAATTTTATAATGAACATCATCCCGAAACCCTAGTATCCAAGTTTCAGCAATCACATCTCTACATGTCTGCTTAAACCCTAATTTCATTTCTCGTTATTTACTTTTCTGCATTTAGGATAATTAGAAAACCAAATCAATCCAAGATCTATCTACCTACCCCCATCCTAATTGCGACCATAATCTTTGGTGACCCGCTTTATTTCAATTCGCTCCGATTTAAGAACAACCTCGAGTTATACTTACTGCTTGCTCCCAAGGTAGGTAGTACTTATAGTTTGAGCCCCTGCTCATATAAATTTAAAACTCACTGTCCGCCGCTTCTGTTGCTGTAGGAACAACGACCGGAGTCAAATCCGACCGACTGATAGGGGTGACGACAGCGGGTTTTAACCTTCAAGGATTATTCAACATTAATAACAATACTAAACAATAATTACTAATTTGTGATGAATTCCAGCTTTTTTAATCAACATGAACTCCAATTAAAGATTAGAACTACAAAATAAATAATTAGGTTAAAACTTACTTTTGGGCATTTGACGAATCGACGGGCCGGGTTGATGTCAGTCCAAGAAGTGCGAACATACATCTTCTCTTCACAGTCGCAGTAGTAAAATAGCGGTTCAACTCGATTTTGAGAAGATGAAGACGAAGACGCTTCCATGGTTACAGAGAAAAAGAGGGAAAAGGTGGAAAAATTGTGCGGGAAATAAAAAGACAGGGAAGGGAATATTATATAAGCAAATATCTTTTTTTTTTGGTTTTTTTTTTTACAATCCACGTCTCTATATACGTGGCATCAAGGTGGCAGCTTACATGTCAAAAAAAATATGTAAACCGGCTGACATCAGATTTTTGAAGGTAAACTACATCAAAAACCCCACTTTAGCAGGTTGGTTGCATTCTTATGCCTCCCCGTAAGTTGGTCCCATACAATAGACTTTTGGGCAAAGTTGGTTGCATTTCGAGGGACTAAGCCGTATGATACTTGTGAGATGAAAGGTGATGTAAGGATTCAAGGGAGTTCCGTATTAATATTTGTACTTTCTCCGCACAATGAAAATGCTTCGCGGTCTATAAAGCCTTATGCTCGTAAAGAAGATTGGAATGCAATGCACACTATTACAAAGCTCAATATAAAATCAATCAGAAAACAAGCCGCAATCATGCCTAAATGTACCAAAATTCACAATGTACCAGCCATAGTTTTTTCTGTCGGTGATTATGCTGTAAATAACTTTCATGCCTATTCAGATGTCATACTCCCTCTCTATACTACAACTAGAAAATTTAATGGTGAAGTTAAACTCCTCGTGGTCAACAGACGTTCTCGATGGACAAACAAATTCCAAAAAGTATTTGACAAATTATCAAGGTATGCAATTATTGATATTGATGTGGATAATGAAGTACATTGCTTTCCTAGCATGATAGCAGGCCTAATAAGAGAAAATAAAGAGCTTCAAAGTGAATCAATGAAGGATTTCATAAACTTCTTAAGAGATTCTTACTCATTGGAGCGATCCAAGGCCATAAATTTAACTAATAGCCCAACTATAAAACCTCGACTATTGATGATTTCTAGAGAAAAAACAAGAGCTTTTACAAATGTGGAGGATGTAGTTCATGTAGCTCAAGACATGGGATTCGAGGTGATTGTGCGTGAGATAAATCTGAATTTGACGCATATTTCTAGGCTTGTAAACTCATGTGATGTGATGATGGGAGTTCATGGGGCAGGGCTAACCAACATGGTCTTTCTTCCCGAAAATGGTGTGGTCATACAAGTGGTACCAATAGGAGCTGAATGGTTGTCAAGTTATTATTTTGGAGAGCCATCGGACGAAATGGGTTTGAAGTATTTGGAGTATAAGATAAGTAAAGAGGAAAGCGGTTTGATCGCTCACTATCCGCCTAATCATAGAGTGTTCGTGGATCCGGGTTCTATTTATAAGGAAGGTGGTTGGGTTGCTTTTCAATCAGTTTATTTTGATAAACAAGATGTTAACTAGCTTAATGTGACCAAGTTCAAAGAGATATTCTCGCGTGCACTTGAACTTCTTCATGTCTAGATTTAGATCATATTGATCATAAGTTTATGTATTTGTTGTTATCATATAACAAAGTATCATGTAAATGCAGAAACTGGTCAGTAGAAAAATGTTTGCACTTTCTCTTATGATTTTTTATTCATGACCTTAAGTAAAGTAGTATCTAGTTATTCTATCGTCTCTAGTACGTATTTATTGTGATATCATTTCCATAAATGGAGCTTTGATTTTGAGTGGCTTCTTTATATTTAATTACTTAGTCTATTTGAGATCGCGTTTTCAAAACACATTTTGTACTTTTAATTTTAATATCGCGTTTTGAAAAGGCATGCATAACCTGCTTTCTAAAATTTGCGTTTCAGTCTAGTGAAAAACATATAATCATTTTATTTTTTTACCAAGCATCTTTACCTGATTAACTGTGACACCCGTCAAATTAAGAATAGTAATTAGTGCCTAATCAATTGTAATACATGTAATTAGTTCTGTATTAGGCTAATTAATGTATCAAAATATATATTGTTGAACATATACAAATACGCGATTTGATTAAATCGTACAAGTTTCAAATCGAATGTAATTCGGTTCAATTAAATACGGACGTTGGTGAACAATTTTATTGATTAATATAATATTATTTAATAACACTATTATATCCCAAAATATTATTGTTATGATATTTCAATTCAAACTCGTATCGTACAAGCGACATTTTACGCGATTAAAGAATTAAACGTGCAAACAGAGCAAAACAAGTTAAAGTTATATTTTATGACTCCAATATTAAGTATTTTGATAAAATACTTCAACCGAATTTTCGAATAGTTATTTGCATTTTAAAACGTATATTTAAACGTATAAAATAATTATTTAACGTTTAAACGATCGGGAAAACGATCACCGCACGGAACGCGTTTGCACGGGAGTTGAAAGTGGAGACCCACACTCCGGTGGGCCCCCACGAAATCAGCCCAAAAAGGGGATCCCACCCCCTTTTCCCCCCGTTTCATCATCACCTCCATCTTTCTCTTCCCTTTTTCTCTCTAAAACACCAAATACCATCATCACCTAAATCCATCAAATAACACCACCATACGATCTTAAATCACCACGCTCATTTGGAAGAAAAGGACCACCGCGTCACGATCTACAACTTCATCTTTTCGGATTTCTCCAGCGTTAACTTGTAAGTTTACGACAAAACTCGAAAACGCTCCGATTTCGTTCATTTTTACATACAAGTTGTTTCTATAAGTTTAAAATGTCCAAATATGGGTTGGGTAAAAGATTTGGACCAAATGGTGGCCGAAAAACTCGTTTTCGACTCAAAATCCGGCGAACAGAAGTAAGTGTCGCATAAACCAGTGCAGCGTAGCGTTACTTAATGCGTCACTTAAGTGACGCACTGAGTGTCGCTAAAAGCCCTAATTTAGCGTCACTTGCCTAAGTGCCGCAAAAAGCCCTCCTTTCCCGTCACTACCTAAGTGACGCAAATTCAATATTCGTCACTCCAAACCGACACTCCTAGCGTCACATGCCTAAGTGACGCCTATAATTGAAATCTGATTTCATACGACACTAGCTCTAGTGACTCATGACCCTTATACCGACACTTACAACCGGCACTTCCTTAAGTGTCGCCCTCTATGCGTCACTTGCACAAGTGACGCCATTAGATCAAAATCTGTCATTTTGTGCGACACTTTCAGAGTGTCGCCTAAACCCTAAGTGTCGCTATAAGTGACGCTAAAAACAGAAGGTTTGCAACCATTTTCATACTAAGTGTCGAACTTATAAAACTTCATACTATTATACGATACGAATTTTAAAACACATTGGGGTATACTTTCTGTGACACCCGTCAATTTAGGACTAGAAATTAGTGCCTAATCAAGTTTTAATACATGTAATTAGTTCTAAGTTAGGCTAATTAATGTATCAATTATCAATTATATTGTTGAATATATATCTACAATTATGCGGTTTGTATAAATCGTACAAGTCTCAAATCGAATGAATTTCGATACAAATTAATATGGACGTTGGTGAACGATTTTATTAAGTAATACAAATATTATTTAATAGCACAATTATGTTCAAAATATTATTTAATATAATATTTCGTAGTCACTTTGTATCGCACAATTAATACATACACGGTTTAGGACGTAAAACACATAAGTAAACAAAACAATTAAAGTTATATATTATAACGCAATTACTAAAGTATTTGGCTAAACACTACAACGGGAAATATCAAGTAATGTCCTATATTTTAAAAATGTATAAAAGTATTTAAACGATAAAACAATCGGGAAAACGAACACCGCACGGAACGCGTATACAGAAAGTAAAGATGGAGACCCACACTTCGGTGGGCCCCACCGGAAAAATCAGCCAAATGGGGAGTATCCCCACCTCCCACTTTCATTCATCATCATCATTATCTCACTCATCTCTCTCTCTCTCTTTTCTTTTCTCTCAAACCCACCAAAACCACCACCACCATTAATCCACCAAAATCTAGCACCAAACTCGCATAAATCATCTCGCCACTTTGAAGAAAAACGTTCACCACCTCACGATCTACACTTTCATCTTTTCGGATTTTCAATCCGACACTTGTAAGTTTTCCGACAAAAGTCGAAATCTCTCGTTTTAGTTTATTTTTACATATTTATGAGTTATATAACATGTATATGTCCAAATATATGAAGATAACAAGGTTTTATAGCTTAAAAACGGGTTTGAATCGGGTTTTTGGTCGGCAAAATCTCGACAGCCGGACTTTCTGGGCTGGTGTTCTTCAATGCGACACAAGCCTTGTGTCGCATGTAGTGTCGTATTGATAGTCCCAAATACGTTGATCTGATCGGATCGTTCAATCAATTGCTATTGCGGAATGATAAACAATTGATAATCAATGATTCACGAACACACAAACAATTCTCTATAATCTTGTATATATTCACAATTGAAATATAAACGATTACAGAATACAAACTCGTTTTCTCCTCTCCTTTCTCACACAAAACGGCTCACCTCACTCTCTAAAACGCTAACCCTAAACTGACTTCTAACTTCTCTATTTATATGAAGCCTATTGGGGCCTGCGACGTTAGGCCCAATGTCGCAAGTCCAGCCCAATGCGACATCTGACCCAACGTCGCATGCCCAACGACAATGTCGCTAGTGCGACGTCAAGACCAATGTCGTCTAGTATTCTATGTATATTCTATAATTACATTTCGTTTACAGACTCGAATATACATACTAAACACATCACATACGCAGACTAATTGACTTTGACAATTACAATAGTTTGACCAACTGACTGACACACAAAATGCACTAACAAACTCCCCCTTGTCAGCAGCTTGGTCAAAGAAGTTTTCAATTAGTCTTCATCAACAAACTCTTTCATGTCTTTGACAATCAGAAACTCCCCCTTTGAGATAGCATGGTCTTCAAAGAAATCTTCATGTCCAAATTTATGTGACTGACACAAATTTATCATACAATAAGATCTTCAAACTCAGTGACCATCACTCAATCATCAGCAGCTTCTCCGATAGAATTATCTTCACAATCTTTGGAGAATAACCGACATCCTTTACATCTTCAATATTTGACTTTAACCAGATATGCGATATTGAAGAAAATAACATAGAAATAAAATCTTTTTGAATTTTTCTTTATAAATGAAAAGTAAAGAACGAAGATTAAAATAAATTGGGGATAGGATTGTTTTAAGTCTGCTTAGGGATCATATCAGGCCAACATGCAATTATTAGCAAATAGTAAGTGTTATCTCGATTATCAGTATATTTGTCCACTTTAAATTTACTTAGCACATTTAATACACCCAGTATAAAAATTATTTCAAGACGATTACTGGTATTGTTTTTCCACTTAAACATGTTACATCCGTGTCTGCGAGCTAACCTTTTATTGTTAGTATGAATATTTCACCGTGGTCCCCACCATAGACATACCCCTTTAGCCCAGACAAGAACATAGTTTCCAAATTTAGAAAGAATATAAGAGAATCAATTTTAAGAATCAAGCCAGCGGTAACAGGTCTGTACTTGTGTACAACAGAGCGACATACACTTGATTCAGGTTTAAGCAAAACCGATCGCAGTCAAACCAAACTTGATTTATTCAATTGGCGACCTTGACCAGTACCTTAAATATAAGACTTTGCAAGTACATTGACTCACGTTTGCTTAGTTTTGAGAGTAAGCTGAATTGAGACCAGGTCTGCACTTACGTACAACAGAGGAAACAATCAGCAAACTCCCCCAAGAGGTCTCAGATATACGATCCAAAAATTAGAAGTATGTCAAGCTACGCTAAGGAATTAAGACTTAGAGTCGTACATCACATGGTGTTTACCACAAGATCATAGACACGTATTTGAATTACTTCTTAATAACCCAGAGACCGGTATGTATCATGCCTACCAATACATCATATGATGAAGATAATTTTCATAAAAACTGTATTAAATATGCTAGATAAACCTACTGATACATCAAGGATAAACCTTAAAACTTCCATTTTGTGCATGTTCCCCGATGTACTATCATATCCCAAGTTGTTTTACAGACACACAATCCAACATCTTTTCAAGAATTAAGAATCTTGCTGTTCACATTTCTGAATTAAATAATCAGAATTTTTAATATTCAGAATTACTCCCCCTGAACAGTAAATTCTTATATCCAATCCAAAAATACTCCCCTTAAACATTAAACATATTTTTGTATTTTTTTTAATTGAATAAATTTCGCAACATTGCATTTATTTAATACTAAAAAGTATAAAGAATGGCTATTGCACTAATAATTTAATTTAAAAAAAATTTCAAAATCACATATCAAGTCAAATCAAATCCTTTTAACGCTTTTACCACCTCGAAACTTCAATATACTCATCCAAATCACAACTCATCACACATAACCACCATGACAAAATCTTTCAAAAATGTCCACATCCTTGCAGTCACTAAAAATATTAGCTATTAAAACCTGACTGCACCACCACAAACAATTAAACGTCAGTACTTATGGGACACCCAAGCCTTGATAGACTTGGGTTGTCCATGGTAATCCATAATCATCACATCAATGAGTTTATGATATTTTAAAAACTCAGAAGATTTCATTGATGTGTTGTTTGTGGATTTGGGTTTCCAAACCTTTGTAGGTTCAGATGAGTTGTTTTCAACAATGTTGTGCTGTTGAACTTGAGGTTTACTAGGCACAACTTTGTTTACTCTAGCCACGGGTTTTGGAGAAGAGGATGCATATCTTGATATAGGCGAATACGAAGCACGCCTAGAAAACGATTTTGAATAAGAATTCCTAAAGGAGGAAATTCTTGGCATCCCTCTACCAAACCTATCTAGGGATAATAACCGACAATCCCTAATTATATGTCCTTGTTGTCCACAATGGAAACAAGAACGTCGTTCAATGTACGACCTATTCCAATGATTACCCACAAAAGGTTGAGGTGGAGAATGAACTGTTGGAGGCTTAGAAGATGAGGCATTTACAGGACATGAACACTTATGTGTACACGTTGATGTAGAAGCCTCAGAAGTTGAACAAGTTGATGTTGAAGGTTGTTCACTTTTAGATTTTACATTTGAATCCTTCATTTGATGTTGAACCCTTTTGGATTCATTTTCAACCTTGTTTTTACCCTTTGTATTTGAAACCTTTACAGTTTCATTGGTAAGTATATGATTTTCTGGCTTTACATTAACTTTTTCAACTTTGATTTCAGCCTCTTCCGGTAGATCCTCTATCTCAAAACCCTCCTCTACACTAACTGGAGGTGTACTATCAGACTTAACAAAAGTAGGCAAGGGATACTCTGTCCGTTTAGTTTTCTCATTTGCCTGCCTTTTGGGATTGGATGTAGCTTCTTTAGACTTGGTAGCTGACCATGATGAGTAGTCAGCCATAAGTTCTTCGGTGCCTTCCTTAACAGGCCGAGGATAGTGATTAGTAGGAGGTGGAACTGAGTTATACCCTATTCCAGCCTTACTACTTGTATTTGTCCTCTGCTTGTCAACAATTTCATCGAAGATTTTATGAGAGTTTGAGAAACTTGTGATTCCCTTTTTAAAAGAGTCAGACTCAGACTTTAGCTCAGAAAGTTCTTTATTTAACAACTCAATTTCTGTTAAATAGCTCTTAATGGCATCTTGTTGACTGAAAACTTTAGCTTTATATTTCTCAGTGTCAAACTTATGAGCCTCAACTTCTTTTTCATAAAGTATTTCATTAGCTTTTAGAAACTTATTTGACTCAGTGAGTTTCTCGACCTTTTCTCTCAAGTCTACATAGTCTATTTGAAAACATTTTAAAGAAGCTTCCAATTTAATACAGGATATGCAAGTAAAAGGTTTTTCAGATTCTGTTTCTACCTCATGTATCTTTGCCAAGAACGCACTGTGTTGAACCTTTTCTTGAGTCGCACTTGAATCAAACATTCCCTGAGAATACACTGTCATCGCCTGTGATGTTGTGTTATTCTCTGGAGTCTTGGGAGCTGAAGGCGTAGTGAATCCAGATGCAGGATATTTTTCCTTATCACATTCCTTAGCGAAGTGTCCATGAGTCTGACAAATTTTGCACTTCACCTTGCTTTTATTAAAACCAAGACCTGTATCACCATCATCATCCAGGTCCTTTTTGCCCGTTCTCTGAAGAAATTTCTTTGTCCTTTGGGTTATCATGGCCATGCTCCATTTGATGTCCATTTGCTCGAGATCATCAGAGTCGATCTGTTCAAAGTCTTCCTCAGTGAGTTGCAGAGTACTAGCCTTCTTGGAAAGGAAAGTCTCATAAGAGTTAAGGAAAGCTGCAAAGATTGTAGCATGATCCTCAGTAGCCTTTGAAGGAGCTGTATGAGCCGTATGAGAAGTATAGGAAGCATATGAAGTGCTAGTAGAAGTAGATGCTGCTGAGTTGAAAGTAGATCTGGAAGTATCATTTAGACTAGGAATTTGAATATTAGCCTCTGACTACTTTTCCTTTTGATCGTAAGCCGCTATAAGAGCATCCCATAAACCTATAGAAGTTGCTTGATCTTTAAATTCATTAATCACAACTTCTGGCAAGCACTTGGTAATCATCTCATATGCTCTATTGTCTTTATCAAACTCTGCTCGTTCCTTGACTGACATTTGTGCTCTTGACTTAAGCACCCCATCGAGTCTTGGTTGCTCATATCGATCAATGGTGTTAAACCAATTGAACAGATTTGGATCTTTGTATTCAATGAAATTGCATAACTTAATCTTCCAACTCGCAAAATCACTATAGAACAAAGATGTAGAAGGAGGCACTTTGTTACCAAAAGCCATTTACGAATTTTCCCTCCAAAATCGGATTCAAAAATTTTAAAAAAATATCCGAGAATAGTGAAACTTTTTCGACACTAAAATTAAGCTATTTTAGGCTTAAAAACAAAATTTGAAATTACAAAAATTTTCGCGTTATTCCCGCCAAAATTTTGTCCGAAAACGTCAAAAACTGGCCGGGTAAAATGAAACTTTTTCCAGGCCAAAATTGAACACTTTTAAGCCTATAGAAAAAATTTGAAAACGCAAAAATTTTTCGGAGTTTCCCGCCAAATTATTTTTTTTTTTTTTTAATCTAGCAGGAGGTGATGTCGCACTCAACGTCGCAGAAGCTAGCGACGTCGCACGCAATGTCGCAAGGACCACTTAAGGTCAAAATAACGACGTCGCTAACTACGTCACAAGACCACTTAAGGTCAAAATCAATAACGTCGCAAGCGACGTCGCAGGTGATGTCGCAAAATCAAGCGACGTCGCACCTGACGTCGCGGCTAAGGTCGCAGTGACCAATTAAGGTCAAAAGTGAGGCGTCGCACACAACGTCGCAATTAACGTCGCTAGTAACGTCGCAGAACTTAGCGACGTCGCAGAACTTAGCGACGTCGCAGCTAACGTCGCAAAAACGCGACTGCAGAAGCCAAAAACCCAAAAACCGAAAATTTTCGAAACCCTAACAAATTTCGAACGAAAATCGACGAACAAACCCAGAAAACACCTTCAGAAATCGAAATCTTTAAGCAACCTAACCCAGAAACGAAGATTTAACAATAAAACCTTCGCGAATCAAACCGAAAACGTTCTAAAGCACGATCCGAAACCGACGAATCCCTGATTCTATGGCTCTGATACCAGTTGATAGTCCCAAATACGTTGATCTGATCGGATCGTTCAATCAATTGCTATTGCGGAATGATAAACAATTGATAATCAATGATTCACGAACACACAAACAATTCTCTATAATCTTGTATATATTCACAATTGAAATATAAACGATTACAGAATACAAACTCGTTTTCTCCTCTCCTTTCTCACATAAAACGGCTCACCTCACTCTCTAAAACGCTAACCCTAAACTGACTTCTAACTTCTCTATTTATATGAAGCCTATTGGGCCCTGCGACGTTAGGCCCAACGTCGCAAGTCCCGCCCAATGCGACATCTGACCCAACGTCGCAAGCCCAACGACAATGTCGCTAGTGCGACGTCAAGACCAATGTCGCCTAGTATTCTATGTATATTCTATAATTACATTTCGTTTACAGACTCGAATATACATACTAAACACATCACATACGCAGACTAATTGACTTTGACAATTACAATAGTTTGACCAACTGACTGACACACAAAATGCACTAACACATATTTTGGTCGTTATGTCGCATCTTGTGTCGTACCAAACCTGTAGTGTCGTAACTCATGCGACACAATATTGTGTCGTACTCTGTGTCGCAAACTATGTCGTATTCTATACGACACAACCACTATGTCGCTATTGATTTAGCATTCCGAACCTATGCGACACAACTCTTGTGTCGTATAGGTATTATGTCGCATCTATAATGCGACACAACCGTTGTGTCGCATGACGTGTCCTTGTGTCGCATAGTGTCGCAAAACACAGCAGATTTACAATTTAATTCCAAGTTAAGTGTTAAACAATTAGGACTTCAAACGATTAAATAATATAACTTCTAAAGGACATTGAAACATGTTTTTCAAGCATAACACTTCAAACAAATTTAGATATGGCGAGATTATTATTTCAACTAAACCACCAACGGGCCGTACGCGTTTTCAAAACATACTTCAAAAATCAAACAAGTCGTTGTAACTTGTATCAATTCAATCAAACAAGTCGTTGTAACTTGTGTCAATTCAATCAAACAAGTCGTTGTAACTTGTGTCAATTCAATCAAACAAGTCGAAGTAATTTGTAACAAAATAATCAACCAAATCGTAGTAATTTGGACATATATATATAGTTGTATAACAACTACAAAGGTAGTCTTTCGAGATACCGGTACAATTAATAACAATCAAGTGTCGTGAACACATTCAGGTTTCAAGCCTTTGGACACCAATTCACAGCTAATTACTTCAAGTTTATTAAATTAAACACTTCAAGACTCAGGTGAGTCTCATGGCCCCTATTTTACTGCTTTTCATAAGGGGTGTGATATTACTGCTCTGTTTTGTTTTACAAGTAGAACGCAAGTACCAACCTTCAAATACTACATGAGTTTCAAGCTAATCAATTTAAAGTCCTCTATAGCATAGTCTCTAATATTTTTAGCGTGAATGTTAGTATATGATATCATATGGGATTGACAATCCTCATCCGGGTTAGCACGCACTAGCCGGTCAAACGGATGTATTAGCATTTGGGAAGACGAGTGTGGATTAGACACTCGTAGGAGGCAACACTAGTTAGGTTTCCTTAATTGGACCTAGCGCTCAAGTTAAGCTCAGACTATGTGCTCATGGATTGTATAACTTTTATTTTGCTTAATTGCATTTTAAATTCAATATAAATCTTGCGGTTCTTATAACTATACATTGACATACAAACCTGTGAGCTCACCAGCGTTTTCGCTGACCCATTTTAGTATTTATCACAGGTACCCAGCAGTAGGTTGGCTGCACAGGCTGGGACATTTAGCTCGAGTCATCATACACACAACTAGAGATTTGATTGCATTATTATATTTTGTAAAAGTAATTATGCTATGTAATCTCTCAATTTCAGGAACCGAGCTAATGTAACATTATTTTTGATGTAAACGTTTACTTTATTAATACAAGTTTAAAACGACGCATATAGTGGTCGTTCATTATATATCTTATGTGCTTTGTATATTGATTAGTGACACCCAAATCGAGCTTCCGCAAATCATTAAATTTGGGGGTGTCACACTTTCTAAGTATAACACTTTGAAAACAAGATAATAATGTTGAGATTATTATTTCAAACAATCACCAACGGGTCGTACACATTTTCAAAAACTCAAATCAATCAACCAAATCGTAGTAATTTGGACAAGTCAAACAACCAAATCGTAGTCATTTGGACATTCTAGTTGGATGAATGTTTCCGCCTACACTTTAGGAAAACAAGGTAAAGTTTGCCGCCTACACTTTTCAGGAAGGAGCCCTCACACGGTGGAACGTCCATGCCAACTCTGTGGGTCTTGAGATAGCTAATCAACTACCTTGGGCTGAATTGAAGAACAAACTGAGAGAGAAGTATTGCCCCGAGGAAGAGATACACCGATTAGAAGAGGAGTTCTGGCAACTAGCTGTGCAGGGGACCGATATTGAGGGATACACCATCAAGTTCCAGCAATGCGCGTCCCTGTGCCCTAGTCTGGTGGAACCAGAGAAAAAGGGAGTTAAGAAATACATCCGCGGCCTTCCCGAGAGCATTCAAGGAAGTGTCGCCTCATCACAACCAACCACCACTGAAAGTGCTATCAGGCTAGCACACGAGCTCATGGCACTAGTGGTCAGCAGCGAGAAATCCAACAACAACAAACGTAAATCCACCGAACCACACAGCAACCACCAAAACAAAAAGTCCAACTCCATCCAAGCTTACAACACCAACACAGAACCCAAACGCACCTACACTGGGGACAGACCATATTGTTCCAAGTGTAACTACCACCACCATGGCCCCTGCAAATCTCCTTGCAACAACTGCAGGAAGTACGGGCATTCATCCAAAGACTGCCAAGCCCCTAAATCACAAAACAACAACCAACAACCCAAAACATGTTACGGATGCGGGGAGACGGGACATTTCAGGGATGCATGTCCCAAACGGAAGAACAACAACAACAACGTCAAAGGAAAAGCCTTCGTGCTCAAATCTGGGGACGCCCGTCAAGACCCGAATGTGGTCACGGGTATGTTCCTCCTCAACAATTTAACTGCTTCAATTCTGTTTGATACTGGCGCTGATAGGAGTTTTATTTCCGATGAGTTTTGCCCACTACTTGACATCACCCCAGTTGTCTTAGATGTTAAGTACACTGTAGAGCTTGCAAACGGTAAACTTATGGAAACCAAGAGTGTGATCCCTAATTGCACTTTAAATCTAGCCGACGAAATTTTCTCAATAGATCTCATGCCTGTTAAGATAGGAAGTTTCGATGTCATTGTTGGAATGGACTGGTTGTCCAAGCATCGGGCTGAAATTGTCTGTGGCGACAAAGTTATTCGTATACCTCTCACCACCGGTGGAACTTTAATCATACAGGGGGAGACCGGTGGGACGAGACTCAATATCATGTCTTGCTTGAAAACCCGCAAACTTCTGAAAAAGGGCTATCCCGCAATCCTCGCACACATCATGGAGAAAAAGTCGGAGGAGAAGCGACTTGAGGATGTGCCAATTGTTCGAGACTTTCTTGAAGTCTTTCCCGAAGAACTGCCTGGTCTACCACCACCAAGACAGGTTGAGTTCTCGATTGATCTCATATCGGGTGCTGCGCCGGTGGCACGAGCACCATACCGTTTAGCTCCATCCGAACTTCAGGAGTTGTCTGCCCAATTACAGGAACTTCTGGAAAGAGGATTCATTAGGCCGAGTTCTTTACCTTGGGGAGCTCCGGTCCTATTTGTCAAAAAGAAAGACGGCACTTTCCGAATGTGTATCGACTATCGAGAGTTGAACAAGTTGACCATCAAGAACCGATACCCATTACCTCGAATCGATGATTTGTTCGACCAACTTCAAGGATCAAGTTGTTATTCAAAGATTGACCTCCGATCCGGTTATCATCAATTGCGTGTCCGCGATGCCGACATTCCAAAAACTGCTTTCAGAACCCGTTATGGGCATTATGAATTTCAAGTAATGCCATTCGGTCTAACCAACGCACCGGCTGTATTTATGGACCTTATGAATCGGGTGTGTAAACCTTACCTTGACAAGTTTGTCATTGTCTTCATTGATGACATCCTCATATATTCACGAAGCGAAGAAGAACACGCGCAACACCTTAAAACCATCCTAGAGCTACTTAGACACGAAGAGCTTTACGCCAAATTCTCTAAGTGTGAGTTCTGGATAAAAACAGTTCAATTCCTTGGTCACGTGATCGACAGTCAGGGGATTCACGTTGACCCATCAAAAATTGAAGCTATCAAGGGCTGGCAAGCACCCACCACTCCTACCGAAGTACGCCAATTTTTGGGTCTTGCCGGGTATTACCGACGATTCATTGAAAATTTCTCCAAGATAGCCTTACCACTCACGACTCTGACCCAGAAAGACAAAAAGTTTGACTGGACTGATAAACAAGAGTCGGCATTCCAACTATTAAAGCAAAAGCTTTGCAGCGCTCCCATTCTATCATTACCCGAAGGCACCGATGACTTCGTGGTATACTGCGATGCCTCTCATCAAGGTCTCGGTTGTGTGCTTATGCAACGAGACAAAGTCATAGCTTACGCTTCACGACAACTCAAGATTCACGAAAAGAATTACACCACCCACGACCTCGAGTTAGGAGCCGTCGTTTTTGCCCTCAAAATTTAGAGAAATTACCTCTATGGCACTAGGTGCACAATCTTTACAGACCACAAAAGTCTCCAACACATATTCGATCAGAAGGATCTCAACATGAGGCAACGTCGATGGGTCGAGTTGCTTACCGATTACGACTGCGAACTCAAATATCATCCAGGCAAAGCAAATGTTGTTGCTAATGCCCTCAGTCGAAAAGAGCGAGTGAAACCACTTCGGGTCCGAGCCCTCAGTATGACCATTCACAACGACTTAAACATTCAAATTCTCACTGCTCAACTCGAAGCCTTGAAACACGAAAACGTCAAAGATGAAGCCTTGCGGGGCATGGATAAACAATTTGAAGTCAAACCTAACGGGATTAGGTATTTCTCAAACCGAATCTGGTTGCCTAAATTTGGGAACCTACGAGACTTGGTGATGGATGAAGCTCACAAGTCCAAATATTCTATCCATCCGGGAACCGATAAAATGTACCACGGTATCAAGGACTTCTACTGGTGGCCGAACATGAAAGCTGAAATCGCCACCTATGTCAGCAAGTGCCTTACTTGCTCCAAGGTCAAAATCGAATATCAAAAACCCTCTGGTTTACTTCAACAACCCATTCTTCCTGAATGGAAATGGGAACAAATAGCCATGGACTTCATAACCAAACTACCCAAGTCCTCGAGCGGTTGCGATACCATTTGGGTGATCGTGGATCGTCTCACCAAGTCTGCTCACTTCCTGGCAATTAAAGAATCCGACAAAATGGAATGCCTCACCGGTATTTATCTGAAGGAAATCGTGACCAAACACGGTGTTCCAATCTCAATTATCTCCGATAGAGATAGTCGTTTCACTTCACAATTTTGGCAATCACTTCAAAAATCCCTAGGTACTCGACTTGATATGAGTACCGCATATCATCCTCAAACCGACAGCCAAAGTGAACGAACAATTCAAACGCTAGAAGACATGCTACGGGCCTGCGTAGTAGACTTCGGGGTAAACTAGGAAAAACACCTGCCATTGTGTGAGTTCTCGTACAACAACAGTTATCATACCAGCATTAAGGCTGCACCCTTCGAGGCACTATACGGTCGTAAGTGCCGGTCACCTATTTGTTGGACCGAAGTTGGGGATAGCCAACTCACAGGTCCAGAAATCATTCACGAGACGACCGAGAGAATCGTCGAAATTCAAAACAAGCTCAAGGCCGCGCGTGATCGTCAGAAAAGTTATGCTGACGTGAGACGCAAACCACTCGAGTTCCAAGTTGGGGATCGAGTACTACTTAAAGTATCGCCTTAGAAAGGCGTGATCCGATTTGGCAAACGAGGGAAGTTAAGTCCCAGATACATTGGACCATTCGAGATCCTCGAGAGGATTGGTCTAGTGGCATATCGATTGCAGCTGCCATCCGAACTCAGCAGCGTGCATCCCACTTTTCATGTTTCGAATCTGAAGAAGTGTCTGTCTGATGAGACACTTATCATTCCACTCGATGAAATTCGAGTTGACGAGAAACTTCACTTTGTTGAGGAACCCGCCGAAATCATGGACCGTGAGGTCAAACAACTTAAACAAAGTCGTATTCCCATCGTCAAAGTTAGGTGGAGTTCGCGGCGTGGTCCGGAATTCACCTGGGAACGGGAAGACCAAATGCGACTCAAGTATCCTCAACTCTTCACTGACTCAACATCAAACACGACTTCAACATCAATTTCGGGACGAAATTCTTCTAACAGGGGGAGAATGTGACACCCGTCAATTTAGGACTAGAAATTAGTGCCTAATCAAGTTTTAATACATGTAATTAGTTCTAAGTTAGGCTAATTAATGTATCAATTATCAATTATATTGTTGAATATATATCTACAATTATGCGGTTTGTATAAATCGTACAAGTCTCAAATCGAATGAATTTCGATACAAATTAATACGGACGTTGGTGAACGATTTTATTAAGTAATACAAATATTATTTAATAGCACAATTATGTTCAAAATATTATTTAATATAATATTTCGTAGTCACTTTGTATCGCACAATTAATACATACACGGTTTAGGACGTAAAACACATAAGTAAACAAAACAATTAAAGTTATATATTATAACGCAATTACTAAAGTATTTGGCTAAACACTACAACGGGAAATATCAAGTAATGTCCTATATTTTAAAAATGTATAAAAGTATTTAAACGATAAAACAATCGGGAAAACGAACACCGCACGGAACGCGTATACAGAAAGTAAAGATGGAGACCCACACTTCGGTGGGCCCCACCGGAAAAATCAGCCAAATGGGGAGTATCCCCACCTCCCACTTTCATTCATCATCATCATTATCTCACTCATCTCTCTCTCTCTCTCTCTTTTCTTTTCTCTCAAACCCACCAAAACCACCACCACCATTAATCCACCAAAATCTAGCACCAAACTCGCATAAATCATCTCGCCACTTTGAAGAAAAACGTTCACCACCTCACGATCTACACTTTCATCTTTTCGGATTTTCAATCCGACACTTGTAAGTTTTCCGACAAAAGTCGAAATCTCTCGTTTTAGTTTATTTTTACATATTTATGAGTTATATAACATGTATATGTCCAAATATATGAAGATAACAAGGTTTTATAGCTTAAAAACGGGTTTGAATTGGGTTTTTGGTCGGAAAAATCTCGACAGCCGGACTTTCTGGGCTGGTGTTCTTCAATGCGACACAAGCCTTGTGTCGCATGTAGTGTCGTATTTTGGTCGTTATGTCGCATCTTGTGTCGTACCAAACCTGTAGTGTCGTAACTCATGCGACACAATATTGTGTCGTACTCTGTGTCGCAAACCATGTCGTATTCTATACGACACAACCACTATGTCGCTATTGATTTAGCATTCCGAATCTATGCGACACAACTCTTGTGTCGTATAGGTATTATGTCACATCTATAATGCGACACAACCGTTGTGTCGCATGACGTGTCCTTGTGTCGCATATAGTGTCGCAAAACACAGCAGATTTACAATTTAATTCCAAGTTAAGTGTTAAACAATTAGGACTTCAAACGATTAAACAATATAACTTCTAAAGGACATTGAAACATGTTTTTCAAGCATAACACTTCAAACAAATTTAGATATGGCGAGATTATTATTTCAACTAAACCACCAACGGGCCGTACGCGTTTTCAAAACATACTTCAAAAATCAAACAAGTCGTTGTAACTTGTATCAATTCAATCAAACAAGTCATTGTAACTTGTGTCAATTCAATCAAACAAGTCGTTGTAACTTGTGTCAATTCAATCAAACAAGTCGAAGTAATTTGTAACAAAATAATCAACCAAATCGTAGTAATTTGGACATATATATATAGTTGTATAACAACTACAAAGGTAGTCTTTCGAGATACCGGTACAATTAATAACAATCAAGTGTCGTGAACACATTCAGGTTTCAAGCCTTTGGACACCAATTCACAGCTAATTACTTCAAGTTTATTAAATTAAACACTTCCAGACTCAGGTGAGTCTCATGGCCCCTATTTTACTGCTTTTCATAAGGGGTGTGATATTACTGCTCTGTTTTGTTTTACAAGTAGAACGCAAGTACCAACCTTCAAATACTACATGAGTTTCAAGCTAATCAATTTAAAGTCCTCTATAGCATAGTCTCTAATATTTTTAGCGTGAATGTTAGTATATGATATCATATGGGATTGACAATCCTCATCCGGGTTAGCACGCACTAGCCGGTCAAACGGATGTATTAGCATTTGGGAAGACGAGTGTGGATTAGACACTCGTAGGAGGCAACACTAGTTAGGTTTCCTTAATTGGACCTAGCGCTCAAGTTAAGCTCAGACTATGTGCTCATGGATTGTATAACTTTTATTTTGCTTAATTGCATTTTAAATTCAATATATATCTTACGGTTCTTACAACTATACATTGACATACAAACCTGTGAGCTCACCAGCGTTTTCGCTGACCCATTTTAGTATTTATCACAGGTACCCAGCAGTAGGTTGGCTGCACAGGCAGGGACATTTAGCTCGAGTCATCATACATACAACTAGAGATTTGATTGCATTATTGTATTTTGTAAAAGTAATTATGCTATGTAATCTCTCAATTTCAGGAACCGAGCTAATGTAACATTATTTTTGATGTAAACGTTTACTTTATTAATACAAGTTTAAAACGACACATATAGTGGTCGTTCATTATATATCTTATGTGCTTTGTATATTGATTAGTGACACCCAAATCGAGCTTCCGCAAATCATTAAATTTGGGGGTGTCACACTTTCTAAGTATAACACTTTGAAAACAAGATAATAATGTTGAGATTATTATTTCAAACAATCACCAACGGGTCGTACACATTTTCAAAAACTCAAATCAATCAACCAAATCGTAGTAATTTGGACAAGTCAAACAACCAAATCGTAGTCATTTGGACATTCTAGTTGGATGAATGATATCGCTCATTTTGTATAAGTTTATCTTTAGCGATATCATTGTTTTTGCATTCATTTTAAGTGGACTTTATGAACTTTTGGTACTTATTTAGCTTAAATTGAATTACAGGCGTTAATATTGAAGAATCGTCGTTTGGACTGCAATTTGGTTATGATTCGAGCAAGTTTGTAAAGTGTTGAAGTCTCGAGCTTAAAGCTGGTCTGCTGGAAAATAGCTTGAAGCCGCCGGCTTGGGGTAGGTAGCAGCCGGGTCCTAGGATGTTAAAGAAGCCGGCGGGTTAATTAATCAAGCCGACGGGTCTGTATGGTGAGCAGCCGGGTGATTGAGGCTAGCCGCCAGGTGATTTAACTTTTCCATCAAATGTTGGTCACAGAGATATTCGGCTGTTTGAAGCCTGTAGAAGCCGGCGGGTGATACTACTGAGCCGCCGGGTTGTGTTTCTTATAATGACCCGCTTTTTATATGTTCAAGCAGCCGGGTTCCACAAATTTCAAAGGACCCGCCGGGTGATAACACAACCCGCCGGGTAGTTTGGGCGGTAGATCAATTTTTGGCTAGAAAAGTACTTTTCACTATTGAATCTCACCAACTTTTTTTATCTACACACACACGAACTCAGCTGGTGTTATTGGCGATTTTGGGTTTTTGAAGGTTTGTTTCCACATTGTTGAAGATTTCCTTTAATCTAGCATCTCTCGGTTACATTCAATCATCATCCCGACATTGTAAGAACTCGGTTTGCATTTTTATCCAAATATAATCATGATTTCTTTGGTTTCTTTGATGTTTTGTGTGTATGATGATGTGATTATGATGGTTGGCTAGGTTTTGTTATACTTGCTTGGATGAACTAGTCAGTGACTAGGGGTGTTATATTTGGTGTTTGATTTATGCTTTGAGTTTAAGATTCATCCATAAATTTGTATGTAACTAGTTGATGTGGTTTAACTTGTGGGTATTTTGACTAAACAACTATGGCGAATGTTTGTTGTTTAATAAAAATACTTGTCATTTGTATGAAATGTATGAATGAATCTATTTTCGCGAATGTGAAAATTATTACAAGTAAAGCTAGTTAACTAGTATGATTTGAGTTAGCGAATTTGGCGAATGTTTTTCGTTTGGATGAATCATAAACTCTTTTAACTCGAACTTGTGTTTAATCTAATACTTGTGTATTTGAGCTTGATGTCAATTAATTAACTTGTTTGATAATTTGCTAATAGATATAGCGAACGTTTTCTATCTAGTGAATTGTTGTCAATTTTTTGTCTATAAATTGTTGAACTTGATTGCGGATGTGGTTTTGGAATAGGTTAACAAGTTAAGCTCAAATATGCAAGTAGGTAACCATGGCGAATGTCCGTTATTTGTTTGAATCATGGGTTTGTAAATTGAAGTTGAATTATTAGGTGATGGCGAATGTTAAGCCTAGGTTTAATGGAAAATTGTTTGCATAAAATAACCAGTTTTAACTTTACACCCCGAAATCACTAACGATCTAATCCAAGCAAGTATAGTTTTTAATTATTTGAAAGTTCCAAATCAATCACTTTGACTCTAAAGAGTCCACTTGCCTAGTTTAACTTAAAAATCGTAGTTTTAAGCATTGTGACAATTCGGTCACACAACCACCCACATTTTATTTTCTCTTTTTAAATTGCTCACACTTCTATTGATCATCCAATCTAGTTCCCTGTGTTCGAACCCGAACTTACCCAACTATACTACCACACGATAGGGTCTACTGCCCGGTTGTGTTTTGGTCTAGCTCGGTACTTTCTTGTTCACTTTTCAACGATAATTTTATAACTAGATTTAGCACATCAATGAACAACTACAAAGGTAGTCCTTTGAGATGCCTAATCAATTAATAACCATCGTGTTTCATGGACACCCTCAGGTTACAAGTTTTTGGACATCAATTCATGGCTAATCAATTCAAGTTTATTTAGATAAACGCTCAAGACTCAGGTGAGTCTCATAGCCCCTATTTTACTGTTTTACTCAGGGGTGTGATATCAATGCTCGTTTTATTTACAATTGAACGCAAGTACAAATCAAATCAAATACTGCATGAGTTGTTTTCACTAATCAATTTAAAGTCCTCCACAACATAGTTTGGTAATACGTAGTAGCGTGAATGTTAGTGTATAGTACCATATAGGATTGACAATCCTTGTCCGGGTTAGCAAGCACTAACTGGTCAAACGGACACATTAGCATTTGTGTAGACGAGTGTGGATTAGGCACTCGTAGGAGGCACCTCGATCGGAATTCCTTCATTGGACCCGACTCCCAAGTTAAGCTCAGACTATGTGCTCATGACTGTATAGTTACTTTTATTTTGCTTTATTACAACTTAAATTCAATTAAATCTTGTGGTTCATTCAATATGTTTTGACATACAAACCTGTGAGCTCACCAGTGTTTCGCTGACCCAATTTAGCTTGTATCACAGGTACTCAGCAGTAGTTTGGATTGCCCAACAGGATACTTAGCTCGTGTCATCATGCAAACCATCAGAGATTTAGCTGCATTATTATATTTTATATAAATTAATTATGTATTTAAATCTCTCAATTTCAAACCGAGCTATTGTAAACTATATTTTGATGTAAACTTTTGTTTAATCAATACAAATGTAAAACGACGCATATAGTGGTCGTTCATTATATATCTTTGTGCTATGATTACCGTATTAGTCGCGCCCCGACCCGATTCGCTTCCGCAACCCGAATTTGGGGGTGCGACAGATTGGTATAAGAGCCTAAGGTTATAGTGAACTAGGTTTCTTTTAGTGGGCCTAGACTATGACCGTTAAGCAGTATTTCCTTATTAGGCATGACTGGTTCAAGAATTACAGCATACGACTTTAATTTAACATAGCCTGATCAACTATGTACAATTAAGGAAACATGATGTAAGGTCTGAAATGATTATGTCGAACAGAAATACACTAGTTGACTCTGACTTCGAGAGAAACCGGGACTCAAACATGTCTGTGTTAGACACCCTAGGCTATTATGTGATATTTATATATATATATATATATATATATATATATATATATACATAGATAGCCCTCATTTCCACTCAAAATCTTAGGCTATATTATATATTATTATATGGGTATAGGCCTCATTCTTTCTACGCTTTGTCTCAGAATGGCAAACACACCACCCGGTTCGTCGCGCTCTTATCCGTACGAATCACAAAACTCAAGGGTAGCTAGGAGGGACACCAGGTTGCCTCGAGCTAGCCCATATCCCGCTCACCTCACTCTACCGGACTTAGCCGCTAGACTCCACCGCCACGAGCAACGACTCCATGTCTTGGATGTCGAACTCCAAGAAACCAACAAAAACTGGAGACTCACATCACTCGAACGTATCAATTAAGTCTCCGAGGATCACGAAAACACTGTTAACAACATGGACATTCTCCGCAACCAAATGGGAGAAACCATCGAAACCATGGAGGTCGTCCACAACCAAGTGATTGGTAATCGAAACAAAATCACCGTCCTACAATCAAGGTTGAATCAGTGCGAGACTCACCTTAGGGAAACCAAAGAGGCACTCAGGATGGCTAACCGACTCGCAGAGTCCGTTGATCATCTCACTGCTTTACTGCCACAACTCAATCTATGTCGGAATTAGCTTAGGCTGAATCTGTACTTTTTATGCTCTTATAGGACCTATGTAATTCGACCGGATGTAACAATTCCTGGTACTTTTGTAAAAACATCTAAGGCTGTAACTTTTGGAACTCGTAACTCGAAATTGTCCATCATCTTTTGGATTCGTAATATCAATTGACAATTTCCCTCGATTATTCTACATTATTGATTTTACATTGCGATGTTGTATATTACCGCTTTTATATATACATCTGTTATAATTATCATCCCGGTACAAGTTTCTCATGTACCTTTGTTTCTTTCTTGAAGAATCATGCTGCCCAAGAAGAAAAGATACAGTGATGCTGAACTCAGCGCCATCATCTCCCGAGCCGTAGCCGATGCCTTGGCTGCCCGGGGGCCGGGGCTCACAACGAAACAGTGATCAAACTGTTGATACCACTCCTGTCATCAAGCCTTGTTCCTACAAGGATTTTCTCAGCTGCAAACCACTAAACTTCAAAGGCACGGAAGGTGCCGTTAGTCTAATCAAGTGGATTGAAAGGATTGAATCAGTTTTCAGCTTGTGCAACTGCACGGAAGGCAGTAAAGTCAAATTCGCTGCCTACACTTTCCAAGATATTGCACTCACTTGGTGGAATACTCACGCCAGCTCTGTGGGCATTGATGTGGCCAATCAACTCCCATGGACAGACTTAAAGAAAATGTTGGGGGACGAATATTGTCCCAACGAAGAACTCCACAGGTTGGAGGAAGAGTTTTGGCACCTGAATGTTCAGGGCAATGATATCGCTGGTTATACTACCAAATTCCAGCAGCTCGCCCTTCTATGTCCGGGTTTGGTAGACACGGACGAAAGACGCATCAAGAAATACATACGCGGTCTCCCGGAAAATATCCAGGGGAACGTCGCTTCATCCAAACCAACCACCATCCAAATTGCAATCCGGCTAGCACACGAACTCATGGCATTGATTGTCAGCCGTGAGACACCTCTCCCATCCTCCAACAACAAACGCAAATCATCCGAAAACCCCAACAACCAAAACAAGAAACCCAATGCCATCCAAGTTTACAACACCAATTCTGAGCCCAAGCATGGCTACACTGGGGGCAGACCATACTGCTCCAAGTGTAACTACCATCATGATGGTCCATGTAGTACTCCGTGCAACAACTGCAGGCGGTACGGACATCTGACCAAGGATTGTCGAGCCTCCAAAACCAACAACAACTCCTCCAGCAGCAACACCAGACAACCCAAATCCTTCTACGAGTGCGGGGACACTGGACATTTCAGAAGTGAATGTCCTAAGCTGAAGAACAAGGGCAACAACAACAACAACAACAACAACGCCGCCAGAGGTAGAGCCTTCGTACTCAACTCTGGGGAAGCCCGTCAAGACCCGAATGTGATCTCGGGTATGTTCCTCCTCAACAACTTATCTGCTTCTGTACTATTTGATACTGGTGCCGATAGAAGCTTTATTTCAGATGAATTTTACCCACTGCTTGACATCACACCTGTTGCCCTAGATGTTAAGTACACTGTAGAACTAGCGGACGGCAAACTTATAGAAACCAATAGTGTGATACCTAATTGCACTTTAAACTTAGCCGACGAAACCTTCTCAATCGATCTTATGCCTGTCAAAATAGGAAGTTTTGACGTTATCATTGGTATGGACTGGTTGTCCAAACACCGCGCTAAAATCGTTTGCTACGACAAGGTCATTCGAATCCCTCTCGCCGCCGGTGGAACTTTGGTCATACAGGGGGAGACCGGTGGGACGAGACTAAACATAATATCTTGTTTGAAAACTTGTAAATTCTTGAAAAAAGGTTATCCAGCAATACTCGCGCACATCATGGAGAAGAAGTCGGAGGAGAAGCGACTTGAGGATGTGCCCATCGTTCGAGACTTTCCAAAAGTCTTTCCCGAAGAACTGCCTGGTCTACCACCACCAAGACAGGTTGAGTTCTCAATCGATCTCGTGCCAGGTGCTGCCCCTGTGGCACGAGCCCCGTATCGTTTAGCCCCATCCGAACTTCAGAAGTTATCCACCCAATTACAGGAACTCCTGGAAAGAGGATTCATTAGATCGAGTTCTTCACCTTGGGGAGCTCCGGTCTTATTCGTGAAAAAGAAAGACGATTCGTTCAGAATGTGTATTGACTATCGAGAGTTGAACAAGTTGACCGTCAAGAACCGTTATCCTCTTCCTCGAATAGATGACCTGTTTGACCAACTTCAAGGGTCGAGTTTTTATTCAAAGATCGATCTTCGGTCAGGTTATCATCAACTACGTGTTCGCGACACCGATATCCTGAAAACTGCTTCTAGAACCCGTTATGGACATTATGAATTTCAGGTGATGCCATTCGGTCTAACTAACGCACCGGCTGTATTCATGGATCTTATGAATCGGGTGTGCAAACCCTATCTCGACAAGTTTGTTATCGTCTTTATCGATGATATACTCATATACTCGCGAAACGAGCAAGATCACGCGCAACATCTCAAAACCATCCTAGAACTACTTAGACACGAGGATATGTACGCAAAATTCTCTAAATGTGAGTTCTGGATGCAAACCGTCCAATTCCTTGGTCATGTCATCGATAGTCAAGGAATCCATGTTGATCCATCGAAAATCGAAGCTATCAAGTGCTGGCAAGCACCTACCATACCGACCGAAGTACGGCAGTTTCTAGGACTTGCCGGGTACTATCGGCGATTCATTGAGAACTTCTCTAAAATAGCTCAACCACTCACGACACTGACTCAGAAAGATAAAAAGTTCGATTGGACTAATAAACAAGAGTCAGCATTCCAACTTCTGAAACAAAAGCTTTGTAGTGCTCCTATTTTATCATTACCCGAAGGCACCGATGACTTCGTGGTATACTGCGATGCTTCCCACCAAGGTCTCGGTTGTGTGCTGATGCAACGAGACAAGGTCATTGCTTACGCCTCATGACAACTCAAAATCCACGAAAAGAATTACACCACTCACGACCTCGAACTTGGAGCTGTTGTGTTCGCTCTCAAGATCTGGAGACATTATCTCTACGGCACTAAGTGCACAATCTTTACCGATCACAAAAGCCTCCAACACATATTCGATCAGAAGGATCTCAACATGAGGCAACGTCGATGGGTCGAGTTGCTTACCGATTACGATTGAAAAATCAAATACCATCCGGGTAAGGCAAATGTTGTTGCCGATGCCCTTAGTCAAAAAGAACGGTCGAAACCACTTCGAGTCCGAGCCCTCAGTATGACTATTCATAATGATCTAAACATTCAGATTCTCGCTGCTCAACTCGAAGCTCTCAAACCTGAAAACATCAAAAACGAAGCCTTGCGAGGCATGGATAAACAATTTGAAATCAAACCTAACGGAGTTAGGTGTTTCTCAAATCGAATCTGGTTGCCTAGTTTTGGGAACCTGCGGGACTTGGTGATGGATGAAGCTCACAAGTCCAAATATTCTATTCATCCGGGGTCCGATAAAATGTATCACGGCATCAAGGAGTTTTATTGGTGGCCGAACATGAAAGCTGAAATCGCCACTTACGTGAGCAAGTGTCTTACTTGCTCGAAAGTCAAAGCCAAATACCAAAAAACCTTCTGGTTTACTTCAATAACCCAGCATTCCAGAATGGAAATGGGAACAAATCGCCAAAGATTTCATAACCAAACTACCCAAGTCATCGAGTGGTTGCGATACCATTTGGGTGATCGTCGATCGTCTCACGAAATCTGCTCATTTCCTGGCGATCAAGGAAACCGGCAAAATGGAACGTCTCACTCGAATCTATCTCAAGGAAATCGTAACCCATCACGGCGTTCCAATCTCGATTATCTCCGATAGGGATAGTCGCTTCACATCTCACTTTTGGCAATCACTTCATAAATCGTTGGGTACCCGTCTTGATATGAGTATCGCATACCATCCTCAAACCGACGGCCAAAGTGAACGAACTATTCAAATACTGGAAGACATGCTACGAGCTTGCGTAGTTGACTTCGGTGTAAATTGGGAAAAACATCTACCATTGTGCGAGTTTTCGTACAATAACAGATTCCATACCAGTATTGGAGCTGCACCTTTCGAGGCACCGTACGGTCGTAAGTGCCGGTCACCTATCTGTTGGACCGAAGTGGGAGATAGCCAACTCACTGGTCCGGAAATCATTCATGAAACCACCGAGAAAATCGTTGGCATCCAAAACAAACTCAATGCCGCACGTGATCGTCAGAAAAGTTATGCTGACTTGAGACGCAAACCACTCGAGTTCCAGGTTGGGAATCGGTTACTACTCAAAGTTTCACCTTGGAAAGGTGTCATTCGTTTCGGCAAACGCGGAAAATTAAACCCCAGATACATTGGACCATTCGAGATCCTCGAGAGGATAGGTCCAGTGGCATATCGATTGCAGCTGCCACCCGAGCTCAGCAGCGTGCATCTCACTTTTCACATTTCTAACTTGAAGAAATGCCTGTCTGATGAGACACTTATTATCCCACTCGATGAAATTCGTATTGACGACAAGCTTCACTTTGTTGAAGAACCCGCTGAAATCATGGACCGTGAGGTCAACCAACTCAAACAAAGTCGTATTCCCATCGTAAAGGTCAGGTGGAATTCACGGCGTGGTCCGGAATTCACCTGGGAACGGGAGGACCAGATGCGACGACTCAAGTATCCTCAGTTATTCTCTGACGCTACATCAAACGCGACCTCGAACTAAATTTCGGGACGAAATTCTTCTAACAGGGGGAGAATGTGACACCCGTCAAATTAAGACTAGTAATTAGTGCCTAATCAATTGTAATACATGTAATTAGTTCTGTATTAGGCTAATTAATGTATCAAAATATATATTGTTGAACATATACAAATACGCGATTTGATTAAATCGTACAAGTTTCAAATCGAATGTAATTCGGTTCAATTAAATACGGACGTTGGTGAACAATTTTATTGCATAATATAATATTATTTAATAACACTATTATATCCCAAAATATTATTGTTATAATATTTCAATTCAAACTCATATCGTACAAGCGACATTTTACGCGATTAAATAATTAAACGCGCAAACAGAGCAAAACAAGTTAAAGTTATATTTTATGACTCCAATATCAAGTATTTTGATAAAATACTTCAACCGAATTGTCGAATAGTTATTTGCATTTTAAACGTATATTTAAGCGTATAAAATAATTATTTAATGTTTAAACGATCGGAAAACGATCACCGCACGGAACGCGTTTGCACGAGAGTTGAAAGTGGAGACCCACACTCCGGTGGGCCCCTACGAAATCAGCCCAAAAAGGGGATCCCACCCCCTTTTCCCTCCATTTCATCATCACCTTCATCTTTCTCTTCCCTTTTTCTCTCTAAAACTCCAAATACCACCATCACCTAAATCCATCAAATAACACCACCATACGATCTTAAATCATCACGCTCATTTGGAAGAAAAGGACCACCGCGTCACGATCTACAACCTCATCTTTTCGGATTTCTCCAGCGTTAACTTGTAAGTTTCCGACAAAACTCGAAAACGCTCCGATTTCGTTCATTTTTACATACAAGTTGTTTCTATAAGTTTAAAATGTCCAAATATGGGTTGGGTAAAAGATTTGGACCAAATGGTGGCCGGAAAACTCGTTTTCGACTCAAAATCCGGCGAAGAGAAGTAAGTGTCGCATAGACCAGTGCAGCGTAGCGTCACTTAATGCGTCACTTAAGTGACGCACTGAGTGTCGCTAAAAGCCCTAATTTAGCGTCACTTGATTAAGTGCCGCAAAAATCCCTCCTTTCCCGTCACTACCTAAGTGACGCAAATTCAATATCTGTCACTCCAAACCGACACTCCTAGCGTCACTTGCCTAAGTGACGCCTATAATTGAAATCTGATTTCATACGACACTAGCTCTAGTGACTCATGACCCTTATACCGACACTTACAACCGGCACTTCCTTAAGTTTCGCCCTCTATGCGTCACTTTCACAAGTGACGCCATTAGATCAAAATCTGTCATTTTATGCGACACTTCCAGAGTGTCGCCTAAACCCTAAGTGTCGCTATAAGTGACGCTAAAAACAGAAGGTTTGCAACCATTTTCATACTAAGTGTCGAACTTATAAAACTTCATACTATTATACGATACGACTTTTAAAACACATTGGGGTATACTTTCTAAGTATAACACTTCGAAAACAAGATAATAATGTTGAGATTATCATTTTAAACAATCACCAACGGGTCGTACACATTTTCAAAAACTCAAATCAATCAACCAAATCGTAGTAATTTGGACAAGTCAAACAACCAAATCATAGTCATTTGGACATTCTAGTTGGATGAACAACTACAAAGGTAGTCCTTTGAGATGCCTAATCAATTAATAACCATCGTGTGTCATGGACACCCTCAGGTTACAAGTTTTTGGACATCAATTCACAGCTAATCAATTCAAGTTTATTTAGATAAACGCTCAAGACTCAGGTGAGTCTCATAGCCCCTATTTTACTATTTTACTCAGGGGTGTGATATCAATGCTCGTTTTATTTACAATTGAACGCAAGTACAAATCAAATCAAATACTGCATGAGTTGTTTTCACTAATCAATTTAAAGTCCTCCACAACATAGTTTGGTAATACGTAGTAGCGTGAATGTTAGTGTATGGTACCATATAGGATTGACAATCCTGTCCGGGTTAGCAAGCACTAACTGATCACACGGACGCATTAGCATTTGTGTAGACGAGTGTGGATTAGGCACTCGTAGGAGGCACCTCGATCGGAATTCCTTCATTGGACCCGACCCCCAAGTTAAGCTCAGACTATGTGCTCATGACTGTATAGTTACTTTTATTTTGCTTTATTACAACTTAAATATAATTAAATCTTACGGTTCATTCAATATGTTTTGACATACAAACCTGTGAGCTCATCAGCGTTTCGCTGACCCAATTTAGCTTGTATCACATGTACTCAGCAGTAGTTTGGACTGCCCAACAGGATACTTAGCTCGTGTCATCATGCAAACCATCAGAGATTTAGCTGCTTTATTATATTTTGTATAAATTAATAATGTATTTAAATCTCTCAATTTAAAACCGAGCTATTGTAAACTATATATTGATGTAAACTTTTGTTTAATCAATACAAATGTAAAACGACGCATATAGTGATAGTTCATTATATATCTTTGTGCTGTGATTACCGTATTAGTCGCGCCCTGACCCGATTCGCTTCCGCAACCCGAATTTGAGGGTGCGACATTAACGAATTACAAGTTTACAAATGCGATTATCAAATAATGTCTTGAAAATGTAGTTCCAAACAACTCCTTAATTAATCGATTATCAAATATCTCATCTTGGCGAATTGTAAATAGAAGACTTCCAACGAGAATTAATTTAGATAAAAGGGACATAGATCTTTAACATTGGTTTGTGGCGGCACAAGCAAACTTTAGCAAATCATTGACTACCGCACCATACGATAGCGATTTTTTACAAGTTTATTGCATACAATAGATGTTTTGAATGTTTGTTACATACAATAGACATTTTTGAAAGTTCGATACATACAATATAACGTTTGAAAGTTGGTTGCATACAATAGTAAAAGAGGTAAAGTTAAATACATAATGAAACAATTAACCCTATTATAATTGTATTTATTTCTTCATTTAGTTTCTTACTAGGGCGCTTTCTAATGAATTCACAACTATTTGAAGAAAAAAAATGGTTTTCTCCCCACCTTTTGTTTCTTAATTCCTCTTTCATAATAAAACACATGGACGGACCTATACGGTTGCACGAGGTAGCAGGTGTTACAGGTCAAAATTTTTGACGTAGTGTAAAAATATTTTGTTTTTTTTCTTTTTATACTAGAAATGCTACCGATGAAATTTTGAAGTGCTATTAGTGAAATTTTATAAATGCAACTAGTCTTTTAGATTCAATAACTATAAACTATATCTATTTTTTCTATAAAAAGAATAACCCAATAATATAGGAAACAAAATGCAACTATTTTCCTTTTTATTCTTCTGGGAAAATATTTGTGATATCAACTACATAAAAGTTAATACCGTAAACAAGAAATATATTTATTATTTTTATATTAAACCCTCAACTTTTATAAATTTTCATTATCAATCCTTGTGTTATAACTAACTGCATCATTTAATCCGTGCAGTTTAATATTTCCCCTTTTTTATTTTTAATTATTTCTTATTTTATCTTATACAGTATATAGTAATTAATAAATATATAACTCTCAGAGTATAACACTCGATATAGCGATGTGGAGATGATGAATTATTGATTTCTCCTATAATTCGAGATTTAGGAAAAAGTATATATAGCTTCAATTCAACCCATAATATATGTGGAGTTTATTTTTAGAACGAAAGATACTATACGTACATAACTTACTTTATTTATGGAAATAATATATCAAAAGAATTAAATGTATAATCCATTTTTTTATATACGCACCAAACAGTGGCCTACGGATTTGAGGTCAACTACTAAATATATAGAAATCGTGGGCAGCAATCCTTTAGAAAAAAATACTCATTATTCTTTCTGGTAGACCACTAAACTCGTATATATATTACATAAACATAAAAACCAAACACATATGTCTATAACTTTCATTACCGGCATTTTGACATGTTTATAGAAAAAGATCAAAAGATGAAACAAAGCAACATTTTCGTTCGAAGCTTTAACCAACACGACCAGAAAAGATTCGGATACGGTGCGTTGGTTGGTTGTTTCGTAGTTACATGGTACTTGTGTAGCGTATTCAAGCCTTACTTTGGCCCTCTATATGTTTGTAAGTAATTCTGTAAATACTAGTTCTTCCGATATTCGATATGCTTAATTGAATGATCTCAAGATGATTTCAAGTTACCCTTTCGTCTTGAATTTGTTGCAATAACGAAAAACATGTATATATTCGTTTATTCATACTTGGGAGTAGCTAGCTAGCAGCACACAATTTTTATTTTGTATATAACATTACATACGCTCGTTGTTTAGTTCAATATGATATTTTTCGTTTTAATGGTTTTTGGATTCTGCAGTAAATTTGAGGTTGATGATGGTTGATGAACTAGAATTGGCGATGGTTAACGACATCTCCAACGAACATAAGCGACCATGTAAGTACAAAAGGTCTTCTTAAGTAACAGCTAGCCAAGGAGCAACCTACTTTAGTTTGTCTTTTTTAACTAATAAAATTGACGTGTAATGTACAATTAATTATTAATTATATAAAATAAATAGGGTTTATTTTTTCGTTATGTATTAAACTTTACACTTTTTTTTTTACTATTGTATGTGACATATTTTCATTTGTTCTATTGTATGTTGTAAACATGTAATATTTTCTTTTTGGGTAATGCCAAAAAAGGAAAGTTTCCTTTTTTGGCCTTACCCAAATACATACAATAAATCATACTTACAAGTTCAATACATATAATAAAAATTTTCAAAATTCAACTCATACAATAGTAAAAAGTGTAAAGTTTAATGCATAACGAAACAATAAACCCAAATAAATAACATCCTTTTCATTTGCATATAAAAACACAAGTCAATCCGTGTGACTAACATGTAGTTTATATTTAGTAAACAAAATGGTTTATTGTTTCGTTATGTATTAAACTTTACACTTTTTACTATTGTATGAGTCAAACTTTAAAAATTTTTATTGTATGTATTGAACTTGTAAATATGTTCTATTGTATGTAGAATTTCCTTTTTGGGTTAGCCCCAAATAGGAAATTTTCCTTTTTTGGCCTTACCCAAAAAGGAAATAATAAATACAATAGACTATATTTACAAGTTCACTACATACAATAGAACAAATGAAAGTATGTCGCATACAATAGTAAAAAGTGTAAAGTGTAATACATAACGAAACAATAAACCCTAAACAAAAAGATAAATGGAATCAAGTGATATGTCAATTTTCAAATAATATGATTAACTTGAACTTTTCTAATTAATGATTGTAACGCTAGATGTTGAAACAATGGAAGCCAAGCCAATTTGCAACACATTCAGAAGAAGATCAGATACTTGCGAGATGAGCGGAGACGTAAGGATTCAAGGCAATTCTTCAACCATTTTCGTCTCTACATCGAAAGTCACAAACGTTTCATGGATGATAAAGCCTTATGCACGTAAAGGAGATAATGCCGCGATGAAAAATATTACAACTTTC
Organism: Helichrysum umbraculigerum; assembly: GCA_949592205.1. Classification (NCBI taxonomy): domain Eukaryota; kingdom Viridiplantae; phylum Streptophyta; class Magnoliopsida; order Asterales; family Asteraceae; genus Helichrysum; species Helichrysum umbraculigerum. The sequence goes on from CATIUR010000005.1 coordinate 41,405,771, forward strand.
ACGATAAAATCAATAGAAGAAAAAGAAGCTGAAGATATGCCTAAATGTAGCAAAACTCACAACGTACCCGCCATTGTTTTTTCAGTTGGCGGGTACAGTGGGAATCACTTTCATGCCTTCTCAGATGTGATGATACCTTTATACGAAGCTTCTCGAAAGTTCAATAAGGAGGTTCAGTTTCTTGTGACAAACAAAAATCGTCTTTGGACTAGCAAATTCCAAGAGCTATTATACAAACTATCAAGGTATGAAATCATTGACATTGATAATGAAAATGAAGTACACTGCTTTCCAAGTATGATAGTAGGTCTAAAAAAAGACGATCAAAAAGAGCTAAACATGGATTCAATGAAGGATTTCTCTAACTTCTTGAGGAGTTCTTATTCATTAGAGCGATCTACAGCCATAAATATAACTAATAGCTTTAATAAAAGGCCTCGGCTCTTAATAGTTTCAAGGAAGGAAACAAGAGCGTTTACAAACATCAAAGAATTGGTTCACATAGCACGGGACTTGGGGTTCGAGATTATTGTGACCGAGATGAACGCGAATTTGACGCATATTTCTAGACTTGTAAACTCGTGTGATGTGATGATGGGAGTTCATGGGGCAGGGCTAACCAACATTGTTTTTCTACCTGAAAATGCAGTGTTTATACAAGTGGTTCCAATTGGAAATATGGATTGGATGGCAAACACTTTTTACGGAGAGCCTTCAAAGGCGATGGGATTGAAGTATTTGAAGTACCAGATAAGTGAAAAGGAAAGCACTTTGATCGATCAATATCCGCTTGATCATCAAGTGTTAATGGATCCGTATTCGATTCAAAAGAAAGGTTGGGAAGCTTATAGATCAGTTTATATGGACAAACAAAATGTGAAACTTGATGTCGTTAGGTTTAAAGAGACGTTGCTCAAAGCCTTTGAACTTCTCCGTTAGTTAAAGGGATTAATATTATCCTCCTCTGTTAATCCGGTGTTAAATTAGAAGCTATGTTCACTTTGTATAAAAATTTAAAAATTTAAATTTTTTAATGTTATCATAGAGTATGAGATCCATAATATATATTTATTTGTTTGTTAGACAGGATCTCAGACCCTAATTTTTTATTGGCAAGGCAGTTCGGAGTTCGGACATTCTATCATCGTTTATTTGTCATTATTTATATTATTTTATTATAGAACAATCATTAATGAAGATAAATCTATAGTTATGCTTTATTATTATTTGATATACAAGGAAGTTCATCTAGCGTAGCCGGCAATATATAATCTTCGCTCAACATATGAATTCGAAGTGTTTATGAATATTAAAGGGTCAGAAATGACAATTTATAACTGTCATAAGGTATCTAAATTTCTATATTAATTTATACTTATAGTTGTTGGTAATTTTAGTGTAATTGGGATTTGCTCAGGATCAAAGGGTATTCCAAGTTAAGTTATAAAACGAGTCAGTAAGTATGGGGTGCACACTCGTTTAAACTAACTTGGACACCGCCACTAAATAGCAGGGGTCAAGGGGCAGCACCCCTTACGGAGTTTAGGGGGCCGAGCCCCCTAGTTGGGGTCCCGCCCCTCGCTGGGGTCGAAATATTGGATCTCTGGTACCTGTTTTTCCAGCTAAAACAACAGGTGTAACGATTATAAGCGAAACGTTGTGATATGCGACTGTTGGTTCCCACCAACCAAAATTAACCATCAAAATAATTCTGGACATAAAAAAACAGAATGTTTGGTCCTCATTTTGAATACCCGAAAACATACCAATTCTCTTTAATTTTGCTTTGAATTCTCTGCCAAGAATCAAAGAGTTGTCTTTGTCTTATCCAATAAAGATTTCGTGAACCAAAGCAGTATAGGGTCGATATACTTTATTGAGAAAGTGTTTACACGATTCAAAGATTATCCAAGATTATTATCACACCCTAATTCCCCGACAATAATTTATCTTGTTTTAATTTATCTTGTTTTAACCTGTAAGATCTGTTTTATAAAATTTATTTTAAGGGGATTTCTTTTGAATAGGGTTTATATTTTGGTTATGTATCAAACTTTAAACATTTTACTATTGTATGTATCGAATTTCGAAACCTCCTATTGTATGTATGCAAGTTTTAAAATCGTCTTTTGTATGCATTTAACTTACTATTGTATTGTATTAAACTTACAAAAAAAACGTCAATTTATGTATCCAAAACAAGGCAAAAAACATACAATAGACGGTTCTAAAACTTGAATACATACAATAAGAGGTTTCAAAGTTTAATACATACAATAGTAAAAGGTGTAAAGTGCGATACATAACTAAACAATAAACCCTTTTGAATAATACTTATATTTTCCATCAAGTTATCACACAAGGTTAGGACTACTAGATTAGTTTATTTAGGTTTGATGTATGTTGTTATGACTTATTGAAAATAGAGTTATATCTAGGGTTAATTGTTTCGTTATGTATTTAACTTTACCTCTTTTACTATTGTATGCAACCAACTTTCAAACGTCCTATTGTATGTATCGAACTTTTCAAAAATGTCTATTGTATGTATTGGGTGACCTTTTTGCTGACAAATCAGCGCCACGTAGGATGACAAATCAGCGCCACGTCAGCGTGATCGGTGCCACGTCAGCGTGATCGGTGCCACGTCAGCAAAAAGGTCATCCAATACATACAATATACATTTTTGAAAAGTTCGATACATACAATAGAACGTTTGAAAGTTGGTTGCATACAATAGTAAAAGAGGTAAAGTTAAATACATAACGAAACAATTAACCCTTATATCTAAAGAAGCCCCGTTTTGAAGCACCCTCTATGGATTTTATCGAGATTCTTCCATTTGTTAGACATTATTGTTTCTAACAGTTGAGACACCTGGTCTAAAGGACTCGTACAATGTTTTGGTATAGGTATTAGCCGGAAACATTGTGCCGGAAATAGTATATACGTGGTTAGAAATGCATGTGCCTGAGTACGTACTAGCTAGAGCAACTCCAATGCTTATTAAGATCTACACTTGTTTTTTCATTGAATTTACTCTGCCTTCGCGGACGCCTGTTTTTCTAGTAGCAGGAAGGATGAATACCGATGAGCAATACATTTTCATTAAAGATAGAAATCAGATGGTTAGTACTCACGTTACAAAGTTAAAAGGGTTTATTGTTTGGTTATGTATCGAACTTTACACATTTTACTATTGTATGTATCAAACTTTAAAACCTCCTATTGTATGTATTCAAGTTTCAAAACCGTCTATTGTATGTTTTTTGCCTTGTTTTGGCTACATAAATTGACGTGTTTTTTGTAAGTTCAATACATACGATAGTAAGTTAAATGCATACAATAGACGGTTTTGAAACTTGAATACATACAATATGAGGTTTTAAAGTTTGATACATACAATAGTAAAATGTGTAAAGTTTGATACATAACCAAAATATAAATCCAAGTTAAAACTACATGAATCCAAGGATATATGGTTTAAATTTTGATCCAAAACTATCATTATTATTATTATGCTAAGTATATTTGTCAACTTTAGAATTAATTTATTAGAATTATTGATTGAAATTGATATCGAACTTTATTTTGCAATATATGTTCGTTAGCAAATTCCTTTCGTATTAACTACTACGTATTAATCATGAGATGATGGGCGGTGCGTATATACACAATCTGAGATTCGCCTGGTGTATATATATAAATATATATACATAATAACATTTATTTATTTATTGAAATAATAAAAAGAATTGCATATATAAAACGACTATGTAACAAACGAACGATGCCCTATGGAAGTCAACTACTAATCAGAAATCGTGGGCAGCAATCCTTCAGAAAGGAATCTCCATTATTCTGGTTGGTAGGTCACTGAAGTTGTTTATATTATTACATAAAACCACACACATATGTCTATAGCTTTCGTTACTGGCATTTTGACATGCTTACAGAGAAAGACGAAAACATGAAACAAAGCGATATATTTGCTCGAAGCTTTAATCAACACGACAAGAAAAGAATCGGATACGGTGCATTGTTTGGTTGTTTCGTAGTCACGTGGTACTTGTGTAGCGTAGACAAGCCTTACTTTGGCCCTCTATATGTTTGTAAGTACGTAATTCTGTACATATCGTTTCACATTTTCGATACTGCTTCCATGATCACAAGTAACTCTACATGAGCTATGACTCTGGGGTCGACTTTCATGCACATAATTTAGTTGGTTCCTAAAAGGATGACTTCGCATTTGTTTCTCATTATGGAATGACACTAATGGGTCGCTATCAATAGGAACATCATCTTTCACATAATGTTTTTTGGGGGTGGCGTGTGGGTGATCAGGATTACTAGTAAATCAACAATTTGCAATAATGCTTTAAATGTTTTTGTTGAATAAGAATTTTGTTGTTTCTATGGTTTTGCAGTAGATACGAGGTTGATGATGACGGACAAACCAAAATCGACAATGGTTACCAACATTACCAAGCGACCATGTAAGTACAAATAGTTCTTAATTACATTAGCCAACAACAACATATGTTGTAATTATAATATAGTAAATGAAAAATCATGTATGCCATTTTTTTCACAAACAAAAAAGACTGATAATCGCTGCACAAAATTCTGCAGAAGCAAAAACCTTCACGATATATTAGTTTGATGTAAAATTTAGATTCGTCGAGATGACAAAAAATCATGTCTCGAACTTCTCTATGATTGTCGCCAGATGTTGAAACAAAGGAAACAGGGCCCATTTGCAATACATTCAGGAGATCAGAAACTTGCAAGATGAGCGGAAATGTGAGGATTCAAGGCAATTCCTCAACCATTTTCGTGTCTACATCCAATGTCACAAACAGTTCATGGACGTTAAAGCCTTATGCACGTAAAGAAGATGAAGCCGCTATGAAACATATTACAACTTTCACGATAAAATCAATAGAAGAACAAGCTGAAACAATGCCTAGATGCAGTCATACTCACAAGGTACCAGCCATAGTTTTTTCAGTTGGTGGGTTCGCCGGGAATTACTATCATGCCTTCACAGATGTCATAATTCCTCTGTATGCCACTTCTCGAAAATTCAATGGTGAAGTGAAGTTTCTAGTGTCCAACAAATATTCTCAATGGACAAGTAAATTCCAAGAAGTATTATCCAGACTATCAAGGTATGAAATCATTGACATTGATAATGAAATTGAAGTACATTGCTTTCCAAGTATGATAGTAGGTCTTAGAAAAGATGATCGAAAAGAGTTAAACATGAATTCAATGAAAGATTTCTCTGAATTCTTGAGGAGTTCCTATTCGTTAAAGCGATCTACCGCCATAAATATGACAAATAACTCCAATCAAAGGCCTCGACTCTTGATAGTTTCAAGACAAAAAACACGAGCTTTTACAAATGTGAAAGATGTGGTTCTTGCAGCCAAAGACATGGGATTCGAGGTGATTGTGAGTGAGATGAATACAAATATGACACATATTTCTAGGCTTGTAAACTCATGTGATGTGATGATGGGAGTTCATGGGGCAGGGCTAACCAACATTGTTTTTCTACCCGAAAATAGCGTGTTTTTACAAGTGGTTCCATTGGGGAAAATGGATTGGATAGCAAACACTTGTTTTGGAGAGCCTTCAACGGGAATGGGATTGAAGTATTTGGAGTATAAGATTAGTGAAGACGAGAGCACTTTGATAGAGCAATATCCTCTTAATCATCAGGTGTTCATGAACCCGCATTCGATTCAAAAGAAAGGTTGGGGAGCTTACAGATCAATTTATTTGGACAAACAGAATGTAAAGCTTGATGTCGTTAGGTTTAAAGAGACATTGTCTAAAGCCTTTGAACTTCTTCATTAGCATAAGGGATTGAAAACCCTTATTGTTTATTTATCCAGCATTAGATTAGACGTTATGTTCGCTTGTAATTATAATTATGAATCAATAATCAAAGGTTTTAATGTTAGGGTTTAGTGTCTGTGAATGTACCAAACTTTGACCAAATGTCTATTGTATGTACCCAACTTACATTTGCTATTTTTAATGCATCCAATCTTCAAAAATGATGTTTTAATGTATTTTGGTGATGTTTCGATGACGTGTCACTCTCTCCATATGCCACATGGCACGCTATATGAATGACTCATCACCAAAATACATCAAAACATTCTTTTTGAAAGTTGAATACATTAAAAATAGCAAATGTAAGTTGGGTACACACAATAAACATTTGATCAAAATTTGGTACATTCTCATAACACTAAACTCTTAATGTTATCTTGGCGTATGAGATCCCTAATTATTTAATCATTGTTTTTCTCATTATATAATACATCCCACCATTAAGAAAGATGCAGGGTCAAATCTGTTGATCTTCTTTCGCCAATCAAATCTGAATAGGTTATAAATATTTCGAAAACCTTCCCAAAAGTTTACTCAATAAGTGAAAAACTTCAATGGTGCTTAACATAAAGAACAGCAATTAACACTGGTCAGAAGAAAGCAATAAACTATCATATGTTCGAAATCTTCCCAATGATGTACAGTTTCAAATGCCTGTAGGTGATTAATTATGACATCGTATAACATGTATTGATACATGACTAAACTACATAACAAAATTATTAGTGGTATCTGTATTCGACTTCTACATGTAAAATGACCATCCAGATGACTGGCATGGCATGAATTAGCACCTTTTCTTAATATAAACTTGTTACAGCTTTACTATACTAACATATTATAACTAATAAATAATACTATATTCCTGGCCCTTCTTCCCCCAAAACTTAAACACCAGTGGAGAAGAATTGTACATAAGAAGCAAATATATCGGTATCACCTGCACGGCACTTTGAATTCCTTCAATTAGTGCAGGCACGCGTTTATCTTCTTTCTAGTTGTTGACTTCTTTAAAGTGATGACAAGTCAGAGATGTCAGATTATCGGTATAACTCGCATATTCCACTGCACAGAAACAAAGAAAACGCTTAATATTGGAGGTGGAAAGATAGGCAAGTTAAGTAAAGGGTCAAATTGAGGTAGTGTTGAAACAAGTGGTCATTTAGCATCAGCCAAAAGGGTGGGCCAGGTTGACCCGCAAACACTTTATGATCTATTTTTCAAAAAATAATATATTAATAATTTTAAAAAAATTATTATGATTAACAAAACAATATTATTATTATTATCACTATTAATACTATTTTTTAAATAAAACTACTTAGAATGTAGTAAGCATTAAAAGTATACTTTGGGGGACTTTCAGCCTGCTTGACCCATGCAACACAACTCCCATACAGGTAGACCTATTCATTTGACCCATGTAAGATAAACTACCACCAAAATCAACTAATGCATAAGTATAAATGTTATGAAATTGTCACCTCTCTAATGTCATTAAGCTTATGATCGGAGGACTTAATGAACTCGATTTTTCTTTTTGCTCTTCTTCAAAATGGCTGAGATATTGTCAATCGCCTTTTGTGATGATTGGGTCTCACCTGTTAACCACTGAAGAGCCTCAGCTGCAGCACTTTTTTCTGCAAGTTTTTTACTACCACATGGCTGGCCAACAAAATCCAAACCATTGAATACCACAGTTGACCGGAACTTATTGTTTTTCAGCTGTGAAGTCTTGTAGGCAGGAGGTTGATGACCCGCTCTGAGAAGTAATGTTTGCAAGTGATTCTTTGAATTGTCATTCTCCGCTATACTGCCATCAACTGAAGATGTTCCTTTTTTATCTGCTATCTTCCCAGTGTTCTTTGAAACTGGTGGTGAAACTTTACGGCCATAGACAAATCTACCCTCACATCGGTCCCCAGATACTAATAGTTTTAGAGACTCCAGGAGTTCGTTGTCATTGCCTATGTCTACTTTGGGATTCAGAAGCTGTAATATAATGAGGGAAGAAAAACACAAAAATTCTGGTAACTAGATCTCATCATTCACATGCACAATAAAGTTGGTGTTATATGTAAATGTACATAAGAATAACAACTGTTGTTTGGATAAACCGAATTCAAGTCTCAAAAATCAGTTTTTAGTGTGTTGGAAAAGTGAATCGAAGTCCTATTATCATTTTTATACCAGCTGCAACAAAACTGAATATTCAGCAGAAAAGTATATGCATCTATTTACTCCTCATATTTACACTAGTTATTTCTCGTTAGTATCATATATGACTGTTAAAATTGAGATGAGAAACACAACTTCGAACACCAAACGCTATCTCCAGTAACACCTATTATAACCACTACCAATTTGATTCTAATTCTACATTATCACATGATCAGTTTCTAAACCCACATCTAAATCCCGAACACTGCTAATTTATCACACATATAGGGTATTAGAAATCTCATAAATAATGGAACCATGTTTTGAGTTGTACTTTTAGCTTTTCGCAAATTTTTTATTGAAAACTTGTGCCGTTAAAAAAAATGCAACTATACAGGTAATCAGAAATCAACAGTAAAAAGAATCATGCTTGCATACCTTCATCTGGATAAGTTCATCAAGCTCTCTCTTTAAAGCAAGATAGGTGCCTGCCAAGCCAGGTTTCATGAAGAACTCCAAATAACCCCCCAACATTTTTAAGTGTCCATCCTATGCAAAAAAAAAACTCGCATCTCAGCAATTTCCAAGTAATTACACGAAATTATACATTTGATAAGAAAGGGAAATTTTATTACCAGACCGCCTCTGGAAACGCTTCCTCCGAATAAAAGAACCACAGAATCTGACACAGCTGTTGAATCCCTCAAAAAGACAGAATTCACTTTCACCTTTTCATTGAAGAGCAGCCATGGATATGGGATTGTTGGTTCTTGAGAATTGACTGAATTCTATGTGGGAAAGAAAGTAAAAATATATGTATAAATTGGAAGTTGTATAATCTGAAATGAGAAGGTTGGTGCTTTGTGAAAATCAAAGCAACAAAATGGGCTTACCGAATAGAGCAATACAGGACCATCTTCCATTGTTTTCAATGACACAGACGTCTTTTTGTTCTGCCAAAAAAGACCGTATACGTTTTCATTATCAAACACACCCGCGAATTGAGAAGCAGCCTATAACTAATGTAAGCAAACATATATCTTCAAATACCAGGGACCCGGTTTCTATTGGTTATAGTTGGCAATTAGGTCAAACTAGAAAATAGCTAAAGGAAAAGTGGATCGGCGAAAGTAGCCCTAACTCTTTTCTTTAATGCATACAGCCTCGTAAGGCGTAATATTCAAAGATTAAGAATATCGTCGATATCATGTTATGTATGTAAGCACATTATTTATGAATTCATTAAAAAATGTACAAATAAGTTTTTGCAGGTCCACATAACATGATCCACCCCGTTTCAAATAGTACTAAAAGATGACCAGTGTCAACCAAAACCCATCTGGACCAGTTATAGTACCCAATGGCTCAGCTTGAATTATCAGCTTCACGCAGCATTTTCTACTTACAGAAAAAATCAATGCAAGGAGCTTTATACTTCAAACTCTTAACAATTGATTTCGAAGAGGAAAATGGCAATTGAAAAGGATCCCAATGGTCAATACATCATACGTACCACAACAGAGCAAATGCCTGGGAAGAGCCCTGAGCATATGATGGCTCGGATGAGATGTTCGTCATGGCTCCAGGTGTTACATTTATCCATATTGTCAACTAAACCACCGTCCTTAAGCAAAAAATAGAATTGTTTTCTAAGAGAATCAATAGCTCTCAGGGTTTGTGAGGAAAGGAAATTTCTCCAGCAGTACTCGTGACCTGATTGATGTCTTTCGGCCGCTTTCCAACCATCATAAGCACGGAGGAGAGCAAGGTGGTCACTGTTATCACGTCCAGAGAACTGAGCTTTTGCAGACTCAGCAAGCTATAAAAAGTCAAGGGATAAAAAGACAATTAAATGAAACTTATACTTGGGACGTGTAAACATATTAACATGTACTAAATTTTAAAGCTGAAATCATGACTGGAAGCTGATAACTAATTTATATGTTTGCGAGAGAAAAGAATTAATGAGTCAAATAGATTATGTGATTAATAGCTACAAAAAGAACAGGTCAAACAGGTTGAAAGTCGTATATTGATGCATATTACATCCAAAATAGTTTGATCAAAAAAATACATTATCAATGTTAAAGTATAGTTGTTCTAGACTTCTAGTTACATCTACAAAATTTCAAAAACATTTAGACATGTAGGGGCAACCTAACCCGGAGCATTTGACAAGTAAAAAATAACCCATTTTAACACGAACCAGTTTTGACCCATTATCTAAGACGCCGGACCCAGCTATTTTGCCACCTACTATATAAGTATAATTGTTTGGTTTTAAGGAGGGAGTACAACTTCAGACAATTAAAAAGGTTGAGTGTGCAATCAATAACTAGAATAATTGTAACAGTACTTGACATGTAATATAGAGATTAAAAAAACGAAAACAGAAAACAAAATCTTGATCCTGCATATTGGTTTCCAAGTAGTGCAGAAGCATAAAAATTGGACTACGTTCTGACTGATAAAGCTCATTTAAGAACAACCATATGGTACTTACATCCTTTTTGTCAAACGGCATCAAAAATGGATCCCGGGCACTTAAACCAGCAACAACAGTCATTATTGGATCGAGGCAGTTGAAAATGGCCCCTAATATCAACATCTTACCAAGTTTGGGCTCAACTGGAAGCACAGACAATTTACGACCTGTAAAAAGAATTAGTTTAGTCGAGTATTCAAGAAAAACAGTAAACAAAGCTAGTTAGGCAATACTCCGTATATATAAGTTTTAAATATTGAAAACAGAAAGCAAAACCAAGGAGTAAAATACCTAGCACTGTCAGATTTTCTTTATCATCTAGAGCCCCAATTATTTTTAAATACTCAACAGCATTCTGAACCTGAAAGGTGGCAAAAATTTGGGCATCATGTTGAGAATAAAAGAATACTCAAGAGGAAGCAGATATTGGCAACATATCATTTTGTTTATGGCATGAGTTTCTGTTCAACTTACTGATAAGGGCTCCGGTGGCTGCAAAGCCCTTGATAGGAACTCAGAAATACTACCAAGTTGCAAACTCTTAATTTGGAGGCATAAAGATTGTAAGGGCGTCCTCAACAATTCCGGCAGTTGATATTCAGCAAAAGACTCGTATACAAATTTAGGATACAAGTGGTAGCATTCACCTGGTTGCACACGACCTGCTCTTCCTCTCCTCTACAACAATGGAGGAAAAGTTGATGAGCTCAAAATAATGAAACCAAACCAACATAAAATATAAGTGCGTCAAAATAGGCAGGTTGGATAAGACCATCATTTTTTTTTATTTGAAGTCACAGTAGACTTACTTGATGAGCAGAAGCCTTTGAGATCCAAGCAGGAAGCAAACATGGAGTATTGTTAAGTGCATCATATGATGTCTCTTTAGCTTTTCCACAGTCAACAACAAACACTACATCATTGATGGTGATGCTTGTCTCGGCCATGTTGGTGGCCAGAACTATTTTTCTGATACCATCTTCAGGTTTATTGAATATTAATTTCTGTGAAACCACGAAAGAAAAAAGGACACATTAGACATCTGTCACCTTTCTTGACTGACATCATTTGAATTCAGAATAAGTTGGAATAATTATTTTTATTAGAAATAACAAATTTGCATATATGAAATAAAAAAGAGCTTCTATCTAGAGTGGTGTCCATCTCATGATTTTTATGCCTATGTTAGAACTCAGTTAGAAATAACTTTGCATTTGTGGGAATGCAAAAAGGTATGTTACAATTAATCATGACTTGTGAATAAGCTTACACGCCACAGCAAGATGGCATCACTGATTCACTGATCATAGATGTTGCCATGTTAGTTTGATATAGCTCACACAATGTCGATTCATCAGATGTCCCACAAAAATTCTTAGGGGGCCTCAATCGCAATGACATTTCTTCGGGGTACTCTCAAAAAATCAACACTTAAATGCACATATTAACAATGGCCAGCTAAAAATGTAATATTTCAGATAAAGGTGGCAAAATTGGTGGGTGGGGTAACAGTTTAACGTGGGTTTGGGTTTAAATAGTTAATTTGGGTTTTAAAGGTTTAAATTGGGTTAGGTTGACCTACAAACAATTTATAACGATTTCTTAAGAATATTACGTATAGAGCAATTTTAGAGGTTGTATGCAATTTGACCCATCCGACCCATTAAACCTGTTTCATTTGTAGCTAATTTCTTTGAGTTAAAACATTCAACCAAATTCACATAAATGAGAGCCAAAATTGCTACTTCTAATATATTTCCTGAACAGTGGTATAGAATTATCCAGAGACAATTTGGTAGGCGGACCACACCTCATTGCCATGTAATAATGTCAAACAACTGACAGTATCGCTACAATAACTACCTTATGGTTCAATAAACACAACTCATGAGACACTTTAGACATAATGTTCCTTAAGGACCAAGCGATAAATAGTAAAAGATACATATTTATTGTTAAAGAAACAAACTGTCCACAGTAATACCTGTTCAGAGCTATCCATGGAACCATGGCATGCAAGCAGCAAAACTTTCGTTTGATCTCCCAGTAATGGATGAGATTGGAGTTGATCCTTGAGAGAATTGATATCATCCCAGCCGGTCATAAATACCAAAACAGCCCCTGGCCTTTCTTTTCTACATATATGACAAAGAACATTCTCAATAAGATTGAATCCGATTGAATCAGGGTTCCAACATGATAAGGAGTCCCTAGTCCTCGGATTATAATCTCTCAAATCAGCAGCTTCAAGGGCATCCTGTTTCAACGCACAATTTTTTTCCTCTTTAGTAATAATAAAGAAATGCAGGGACAATAAGGTAGAGATTCGTAGTCATATACCTCCGCAGCTGAAGCAATTTGAGTTTTTCTTTTACGAAGAGTTTGTTTCTGAATTTTCCATCTTTTCTCTTGGCCATAATTATCAATTTGATTATATGTTGACAATCTGTATCCAGTCATATCCAAAATATTCTCAAGAAAATAGCTCCGAACTGGATAAGTGAAACCCTGCAACAAAAAATTACCAGTAAGGAACGGGTATAGTCATAGACAAGGTGATCAAATAAAAACACAGTTACACAACTTGACACATACACACAAGCACATACATATTATAAAAGGTTGGTGATTTGTACACCACCACTTTTTTGCCATACACCACTAAATTATATTTTTGGACCCTTTTACCCCTTGCAACTTAAAATTCTTCAAACACTCCTTCACAATTTCAAGGGTAAAAATGTCCAAAACATGATTTTGGTGGTGTATGGCAAAAAAGTGGTGGTGTACAAATCACCACCCATTATAAAATCACTTGAGATTAGAAATATGACACTCTAAGCTGTGAAAAACAACAATCATATTAGAATAGGGGTGAAAATAGATCCGAGTAAGTAACTTCAATTTTGCCTTAAAAAAGGGTACAAAATATATTAGTATCTAAGCTACAGCTAGTATGAAACTGATTATCAGAAACTGATGATTTAGACCAAATAATCAGAAATAGAATCACTTTATCTAAGCATCAGAAACCTTTTTAAATATCAAAAACACACTATTTTTCATAAGTTTTTTTGGAGCTTCTTTTATATAAATTTTAGAAGCTATTATGAAAATATAAAGATGATTATTTTTTCTAAAGTCTTTTCTATTGTGACTTTGTGATTGTATATGATAACCACAAAATAAAACATGATAATCACAAGTAACTATACAGTCATAAAATGTGATTATCAAGTCTTGGAGATAATCACATTTTATAACTAGATAATCACATGTGATTTATGTGATTATCAAGTTATAAAATGTGAATATTATTGATAAAAAATAATAATTAATTTACAAAAGATAGAATAGCTGTACTCTCAAGTCTCAACTTAATAGGAGAAACTTACAGGAATATGAATCATTGGGGCCCCACCAAAGTAGGAGGAGAAAAGCTCAGCATTTAGGGTTGCACTCATCAAAATTAACTTCAGCTCTGGTCGGCGAGGAAGTAGCTCCTTTAGAACAATAAGTAAAAAATCTGCCACAAACTTAATAATTATCAAGCAAAAACTAAAACTTTGAAATATTATAACCATTGTAACTTTTATCCAATTACCTTCATTCATTCCTCGTTCATGGATCTCATCCACAATAACATGAGTTACACCTTGCAAACTCCTGTCAAGAAGTAACCGCCTTAGCAAAATGCCAGTAGTGCAAAATAGCAGACGAGTATCCCTTCCTTTCACTCCTTCAAGCCGAACTTTATACCCAACCTTTGAAAAAATTAAAAATATTAAAACAAAAGCATGTTACAGTGTAGAGGTGGCGCTTTTGATCCATTTACTAGTGAAGGGATCGATTATGTTTATGTTTCATCTCTACAGGGTCAGATGGGCAAAATCAAAAAGTCGCCCAAAGTCTATTTTAAATGAATACAACCTTCTAGATCCTTATAAAGAGAAAACAAGTCATATTCAATAGAATGTATATATATATATTGTTAATAAAGGACCGTGCAAATATATACATATGCATCGACAGGGTAAGGTTCAAATGAGAAAGACAAATTCCGTGAGAAGGTGACGATGAATTTAAAAACCCCTTTTAAATATCAAAAACACACTATTTATCATAAGTTCTTTGGAGCTTCTTTTGTATAAATTTTAGAAGCTATTATGAAAATATAAAGATGATTACTTTTTCCAAAGTCTTTTAACCGTTGTGACTATCCATGATAACCACAAAATAAAACATGATAATCACATGTAACTATACAGTCATAAAATGTGATTATCAAGTCTTGGAGATAATCACATTTTATAACTAGATAATCACATGTGATTTATGTGATTATCAAGTTATAAAATGCGAATATTATTGATAAAAATAATAATAAAATTATAAAAAATTATTTCAAAAATAGTTCAAATACGAAGTTCCAAAGGACATTTTGAAACTAATGTGTCTTGGATAATTATAAAGTATTTTAAAAACGTGCTTCTCACCTTCTCACAGAATTTTCCCTTCTCATTTGAACCTTAATCTACATACACATGTGTATATTTATCTATAACATGTGTGTGTTTTAGAATTGAATTTGGACATATATATATATATATATATATATATATATATATATATATATATATATATATATACTAGACTCTATACCCGTGTATTACACACTAGACTCTATACCCGTGTATTACACGGGGTTGGACGAAAAGAAATAGGTTTTAAAAGTTGTTGATATGAAGGATTAAATCTCATCAACGCATCATCAAATCAAATTGTGATATGATAATAGTCCTAATATATTACGAATACCTATTGTGTGTGTGTGTGTGTGTGTGTGTGTGTGTGTGTATATATATATATATATATATATATATATATATATATATATATATATTGTTGAAGTAAAATAAATTTGGACATAATTTGGGTGAGCCAATTGAACCAGACACATTTTGACCCTTTGAAAAATTGTCCATCTTTTTAGCTGTTCGCCACCCAACTGAACCACCTATTGGCCACATCTGCCAATATAACTCAGACCTACAAATTTTTATAATATTTTTGAAGTTGAGATAGAAGTTACCGAATCACCAAGCTTTTCCCCTCGTTCCGCAGCAACCCGCTCAGCAACTGACATAGCAGATATTCGTCTGGGCTGGGTACAGATAATACTGCATTGAGCTCCACGAGCAGCTTCAATCTCTGACTCTAAAATATACTGAGGCAGTTGAGTAGTTTTACCACAACCCGTTTCACCGGAGACCACTATTACCTGTCAAAACAATTTAGATCATAGATACATTCAAGACTTGAGAGATGGATTATCATGATTTCCAAATATGTGACAATGCATGTTTATCTTCCAAGAGTTTTCTATTCTATAACAGTAATACCTTACAGCATTATTGAAGAATACTTTCAGCACAATACTTCAAAAAGCTCAACCACATTTAAGTTTCAGACAAAGCTTTTAGAGATTCTAAGAAGACTTATGAACGATTTGGTTGTTTAAAACTTCTTTAAAATAAGACAGATCAGTGCTGTTTAAAAAAAAAGGTTCAACCCTATGAATGATCAGGCTGTCAAGGGTAACATATACAGTTTTGATAACGAATATAAAGAAAAGTGTAAGTCATAGGATGCCCTAAAAAAATAAATGAACTATATTAGTAGTTCAACGTAACAAGCATGATGTTTAAAATATCAACATAAGTTTAGAATGAATTCAAGACACACCTGATTTCTAGAAATAGCATTTAACAATGCTTCTTTCTCTTTATATGCAGGTAGACTTCTGCGTAGTTCTTGCATTTTTTGGCCTTCGACAGATTCCTACAGAAAGACATAAAGATGTCAACATGATCTGACATGGTCCCTTTATATATTAGAAACATATTCATGCAAATTGAGTGGAAATGATGAAAAGGTGACTTCAGGAAAGCATATAAACCCATTCACACATGAATGAGTCAATTGGGATTATGCTTTATCCATGACCGGTCAAACAGGTATAATTACTCAAAGAGGAAATAGGCCAAACAGTTCGAAAGCTGCCCAATGTATACTTTTTAGAATGAGTGAAAGCACTTGCATCATTTTTCGTCAATATTAGATTATTATCCCAATAATTTAATCGTTGTATTCAGACTTGGCACATTGTGTGTTTATAAGAGTTTAATTAGATTGCAGAAAACATGTTTCAAGTCAACCCAACACCACTGCAACAGGACTTCAAATAAGATGAATACAAACCTGCAAATCTTGTTGGATATTGCGCAGCTGGAAACTTTTCCGCCTAAGAATTCCCTCTGCAACAGGACTTCGTCTCAGAGGCTCATCTTGCTCATGAAGTCTTTCCTCAGTAACAAAACTCGTGGATGTGCTTGATAAAGGTGAACTGTTATCTAGATAACCATCTCTAGTAACAGACTTTCGTGAAAGGTAAGATTTAAGATGATAATCAACCCGGCTATGTAATTCTGAAGAAAGAACCACCTACATATATTCAACAATGCTAATAACCAAATGCTTTTGACTAAGCTATACATAGTGCTTGTATACAAAAATCCCCTATAGGCACTACTCACGTGTTATTCCACTGGCTAGACCATCCCACAAAAGCATTAGGGTATGTACTTTTATGGTTATACACATGTCAAAAGTTGTTGAGTAATCTTGCGTACACAATTTATGAGTATAGGCTCAGACATTAGAGGTGCTCTTAGAGACTAAAGTTGCAGAAATTACATATAAATGCATATCATGATTAATACTAATCATTAAGACGGCACAATGTAAAACGGCCACGACATGGTACCTCTCTTTGCGGGCGTTTATCATCTAGATCTGGTCTGTAATTTGGCAAGGGAACTTTACTAAAGACGATTACTTTTGAATATTGACGGCTGCAAAGATTAATAGTATTAGTGGAGAAGTACAAATAGTCAATAAGTACTTAGACATCAAACAGCCACTGTAAGTCACCTATGTAACCCCATGCGAGTAGCCAGTGCTGAGAGTTGATCAAAATCTCTTCTGTCTTTTTTCTCCCGTGAAACTAACTCTTGCTCATCTTTGTTACGCATTAGTGTAGTTAGCTTCCGTTGCCACTCTTCAATGTTGTCAAGAGTTGAAGCTCCCTACACAACAACCATTCAATACAAATAGGTGATATATTTCTAAATGTATATGTGAGAAAGTATCAAATAAGAACCAAGTATTCAGTAAGAACCGTAACAACCACTAAAAATTTCAAATTCGAAAACATGAGACAAAAATTTCGCAACTTCTATGTTTGTTTATCTTAGTTGAAGCGTTTAGCAAAGTTAAATCATTATCCATTGAGAGAAATACACAGATGAATAAATGTATCACAAATGCATCTTCTTCTAGATGCATAACATGAAAACTGCCATTTTGTCAACTTTAACGCTTTACAATTCTGTTAAAGTACTCATTCACTTCAATGGAGATATAACTGCTAAATGACGTGCCTTTGATAATTTCTATGAATTGAAATACTGTTCTTATGGTCCTTACTTATTGGGTTGAGCTAACAACATATAAGCTCAATAGCGTGTCAATGGCTAATTTATTATAAGTATAAATACAAAAACTAACCAAATTGGGGGAGGATTGATAATTTTCGCGGTCAGATTCATCTTCAGAAGCAGCGTATTCATCGTAGGCGTAGCGACCGTAGGGCAAATTTTGGTGGTATAAGTAAGGTAAGGAGTATGAATCATTAGTTCCGGTTCTCTTAATTCGGTAATTGGAAGAGGTTGAAGATGAAGAAGAAGAAGAAGAAACACGTGAAGAGGAAGAAGCTAAAATTAACGGCGGAATGAATTTAGGGCTTATATGGAGACGACGGCGGAGCTGAAATGAAGTAGTAGTTCTGAGTGGATTCAGGTATAATCGGAGGTAATTATGAGCGATAATTGAAGAGTAAGTCATGATGATGAAGGGCTAGGGTTTATTCACTTCATTGTTTTCCAGAGAAATTTGCAGGTTTTTTGTTTTGGAGGGTTTTAGATGGAGGAGGTAAACAAGCTGTTGTGATTTTTTCACCAGCCTACGTGGAAGAGGAACTGCCAAATAATAATATTACTCCGTAATATTTTGTTTGATCAAGTTACATAAATAAAAAGATAAATGACCTAAAAGATTTGATTTAACATTTAAATTACATTACATAACCTATTAATATAAAAGTTACAAAAAATTATATAAAATATATGCAGGTTTTTGTATAATCAAAGTTCATTCACATTTTTTATAAATGTACTTGAAATTGAATGTCTTACGACGCCGTTGTAAGTTGTTGACTTGTTATGGTCTTGGTGGATGAAAATTGAGTTTCAGTGTTTATCCGAAGGTAGTACATATGCACCTTAGTTCGATCTTGATGTCGTCTCGTGCTTTCTTCTTTTCTCTTTTTGATATGTTAACATGTAGTTTAACGTTAGCATTTGTTTTAGTGTTAGTATGAATATAAACCGGAACAACTAAGTACTTATATTTACCATTCAAATCACATGTTCAAGGCTTTAATCAAAACACTTGTCTTCCAATTTCTTCAAAAAAGAAGAACAAAGATAGCTAGAAAATAGACTAATCAATGTATATGTATATGTATATATGCCTGTATACAAACACATGTATCACTTACGAGTACCACTTTTAAACCCTCAATTGCAGCCACTTCATCTATGAAGAGTGACAAAATTAACTATTACATACATAATTAATATTATATAACATTGATTTATGATCAATAATACAATAAACTTACATCCCACTTTACAATATTGTAATGGAAACAGAACCTTAGGTTTGGAAGTCTGATTAGATCCAGCTGACTCACCAACATGGGTATGTCTTACCTTCTTGTCACTGTTTATAATTTATGTATTAGGTCAAGGGATGTCAGAAACATTGCTGTTTTCTTGATTCTTGGTGTCATCATCAAGAAGATGTTTTGTCAATGAATCTTCATTATCTACTTGCTTCGCGACTACTTTTTGCTCTTCTGTTTTGCCCCATAATACTAAGTAGAGACCAATCATTATCAATATCGCTCCCAACAATCTACATTACAACCAATGGAAACATGTCAAAACATTAGTTAATACTGATACAGTACACCCCCTTAATATCATAGTAATTGTCATATAAACAAGAACTAAAGAAGGTATATTTTTGTAAGCTTTATTTAGTATTATGATAATTTTACCTTTTCCGGTTATGAAATGTTTGAGTATTGAAATAGTAATTTGAGTAAATGGTAATAGGAGAAACTTGAATTGAGTATTTGATTGGATCTAGCAAATAAATCGAATTGATATATAGTTAAACATTGATTAAATCACAAGATAAAATCTAACTCACCCTCCAAGGTATAACTGATCATGGAGAATTGCAAAAGCCATGATAGCAACAAGAACAGTCTGCACAGGCTGGAATACAGCAACAAAAACAGGCCCTCCTTTTTGAATACACCAAGTTTGTAGCCACAGCACAATCCCAGATGAAATAATCCCCTATTACCAATATATGTCAGTTATTGTTTGAAGTATTTAAAAGCGTTTACTGCAAATAGTTTAAAGACCCAAATTTAAATGGTGTACCGTAAATGTGCACATATCAAAATGTCTAGATATTAGTTTATGTACAATTTTCCTAATACAACTATAAAAGAAGAAATATGTTGATTTTGGATATAGTACTTACCGCATATAAGATGGTAAAAATTTCTTCCCCGGACTTGACTTTCCATTTCTCTAGGTCCCTCTCGAAAAACGCTGCTATGACCATGAACTGGATCAATCCAAAAAAGCATGTGAAAGAGGTGAGTGAAAGTTTTGCAGGGTACTTCTTCACAATGGGAGCCTGCAATATATTGTCAGCCATTTTCTTTCATTAGCATCTATATTTGCAAACTCTTAGTGCAGTATTCTTTGTAAAATTACTAGCAAATTAAAAGAAGTAACCTGAAAAACCATCCAACCGGCCCATGATAAGCAGTGCCCAATTAAGTATATACAACCCCATGTCCAATTGAGCATTTTAGTCGAGTTAGAGAGCATATCATCATTGTTGACAATATTTGACGTATCATGATAAAATAGTGGAGCTCCTTTGTATAGAGTAATGACAGTCGCACCTCCTACACTTGCAATGGTACCTATAACTTTTGCCAACCCATCTCTTCTTGATATGTTTAACTTCTCAAGCCTAACATACAAATAAATAGTATATATATATATATATATATATATATATATATATATATATATATATATATATATATATATTAACCAAAGATCATAACAAATGATGACTTATACGTTTATTCAAAACTTGTTTGGAGTTTGGACAATACCTTAAAACAGAGGCCATGATAAAAGTGATAGCAGGAACTGAGTTTTGCATGGCAGAAGCAAAAGCAGGGGTTGCATAGTACAATCCAAGTAAGTAAAATCCTTGATTGGCTGTGATTCTTTTGGATAGGAAGAAAAGAAAGAGGGAACACAAAAAGAAGATTTATTAGTGATAAAAAAAAGTCAAGCTATAATAATACTAAATAGTTAAATCAGATAATTGTAGTAAACTCATCACCATCCATATATATATATATATATATATATATATATATAATTTCCTTAAAAAACAAGGAAGAAGACATAATAGATGAAGTGTGTAATTCACTTATTCACTTACCCTACTAGAGCCAGGAGAAAAAAGTGAACTAGTAACGGAAATGTGAGGGGTGGCCTTTCTTTCCTGGAAAATCAAGTAAATTCAAACTCAATTAAGAAAATATGATTCGACCGTGAATCTTTTTTCTCTCTATTCTAATAAAATAACGGAGAACCGATGAGGCGATGAGATACATATATAACTATAATTTCACCCTTGAAATTTCTCCCTTCAAAGAGTTGTTCTTCCTGGTGGAGTTTAAAGGTGTTGCTTGACACAATGTGGATGCTGCTAACTCATATAAAATCCCAGCCCAATTTTGCATTAGTCACTTTATTTTTATTATCATCATATTATCACATCATATACTCCCAACAATATACTTATGTTGATTACAAATAATTTATTTTAATAAAATATTGGACGGAGAAAATGAGCTAGAACGCCCACATTGTGCTAAGTGGCCCCTCCAGAGTCCAGACCCACCTCAAACTCTCTAATAAGAATATGAAAATTTTATTAAGTATGAATTTGTGGATTCGTTATTGTGACTTACTTCTCATAGAAATAAGCAAACGGAGCCAAGAGAATCAACGCGAGAAGGTTTCTGTAAATGGGGTACACGACTTTGCTGACACCATTATTGAGTGCGACTCTAGACACTATATGAAACCCTGCAAAGCAAAGTTGCAACACAAGAACAGCGATAAGAAGCTTCATTTTCCCAGATATACAAATCCGAGCTCTTGCTGGCTCCATTTTAATCACCACTTCCAATATTGGTGGTTTTATGTTAGTACTCTGTAGTACTTTGGACTTCAATATCTATTTGTTTTGGATTGTGGCATGCACCTTTTATAAGTATAAGGGAATATGAAAGTTGATAATTGCTTTTTTCATGTATTATTGGTTTGATGCATGCATGAGGGTGGCAATTAGAACGGTGTCATAAGCATATGCAAAGTAATCATGCATTAAACATAGGTGGTTGTGATTGCAATAATTAATTTGTCTGTTTATCATGTTAGCCTATCTATTAATATGAAGGAGTTTGATAATTATTGTGTCCATATACAGTTAAAGTTCATATGAGTTCTGAAGCTAAGTGATGGAACAGGGCCTTTTCGACAAATATATTCATCCAAGACACTCTATACTCATTAGTATTTCAACTTATCTTTCGATACTTGATAATTAAAATTATATATTTTGCAATATAAGTATACTATTTTGCAAGCATTCGAATATTTCTTGTTTAAAGCATCTACCTTTTTCTATTATATGGGACGACCCATATAGAAACCATCGACCACCTTTTGCAAATCACAATCACACTATGCTTTTGGGCACAAATGTTTATTGTATCAGAATTGTAATATCAAAAAAATTCAAATAAACACATGTACAAACAGCGGAAACTTTTTGTGCATCTCTCAAAAGTGAAATCACACACAAGAAATGCAATGTACGTAAACGTTTGCACGTATGAGTTTGTGGTTTCACATGGTGGTCACAGTGCGGTTGGGACCCTGGTGCGATACTCACGTCTCACGATTCAGGTAATGGTCATGGTGGCTTTTCGATTTTGATATTTGAAGGATGTCAAAGTAATAGCAACAACTAAAACAATAGAAATAAAATAATAGTAGTAGTAGTGATGATAATAATAAGTTAATAACATAAATATTAATAATAATAACGATGATGATGATGATGATGATGATGATGATGATGATGATGATGACGATGATGATGATGATGATGATGATGATGATGATGATGATGATGACTTTCTGTATTTATGAATCTTTAATTTGATTGGTTCACATGTTGTTCCAAGAGAATCTTAGTTATAAACTGACTAGAAACGATTAATCATCATCAAGTGATGATTATGAATGTAGTCATAAACTCCATGAATTAATAAACATGGCACATGGAAATGTTGAAATTATTCCATTGAAAATATATGCATATCATGTTTGGTATATACATTATTTCTCTGTTTAAACATACAGAGTACACATATCATTATCATTTTTTTAGCAACACATATATTTTTATGTAGGTAATATAAAATAAATTTGAGAATACGCTAGTAAGAAGTTACGTTACAAACACCAAATAAACTCCAAGTCACCTAAACAAAACCAAGACGATGAAGCCGAGGAACTAAAGAAAATTTTGAAGTGCGTTATGAATAAGAATTCAATCCACCAATGCCTCATCATATCACGTCATTATTCGTCCTTTCAATCGAGCAAATTTCCCCACAATGCGTCTCTAGGATGATAGTAGTTGTTTGATTAGCTCTTTTTTACCTTCCGTGTTAAAGTCAAGTAGATTGAAACGTTTCAAGGTTTTAGATCCTTTGATGATATACAATAATAGTTTTGTTTACGTAATCCACTTGTTTGATGTAGGTCATTAAATCATTGTGATCGTGTGACAGATCCGATTGTTGCAATACACCGGTTCGCTTCACCCATTTTTCTCTAAGCTTCAACTTCTTCTTTATCTTAGCAATTTCCTTTTATTTTGTCGATTTCCATGCAAGAATGAAGAAACTTGAGCTTTAGGATCACTCTGGTTTTTAGTTTCACCATCTTGAACCACATCAACACTAAAGGAGCCGGCCCATCAATCCATTTGAAACTCTTGATATTTATTGGCCCATGACAGCATCTTTTCATCTAAATTGGGCCCAGTTACATTGTCCATCTAGCACGTGTATACTCGGGTCACCGTATATGATTAGGCATTTAGGCTTGATAAAAGTAGCGTTAAGTAATTATAAACTGTGATCTATAAGTAGTTACGTGTGTAAGAATGTAGATTTGTATTGAAATATAAAACACTAGAATGACATTAGAATTTTATTATTCTGTATACCTATATATGAATAAGTAAGCTCATTATACTATATATCCATCGTTGAAGTAATCTCATGCTATATTGAAGTGCTTTTATGATAAATTTAATTACTTCTCATGATAAATTGAGTTTACCAAAATCTCATGATATGGTAAGTTAACTGGATGTCATCACTAGATGTTTTAATTTTAATTAGCAGGTTACTCGCGCAATGTGACGGAATAATATATGAAGTCTTTATAAGAAAATGATTAATCGTTGAAATAATGGTTCAAATGATATGTCTAGCTTAGATTGGACAGATAACATACATCCATATATGATGATACATTATAGACGTCGTGTTCATACGTCAGCATAAGAAAATAAAACAGTTAACATTCAATATAAAAACATTACATGGCAGAAAATCAAATAACAACGTCGAAACCGTCACTATGGAACTTTTGTATATTAAAAATAGGTTGAGTTGCTAAAGATATTACAACATACTTTCCTTTATTAAGTTTTAACTTTTTTGTTTTCATTATATGTGAAATGTTGGTGTAACTATCCATTTGAATGACACATTTGGTACTGCCTTATAATTAATGACAAGGGCAGTATTGAAAAATTATCTTACTTTTCTACAACTAAATACAACTTAAGGCTTTAAGGCAATGACTTAGATGAATTATAAGGGATTTTAGATTATATAAGCCAATATAATACACTTGGCAAGCTATTGAAGTGTGTAAGTGAGCACTATCATAACTTCTTAAGATCTTGAAGGAAAAACACTAAGTGTGTAATAAGTGTGTAATATTAGTAAATCACCTTTTAGCAAATTAGATGGACATGAAAGAGAAAAAAAATCTATAAAGATCTTAATTATATGATAAGAATTATGAGTAAGGTGTGACAACCGGCAAATTAGGATATTTATTATCGCTAATTAGAACATTATTACATGTATTTAGTATGTGTTTAGACTAATTACTTGTAACTATTTGTATATATGTGTATATACACGTACGTAATTAATGATAATTACATGATTCATTTGGATAGGATCCGACACACATGGCCGTTGGTGAATATTTCATAAGTCATGTAAACCTATTTTAATGATAAAATAGTCATTAACCACTTCATATTATTATTATGTAATGATATAAACGAAAAACTATTATGTTTTATAATTAAACGTAACTTACGCGAGAAAACGTGCAAATCGAACCCGACACCCGAACGAAACCCAAAATATATTTTGGTAACTCAAAATAATGTAGTTAAAAATATTTAGTCATTCCGAATATTAATTACATATCGAAAATAACACGAGAAAAGCTTAACGTTAACGATTATACGTTTAAAAACGCGATTAACGATATACCGACCACGAGACATTACACGAACTTGGAACCCATTTAATCATGAGCCCAAGCCCATGGACTGAGGCGCAAGTCGGCCCACAATCCAGCCCACACAAACCCTAGGCCCATTCCTCATATAAATACCCATTTTCTTTATTTCTCTCATTTCCACCAACAACAAAAATACTTGTCATCTTCTTCTCTCCCTCTTTCCTTTGCCAAAAATGACTAATCACAGCCTTCCACCACCACCATCATCATCCTCCACCTCTTCCAAGGACCACCAAGCATCACCATTAATCAGCTAGCATCACCTTTCATCATTTTGAGCAAGAAGAACAAGCAAGGCTGAACAGCTGCACTCTTCCCTATACTCGCTAGATCACATTTTCGTTCGGTATAACCTCTCATTTCTTCACTAGATTTACTTGGTTAACATATATATATACATTTTAGTGCTTCATATCTACTGAGTTATGTTCCTAATCATGCTTAAAAATCGTTTTGTTGTGCGGAAAACCATTGGATAATAGCTTTAACCACTGGACAAT
The DNA here is from genome assembly GCA_949592205.1 of Helichrysum umbraculigerum. NCBI lineage: Eukaryota > Viridiplantae > Streptophyta > Magnoliopsida > Asterales > Asteraceae > Helichrysum > Helichrysum umbraculigerum. The sequence continues at coordinate 41,431,816 of CATIUR010000005.1, forward strand.
ATTTAGATCGAATTAGATCGGTGATAATGAACCCATTTCTTAACCAAATCGAGTGTTTATTGGCTCTAAAATGAAGTTCAAGATGTCTATTTTCGAACCTCGTTGGTTTTATAATTTTCCGAGTTCATTTGATATTTTAATTTGATTTTATAAAAGTACAACTCCAGTCTGCCAATTCTGAGCAGAATATTGGTCAAATGTAAAAGAGCATATCTCGAAAAATACGAATCCATTTGACTTGAAACCAGTCTGAAAAGTTGTATAATTTTGTTACCTTTGTTTCCCCTACTCGCACGTTTTGTGAAGTTTCGTAAAACTTGGGATATGATCAAATCTTCGGGCGGGTGTCGATAAAAGTAGCCGCTTGACATGTTTTGAAACTTAAATCATTTGAGCAACTTAAACACCACTAAAAATTATGGAAAAATTGCATAAAATAGTTAATAAAATATAACTATACTTACCAGGTAGCTTTAAGAAATTATATCCCGTATATAATCTCCGTTATTTTCTCCATCAACTGGACCTTCAAACAACAAATAACACAGAATTAAACATCACTTAGATCGCTTGTTTTTATAATTGCACAAAACTTGTTTATATTAGTATTAGTAAATGTTTAAAAGAAATGAACAAATAAATAAAAGGAAAAAAAAAAGAAAGATAGAAAACCTGGTAAGCAGAAGCAGCACTTCGAATTTCCAAATGTAAATTCATCTGAGGAATCACCAAAGATCAGTTATTGAGACGAATTTTGCTAAAACGATAATTCTAGGGTTTATCGCAACCACTTCCTTTTCTTCGCGGGTGAGATGGAGTGAATGAAGATGGTAAATGTAATTAGACGCTCCTACCTTAAGAATCAGAGATCGTGGTGGCGGTTGACAGAGGCTCAGGGAAAAAACCGCAAGAAAAAAAACCAAAACCTAGCTTTATTTGACGTCTGTGATTCAAAGTCAACTCAATCCTATAGATGAAATTGCGAGTCAATGCAAAAACGGAATTGCCAGGGCACTTACACTCACCGGCAACCATATCTATCCACTTATAGAAAGGAGCCACTTTTTACTGTAGCAATGGTTAGAAACTGACACGTGGGTCTTTTACTTTGGGAAAAAAAAACATTTTTCCCTTCTAAAAATGATATTACGCAAGTAGTAACAAAATTGGTATCCGGATGGATTGGTAAATGGTTTAACAAATAAGCGTGAGCTTGCAAGTTCCATTCAAACTAGTGATTTTTTTTTCTATCATCTTTTAGTTGTGATAGATTACCTTTTTCATTTTTAATAGTTTACTTTAAAGAAAAAGAAAGTTATTAAGTATATATATTTTGTAGCACAACTTTTTCAGTTTTTATTTATATTTTGTTCGTGGGTCTATAATATGTATTATTAGGTCAACTATATATATAGTTTACTTTTTAAGATATCAACATGTACGTTTAATTTTGATGGTGCTTTTAAGTTAATCTTTTTGATATAGTTGATCCTATAGTTATTATGTATTGTAAATTTGTAATAATTAACGATTGATGGGTTTGGGATCTTTAGATTTCTTTAAAAAGATAGGATAGCCTTGTTATTACTTTAGAAATACACATAATCATGGGCAATTACTTTATAAATGACTTACATATACTTACAGGGGCGGAGCCATGTAGAAGGTAGGGGTAGCAGTTGCTACGGGTTCATTCTTAATACGCAGTGTAATTTCTATTGAAAAATAGCATTTTTAGTTGCATTTCTTATTTGTGCTACGGGTTCTGAAAAATTGGGATACCATTGCTACGGGTAATTCAAAATCCTAGATCCGCCACTGTACACTTATTCAAAATGAAAGTGACCTCATAAACAAGAAAACATACTAAAAGACTCTATAGGCTAAATACATGCTATTGAACTCGGCTTAATCAAAGATAGTTTTAACAATCCTAACACAAGGTATGTTTGCTCTTTATTTTCATACTTACTAGATTATAACCCGCAAAATTTACGGGCTACTTCATAATTTTAATACGAAGATTTAATTTTGTTTAATTGTATAACGTATCATTTGACACTTTTTCACATATGACTTTGGAAATAGATTTTGAATTGAAGGAGATGCTTGTCTTTTGATAGTAGTTTTAGCCATTATTAAGAACGTTTATATCATTGAAAACAATGATTAATACTTAAACATCAATACCTGAAAACGAAATCGCCATTACTAATAAACAATACGATAAATCACGCCTGTTGCCAAAATGGTAAATCTAATTATTTTGTTTCAAATAACTCTCATCGTGTATCTCTGCATATAATTTGATTAGGTGCACGTTTTCCCCCCGCAATGCAGTGGCAACAAAAGATTTACTCACAATAGATTTGTTTAACGATATGTCGTACTTGTGTAAATAGTAAAATAATAATGCTATTTGTACATTATTTTGTATACTTTATTTTTTTTAATGATTCTAATTAGTGGTGATAATTCTCGACACAACTTGAAATTTTACACGGAAATAAATGAGGAAGAGTTGCATTTTCAAGTCTCAACCCGTCAACTTCTTTATCATATCTTATTGAGTTTGAGTTAAAGTCCACGTCAACGGATTGACCGGCCAAACAACACAATGCATGTTGTATCTGGGTTGGTGTCGCACCCCCAAATTATGATGCGGAAGCGGTTAGGGTCGGGGCGCGACTAATTACATATCACAGCACATAAGATATAATGAACGACCACTATATGCGTCATTTTGAACTTGTATTGATAATAACATACGTTTACATCAAAATAAAGTTTACATTTGCTCAGTTTCTGAAATTGAGAGATTTACATCACATAATTACTTTATACGAAATATATTAATGCAATTTAAATCTCTGATTGTGTGAATGCTGACTCGAGCTAATGATTCCTGCTTGGGCAGTCCAACCTACTATTGTGTACCTGTGATACATGCTAAAATGGGTCAGCGAAACGCTGGTGAGCTCACAGGTTTGTATGTCAACACATATTTGTATGAACCGCAAGATTTATAATTGAATTTAGAATGCAATTAAGCAAAATAAAATTTATACAGCCATGAGCACATAGTCTGAGCTTAACTTGAGTGTCAGGTCCAATTAAGGAAACCCAACTGAGGTGCCTCCTACGAGTGCCTAATCTACACTCGTCTTCCCAAATGCTAATACGTCCGTTTGACCAGTTAGTGCATGCTAACCCGGACGAGGATTGTCAATCCTATATGATATCATATACTAACATTTACGCTACAGATGTATTACCAAACTATGCTATGGAGGGCTTTAGTGATTAGTTGAAAACAACTCATGTAGTATTTGATTGATTTGTACTTGCGTTCAACATGTAAATAAAAAGAGCAATGTAATCACACCCCTGATTGAAAAGCAGTAAAATAGGGGCCATGAGACTCACCTGAGCCTTGAGTGTTTATCGAAATAACTTGAATTGATTAGCTGTGAATTGATGTCCGAAGACTTGTAACCTGAGGCGTCCAATACGCGCGATGGTTATTAATTGAATAGTTATCTTAAAAGACTATCGTTGTAGTTGTTCGTTCTACTATAATGTCCAAATTATCCCCATTTGGTTGATTGACCTGTCCAAATTACTACGATTTGGTTGATTAACTTGAGTTTAGAAAGTGTGTACGGCCCGTTGGTGATTGTTTGTAATAATAATTTTCAACATTATTATTTTGATTTTTGAAGTGTTGTACTTAAAAATGTTTACAAACTTTTAGGTGACGGGGGTCCGGGGGCAGCGCCCCTGGTTAGCGGGGTTCCAGGGTGGTAACCCCTGGCGGGGTCCAAAGGGCTGGCCCCTGGTTAGGGTCGAGATGCCAAGTTAGCTCGAAATTTTTTTATTTCTACTAAATTGCTTTGGTGAAAAACGCATCTTGACTTGAATTTGGGTGAAATCAAGTGATAAAATTTAGGTCTCGACACTTAGTAAAATTGAGTTGTAAACATTCTGTTTTCAGCGTCACTTATAGCGACACTCAAGGGTTTAGGCGACACTTAGGAAGTGTCGCATGAAATGACGGATTCTGATTAATGGCGTCACTTGTGCAAGTGACGCATAGAGTGCGACACTTGCGACACTTAAGGAAGTGTCGGTTGTAAGTGTCGGTACCAGTGTCATGAGTCACTAAGGTTAGTGACGGGTGAAATCAGTCCTCGATTGTAGGCGTCACTTAGACAAGTGACGCTATAAGTGTCGGTTCATAGTGACGGGTATTGAATTTGCGACACTTAGGCGAGTGTCGGGAAAAAGGGTTTTAGGCGGCACTTAGGCAAGTGACGCAAAATTAGGGCTTTTAGCGACACTCAATGCGTCACTTAAGTGACGCACGAAGTGACGCTATACTACAGTCATCGTTGCGACACTTAAGTCTGATGACGGACTTTTTGTCAAAAAATGAGTTTTCCGGCCACCGGTCGGCCCAAATCTTTTACCCAACCCATATGTGGACATTATCAACTTATATAAACAACAAACATGTAAAAATGAGTGAAATCGAAGAGTTTCGGGTTTTTGTCGGAAACTTACAAAGTGTCGAAATGAAATTCCGAAAAGATAGAGTTGTAGATCGTTGCGTGGTGGTTGTTTTTCTCCAAAGAGCTTCAAGATTCGGCGGCGTTTGATGGTGTTATTTGACGATTTAAGGTGGTTGTGGTTTGAGGGTTTTTGAGAGAGAAATAGAGAAAGAGAGAGAAAGAGTAAGAGAGTGAGAATGAGAAAGTGGGGTGGGGATTTGATCCCCTCACCCTTTTGGCCGGTTTTTGGGGTGGGGTCCACGGGTGTGGGCTTCACCCATTCTTCGTTCCCTGCATTCGTTCTCTGTGCGGTGTTCGTTTTCCCGATCGTTTTACGTCAATTTATTTAATTTACGCGTTTAAATGTACTTTTTAAGTTGCGAATAATTACCCAATATTTTGTTGCAGTGTTTTAATAATTGCGTTATAAAATATAACTTTTAACTTATTTTGTTTTGTTTGCGCGTTTATTATTTTAATCGCGTGACCATTGATTGTATGATTCAAAATGAATACGAAATATTATAAAAATAATACTTTGGATATAATTGTGTTATTAAATAACGTTTATATTATTTAATTAAATTGTTCACCAACGTTCGTATTAATTGATTCGAATTACATTCGATTTGAAACTTGTACGATTTAATCAAATCGCATACTTGTATATATTCAGCAATAATGCAATATATATTATTTGATACACAAATTAGTCTAACACAGAACTAATTACATGTATTAACACTTGATTAGGCACTAATTTCTAGTCCTAATTTGACGGGTGTCACATCCTCCCCCCGTTAGAAGAATTTCGTCCTGAAATTTAGTTTGAAGTCGCGTTTGAAGTAGCATCAGTGAATAACTGAGGATACTTGAGTTTCATTTGATCTTCCCTTTCCCAGGTGAATTTCGGACCACGCTGTGAATTCCACCTAACCTTGACGATGGGAATACGACTTTGTTTGAGTTGTTTGACCTCACGGTCCATGATTTCGGCGGGTTCTTCAACGAAGTGAAGCTTGTCGTCAACCCGAATTTCATCGAGTGGAATGATACGTGTCTAATCAGACACACACTTCTTTAAGTTTGAAATGTGGAAAGTGGGATGCACGCTGCTGAGTTCCGATGGCAGCTGCAATCGATATGCCACTGGATCTATCCTTTCGAGGATCTCAAAAGGTCCAATGTATCTTGGGTTTAGTTTACCGCGTTTGCCGAAACGAATGACACCTTTCCAAGGTGAAACTTTGAGTAGTACTCGATCCCCAACTTAGAACTCGAGTGGTTTGCGTCTAACGTCAGCATAACTTTTCTGACGATCACGTGCAGGCTACGCTGAAACCCTAATCTCGACTCGCGAAACGGCTGGAAAACCCGAAAAAACGAAAATTCAAGGTATTTTTACGATTCAAACAGTAAATTTCGACCGTAAACTAACCCTAAAATGTCCAGAGAATGATTTTGATCGTTAATATATACTCATGCACGTATAAACGATCCGAATCACAACGCAATTATCACTAAAACTCTTGAACAATCTCGTATTTAGCCCGAAAGCTCTGATACCAGATGTAAGTCCCTAGTTCTTAGGATCGATAACTTCGTTATCTGTAGTATTAAGGTGCGGAATCCCTCAATACGATGTTATCTTACTAATAACGAGTAAGTTCGTAATTGCGTATATTAAAGCTTAACTTTAAACGATAAAACGTCAAAGCCTAGCCGTTAGGTTTGTTTTCTCTGGTTTCTTGAATTTGCAGATGAAGAATAAGAATGCAAAAGTGTTAACGATTTTCTAATTAAAATCGTTTATATATTCTGGTTCATCTCGGCTCGCATGGGCTAGCAAGTTCGGTCCAACTCGCATCCCAAGCCCACTATAGGACTCGACTCGCCAGACTAATGTTCCGCGAGTTCAGTTCTCATCTTGCAGCTCAACTCGCTGCGACTTGAGAACTCGACTCGCCTTGCACAAAACGTATATATTTATTTCGTATTTAATAATTCGTCTAACTTAACAAAATAATATGTTTAACGAATATTACTAACAAAACAAATATTTATTTACAAATCTAAACCAATGTACAAACGTAATAATAATTACACCAGTCCTATTTCAAGCTAGATCTGTTGTCACAATCTATGTCTCAACAGACTCCCCCTTGACAATAGCTCTAGCGTCTTTATCTTCACGCTGTCTTTGATTTTCAAGAGTAAATTTTACTACCTGCAAAAATTTTAAGCTTGATGCATGTTTTAACCATCCTGTGATAATCTCGTGCTAAATCACCCCAACTAATAGTAGATATGATCTTGTTCTTGTACAACATAATCAGATCTTCCTTTGATAAGTTCATCAGGTGTCTGTGATCATATACACGAAGAATCTCTTTTTCGCCATCAGGATAATCATCATCAGCTTCAATCATAAAGGCTTCTCCTGATCCAGCATCTACCCCCCAATATTTCAACTTTCCCAAAATATTCTGAGGCATAGTCTTCATAGGTATTTGCTTAATGCATTTGACCGCTGGATAAACCTTCTTCCTTCTTCTTCTTCTTCCTGTCCTCTGACTAAGTTCGTTCAGCTTTATCATTTTTCCTTTTCTTGGCTTAATCTTTGAGAACTTCATAGATAATCCTTCAGTCCTAATGATACGCTCAACATACTTAGCATAGTCATCATCACTTGGATTTATCATATCTAATCTAGCCAAGTCTCGAATCTCATATCGAGGCAACGAACTAAACACTACAAGCTTCTTCTCAAAATATTGAACCCCGTTAAACCTTTTGATCGCGAAGAGCTTCAAGTCAGAGTCATAATACCATCCAATAATGCCAGTTTTAAGTACACACTTTCCAGTAATATCAACTTCTTTCAAAATGCGTGGCTTATTTTCCTTTTTCTTCTTTAGCATTTCTTGGATAAACATAGGATTACAAACCATATGTTTGTATTTATCCTCTATTTCTTCAACCTCAGTATCCGAATCTTCAGAAGCATTCTCAAAAGCTTCTAAATCAATAACTGATTCTCCTTGTTCATTTACAAAAACAAATTCAGTCGTTGACGGATTTACAACATGTTCATCTACATTTGCATCCAGATCAACACCTTCATCTATCACAGATTCAAATACTGCAGTCCAGTCTTCAGGAAGTTTGAACTCTCCTTCTTCAATATCATAATCAATCTCTTCATCTATCTCATCCGAAATATCATCTTCTGAATCTGATAGATCTAGCATTTCCATTCCTAGAGAAAAACATAAATACATATATATTAATAATTCAAATTCTTCATTGATTTCCCTGAACCAATCTAAGAATTTCTTTATTAAATCCTTTTGTATATTTTAACCTAAAATATAAACGCAATTTACATATAACTTATAAAATCTTTTATTGATTACCCTGAATCAATCCAAAAACTCTTAAGTCTTATTAACCTACTTAACAAATAATAATTAATTTTAAATTCTAATGCATTGTGAATAATCACCAAACATTCAAATTTACTATTAATTACCTTATATAATTTCCAAGTGTTAATTGATCTAATTCATTATCAATTTAACCTTTAAATTATATATCATTTGTCTAGTTACAACTAATACATTTTTAACTTGTCAGTATGCAAACTCTCAAGTCTAAAATGCATATGTTATTATAAAATTTTGACCGCCGATATTAATCGAAACACGCCGCTCGACTACTCAATGAGTCGGAAGACTTTCGATCACTATTTTAACTTAACATATATAAAATCAAATAACTTAATAATATCTAATACACTTAACTTGTAATTACAATCTCAAGCCGAATATATTACCAAAATATTAAGTTACAATTATTCTGTACAAATTAACACCAATAATTACTACACTATGCTAATACTAAGCTATCTTACCAGCTTCTGTATCAACCTGTGCAGTCTTATCAGCACTTGTACCAGCTCCAGAACCGCTTGCACCAGCATTACCACCAGACTCCCCCTGAATCATAGTTTGCTCACCAGTCTTTGAAGGACCAGTCTGCTCACCACTCGGTGCATTGGGATCATCGTCTTTATCAGAATCTCTCTTCCTCTTCAGCTCATTTTCTTTGCAAGACTCCAGATATACCAATATCTCCCCCTGAGTAGACTGTCCTGAATGCGATCTCAAGACCAAACTCTCCAAGGAAGATAATTTCAGTCTCTGAACATTGAAGTCCGCAAGCAAAGTCTCATGAGTCTTCATCAATAGATTGTAAGATTCACTCTGTTTGAGCATCTGCTGAGCAAGAAGAAGATTATTCGACACCAGCTCTGGAATCTGAGAAGTAAGCTTCTCTAAATCCTTTACCCTCGACTCTAAGGACGTAATCCTTTCAGCATCAGTCGTTGGAGTAACAGTGTAACACCCCCAAATTTAGTGATTTGCGGAAGCATACTTGGGTGTTACTAATCAATATACAAAGCACAAGATATACGGCAAACGACCTCTAAATGAGACGTTTTGTAAAATAATTACATTTCATAATTAAATCGTTTGAAAACATATAGTTTTCTTTACAAAAATATGTAAGCCTAGAGTCCGCGTATGTGGCGGGAGATTCTATTACATAACCATAGTTACAAAAGATAATGCCAAAGAATCTCCGTTAAATGCAGTTTGGAAATCATGCGACTCTAGCTAGTAATCCTGGAGTGATCCTACTCCGTAAGTGTACCTGAGAATACATGCTAAAAAGGGTCAACCAAAAGGTTGGTGAATCTCACAGGTTTGTCAGTAAATAATCAGTTTGAACACAAGATTTCATCAGTAGTGCCCGTAGGCGTATATCAAGTATTTGCAAATCTCGCAAAAGTAAAGTCATCAAGTTATACCGTTGCCATGAGGCTCATAATCGAAGCTTAACCCGTAAATAATCAGTTGCTCCCGTGACATGCTCGAAATTGAGCAAGCATAAGTAACGAAATAATAGTCACCCGTTTCTACGTGTAATTCAGTACGTGGTAGCGCTACTACCCCGGGCAGGGAGGGTCATTTCCCTAATGGATCCATTAACTACTGTTCGCGCTTAAGACCATAACTAACGATATATGATGGAGAGACTTCAGTAAGTAGTGAATAACTTATGCAATTCCGTTTGGTATAGAAATCAGTTTAGTACTTGTGTTCAGGAAAAATAAGTAGCATGTATCTCCCCCAATAAGATAAAACAGTAAAAGTGGGGCCGTAAGACTCACCTGAGTCTTTGCAAGTACGTTTATATCATTAAACGAGTAAGTAATATCAACCGTAGGTTCTCCGAACCCGTAACCTTCAAATGCCTAAACATATAAAGTTAAGTAAGTAGATGTCTCGCAAGACCATCTAGGCTAGTTGTTTACACAACTCATTATGTCCAAGTGTTTGTTTAGTAATCCGTTTGTAGTTTGAAAACAAATATGGCCCGTTGGTGAGCGTTTGTAATAATGATTCAAAGTGTTATCATTATATGTATCGTTGAATCAGGTTTTGTTATTTGTAAGTGTTCAACACTTAGTGTGAAATGTATTTACAACATTTAATGACGGGGGTCCGGGGGCAGCGCCCCTGGTAGCGGGGTCCAAGGGGCGGCAGCCCCTGGCGGGGTCCAAGGGGCAGAGCCCCTGGCTGGGGTCGAGCTGCCAGGTCAGCTTGGAAAATTTTTATTTCTACTATATTGCTTTGACGGAAAACGCATCTGGATCCGAATTTGGGTAAAATCAGGTGTTAAAATCTTGGTTCCGACACTTAGTAAAAATCTGAGTTTTCAAGGTTCTGGTTTGTGCGACGTCGCATGCGACGTTGCAAGCGACGTAAGGTGCGACGTGGGCATGTACGTCGCATGATGCGACCTTCGCAAATCAATGCGACGTAGGGGGTGGCGTCGCTAATGCGACGTTGGTTCGGTTTGCGACGTTAAAGTCTACGTCGCCATGTATGACCTCCGCAAATTAATGCGACGTAAGGGGCTGCGTCGCTAGTGCGACGTTGAGATTTTTGTGCGACGTAGGCCGCGACGTAGGCCGCGACGTAGGCCGCGACGTAGGCCGCGACGTAGGCCGCGACGTCGCAGAGGCCCCTGGCCTGGTGCGACGTAGCGGTCTGATGGCCGGAAATTTAGTCGAAAACGAGTTTCCCGGTTTCCGTTGGGTCCAAATCTTTTACCCAACCCAAAAATGGACATAATAAGCCTATTTAAACCATAAACTAGTAAAAATGATCAAAAACGAGAGATGTCGGGATTTGTCGGAAACTTACAAAGTGTCGGATTGAAAATCCGAAAAGATAGGAAGGTAGATCGTGTTGCGGTGGTCGTTTTCTTCCAAAGAGATGATGAGATCCAAGGTCGTTTTGTATGTTTATTTGTCGTTTTTGTGAGGTTGTGGGTTTTGTGGTTAGTTGGTGGATTTGAGAGAAGGGTGAGAGTGAGAGAGAGAGAGAGAAAAATGAAATGAGAAGAAAAGGTGGAGAATGGGAGGTTATCTCCCATTTTCGCTCCGCGTTCTCGCTCCGGGTGGTGTTCGTTTGCTCCGTCGTTTAAACGTTAAATAATTATTTTATATATTAATTGGTACATTTTAAAATACAATTTATTACGCGATATTCTATTTAAATATTTTACAGTTTAATTTATATTTGAGTTATAAAATGTACGTTAATTTATTTAGTTGCGCGTTCTAACATTTTAAATTGTGTAACTTTCTGATTGTACAACACGAATGAATACGAAATATTATTATAATAATATTTTTGACATAACAATGTTACTTAATAAAATTGGTCACCAACGTCCGTATTAAATTGAATCGAAATACATTCGATTTAAATTGTGTACGATTTAACCAAATCGCATTTTCATATATATTCAACAATATATACAATTTGATACATAAATTAGTCTAACACCGAACTAATTACATGTATTAACAAAGAATTAGGCACTAATTCTAGTCCTAATTTGCCGGTTGTTACATTCTCCCCCTGTTAAAAGAATTTCGTCCCGAAATTTAAGTCGAAGTCGCGTTCGGGGTAGAATTGGTGAATAAGTGGGGATACTTGAGTCGCATTTGGTCTTCCCGTTCCCAAGTGAATTCCGGACCACGTCTAGAATTCCACCTGACTTTGACGATGGGAATACGACTCTGTTTCAGTTGTTTGACCTCACGGTCCATAATTTCGACTGGTTCCTCCATGAAATGTAGTTTGTCATCGATGCGAATCTCGTCAAGGGGTATAATGAGTGTCTCGTCAGACAGACATTTCTTTAAGTTAGAAATGTGAAAAGTAGGGTGCACGCTGCTGAGTCCAGAGGGCAGCTGCAGTCGATATGCCACTGGACCTATCTTCTCGAGAATCTCAAAAGGCCCAATGTACCTGGGGTTAAATTTTTCGCGTTTGCCGAATCGGATTACGCCTTTCCAAGGCGATACTTTTAAGAGTACTCGATCCCCAACTTGGAACTCGAGTGGCTTGCGTATCACGTCAGCATAGCTTTTCTGACGATCACGCGCGGCTTTGAGTCGGTTTTGGATTTCAACGATTTTCTCTGTGGTTTCATGTATGAGTTCAGGACCAGTGAGTTGACTATCTCCCACTTCAGTCCAACAGATCGGTGATCGGCACTTACGACCGTACAGTGCCTCAAAAGGTGCAGCCTTTATGCTGGTGTGATAGCTGTTGTTATACGAGAACTCGCACAACGGTAGATGTCTTTCCCAATTTGTACTGGAATCAACTACGCAGGCTCGTAGCATGTCTTCCAGTGTCTGAATAGTTCGTTCGCTCTGGCCATCGGTCTGAGGATGGTACGCGGTACTCATATCGAGACGGGTACCCAGTGATTTTTGGAGTGATTGCCAGAAGCGAGATGTGAATCGAGCATCCCTGTCAGAGATAATTGAGATAGGGACACCATGTTGGCAAACGATTTCTTTGATGTAGATTTGTGTAAGGCGTTCCATTTTGTCGGTTTCTCTGATTGCCAAGAAATGAGCCGATTTGGTGAGCCGATCGACGATCACCCAAATGGTATCGCAACCGCTCGCCGATTTAGGTAGTTTGGTTATGAAATCCATGGTAATTTGCTCCCATTTCCATTGAGGAATTTCAGGTTGTTGGAGCAATCCGGAAGGTCTTTGGTGCTCGGCCTTGACCTTGGAACAAGTTAAGCATTTGCTGACGTACAAAGCAATGTCAGCTTTCATATTCGGCCACCAGTAAAACTCCTTGATGCCGTGATACATTTTTTCGGATCCCGGGTGGATAGAATATCTGGACTTGTGAGCTTCATCCATCACCAAGTCCCGCAGGTTTCCGAAATTAGGCAACCATATTCGGTTAGAGAAACACCTAACTCCGTTGGGTCTAATCTCGAATTGTTTATCCATGCCTCGCAAGGCCTTGTTCTTGAAGTTATCGGGTTTCAGGGCTTCGAGTTGGGCAAGATGTATTTGGGTGGTGAGATCGTTATGAATGGTAATACTGAGTGCCCGGACTCGGAGTGGTTTTGTTCGTTCCTTACGACTGAGAGCATCAGCAACCACGTTTGCTTTGCCCGGATGATATTTGATCTCACAGTCGTAATCGGTGAGTAATTCAACCCATCTACGTTGCCTCATGTTAAGATCTTTCTGGTTGAAAATGTGTTGGAGACTTTTGTGGTCGGTGAATACAGTGCTGCGGGTACCATAAAGATAATGTCTCCAGATTTTTAAGGCGAATACCACGGCCCCTAGCTCAAGGTCGTGAGTTGTGTAGTTTTTCTCGTGAACTTTAAGTTGTCGGGAGGCGTAAGCAATGACCTTGTCTCGTTGCATCAGTACGCAACCGAGACCTTGGTGAGAAGCATCACAGTATACCACGAAGTCATCGGTGCCTTCGGGTAGAGATAGAATGGGTGCACTGCAAAGCTTGAATTTCTACAGCTGAAATGCCGACTCTTGTTTATCGGTCCAATCGAATTTCTTTTCCTTCTGAGTCAGCACGGTGAGGGGTTTGGCAATTGTTGAAAAGTTTTCGATGAAACGGCGGTAGTAACCGGCCAATCCCAAGAATTGGCGTACCTCGGTTGGAGTGGTTGGTGCTTTCCAGTTCTTGATTGCCTCGATTTTTGATGGGTCTACATGAATTCCCCGACTGTCGATAACGTGTCCAAGGAATTGAACGGTGTGTATCCAGAACTCACACTTAGAAAATTTGGCGTAGAGCTCCTCGTGTCTAAGTAGTTCTAGGATGGTTCTGAGGTGTTGTGCGTGTTCATGTTCGTTTGGCGAATAGATAAGGATGTCATCGATAAAAACAATGACAAACTTGTCGAGGTATGGTTTGCACACCCGATTCATAAGGTCCATGAATACAGCCGGTGCGTTGGTTAGGCCAAAGGGCATTACTTGAAATTCGTAGTGCCCGTAACGGGTTCTGAATGAGGTTTTTGGGATGTCAGCATCGCGAACACGCAACTGATGATAACCTGATCGAAGATCAATTTTTGAATAACAGCTTGATCCTTGGAGTTGATCGAACAGATCATCGATTCGAGGAAGTGGGTATCGGTTCTTGACGGTTAGTTTGTTCAACTCTCGGTAGTCAATACACATTCGAAATGAACCGTCTTTCTTTTTAACAAACAAGACCGGAGCTCCCCAAGGTGAAGAACTCGGTCTGATGAATCCTCTATCCAGGAGTTCCTGTAACTGCGTGGACAACTCCTGAAGTTCAGATGGAGCTAGGCGGTACGGTGCTCGGGCCACCGGTGCGGCACCCGGCACGAGATCAATCGAGAACTCGACCTGTCTAGGTGGAGGTAAACCAGGTAGTTCTTCTGGAAAGACTTCGGGAAAGTCTCTAACGATTGGCACATATTCAAGTCGCTTCTCCTCCGACTTTTTCTCCGTGATGTGCGCGAGTATTGCTGGGTAACCCTTTCTCAGAAATTTTCGGGTTTTTAAACAGGAGATTAAGTTTAGTCTCGACCCACCGGTCTCCCCCTGTATGACCAAGGTACTACCGGCGGCGAGAGGAATTCGGACGATTTTATCATGGCACACAATTTCGGCCCGGTGCTTGGACAACCAGTCCATACCCACGATGACATCGAAACTTCCCAGTTCAACAGGCATTAGATCGATTGAAAAGATTTCGTCGGCTAAGTTTAAAGTGCAATTAGGTATCACACTATCGGTTTCTATAAGTTTATCATTTGCAAGTTCTACTGTGTACTTAACATCTAAGGCCGCGGGGGTGATATCAAGTAGTGGACAAAACTCATCAGATATGAAACTTTTATCAGCACCGGTATCAAATAATACTGAAGCAGTAAGATCGTTGAGAAGAAACGTACCCGTTACAACATTCGGGTCTTCCCTAGCTTCCCCAGCTTTGATGACAAATGCTCTGCTGCGAGCAGAGTTGTTGCTCCGCTTGTCGTTGTTGTTGTTGTTGTTGTTGTTGTTGTTGTTGTTGTTTTTCTGCTTAGGGCAATTATTCTGAAAATGCCCAGGACTTCCGCACCCATAACAAGTCTTCGGGGCACTGGTGTTTCGACAATCCTTGGCCAGATGCCCAAAACGTTTGCAGTTTGTGCAAGGGCAGGAACCGTCGTGGTGACGATTGCATTTGGGGCAGTAGGGCTTGCTTCCACTGTACCCTTTCTTTTCTGAAGAGCCGGATGAATAAGCCCTAATAGGCTCGGGTCTTTGGTTGGTGATTTGGTTGGATGAGTTGGGGTTTCCTTCCCACTTTCGTTTGTTGTTTGCAGGTGGGGCTGAGGTGGTGTTACGGCGGACAGCGTTTGCCGTAAGTTCATGGGCCATACGGATGGCGTTCTGGATAGTACCTGGTTTGGATGAAGTCACCAGGTCCTGGAGTTTCTCGGGCAGTCCATCAACATATTTCTCGATCCTCTTGTATTCAGGATCGACCATGGATGGGCACAGAAGTGCCAGTTGGTGGAAACGGTTGGTGTACCCGGTGATATCATCACCTTGCATCTTGTGGTTCCAAAATTCCAGCTCCAGTTGTTTCAGTTCATCTCTGGGGCAATACTCGCCCCTCAACATCTCCTTCAACTCCTCCCACGGGAGTTTGTAAGCATTAGCAACGCCCACAGTTTGGGCATAGGTGTTCCACCAGGTGAGTGCGGTGTCAGTAAAAGTACTAACGGAGAACTTAACTTTGTCCCCCTCCGCACAGTTGCAGATGAGAAATACCGATTCAACTTTCTCGATCCAGCGTATTAGGCCGATCGCTCCCTCAGTACCTGCAAAGTTCAGCGGTTTGCAGTTTTGGAAGTCCTTATATGAGCAGGGCTTCGGCTGTGGTCCATTGTTAGCGGTGTCTTCACTACCGGGAGTCGAGGTCCGGGTAGCTAGAGCTTGGGCCACACTACGGGCAATCAGGCCCGCAACTTCGGCTTCAGTGAGGGTGATCTGACGACGAGGAGGCATGCTGCTGATCAAGAAAAGCACAAGAAAAGTGGAATAAGATAATTGCCTGAAATTTGATGATATATCACAAGAGTGTATAATGAGATATACAATAACAGTACGAGGTGATAATCACATTCCATTAAATAAAAGTTGGATACGAAGTACTGGTTTTCAAAAGATTACAGAGTAGTGGTAGTACAAAAGTACCGGGAATTGTTACATCCGGTTGAATTACATAGGTTCTAATTAGATAGTTGACTGGTTACAAATTACAGACTGATCTAATCTTGATGTAAGTTAATCTGTTCCATCAGTGCGACAAGGCGGTCTACGGTTGCTGCTAGTCTGTTGGCTTGTCTGGCGTTATCTTCGACCAAGGCCAATCATTGTACTAGTGCTCGAGAGTGATCCTCAGTCTCTTGTGAACGCTGTTCACAGTCCTCTAGTCGGTTTCTTACGAGTTCATCCGCACCTAATTCAGCGGTCATTGAATCCTGAATTATGCTTATAGAGAGGTTTGTATCCTCTTGTTCTTGCTGGAGTTGGGCTATGTGATCCAGCGCTTGGCGAAGTAGGTAGGTCATCCGGTGTTGTTCTCGTTCGAGATGTTCGAGCCTTTGTTCCTGACGGTGGAGTTGGGTGGTCAACACTGTAACAACCCCAAAATTAGGGTAAATTTAAAATTTTCCTAATTACTTGTTTACTACTGTATTTAGTATGAAATAGGACTAAGTACGATAATTACTTACTATATATGTATATAGGTGATATATATATATATATATATATATATATATATATATATATATATATATATACACATATACGATTCGTTCAAATCGTATGAGATTACAAAAATACAAAATATGAACGTTGGTGACAACTTTTAAAAATAATGTGGATTTATCCAAACAAACATTATTTACTTTAATATATTACGAAAATATATTACACGTTATACGTTTTGTTTAAAACGTGACTTTACAGTACAAAAATGCGCGAGACGCGCCCGACACACGAAATACACTTAAGTTATATTTTATAACTTCATAATAAGTATTTTGATAAAATACTTCGGCTAAAAATATCGCGATTACACGCGTACGGTTAACACGTTTAGAAACGTTACACAATTCGAATAAACGCACAATTCGCGACCGATGACCAAACGAAATCTCGAATATTATCTTAGTAACTTAAAATGTGTTATTTGAGTAAAACTTTTATTTAAAATATCGGGTTTTAAATCGTTAACAAAACGTATTATATAAAACGTTATACGATTAATTAAAACGTAAAACGACCGGGTAAACGAGCACCGCACTTAACGTAACTTTGGGGAAACAATTTAAACATCACATGGGTGGGACCCACTCGATTTTATGCAGAAAATCTGCATAAGTATGGGTTCCCATACCCATTCCCACCCCTTTTGTTGCCTACTACTCCACTCCACACCCCATACTCACTTCACTCTTTCATTTCACTCAATACACCCTCTCTACTCTCTCTCCCTCTCTTCCCCACGAAATCATAGCCACCACCACCATCCACCATCAGCCACCATTTCATTCTTGAAGAAAAACAAAGGTAGAAGCAAGGAACCGAAGCTAGTCACCTCCACATCCTATTTCGACTCTAGATCTTTGATCTCGTTGTAAGGATCTCTTTTCCTTTGCTAGATTTACTTGGTTACTACTTATTAACATGTTTAGTTGCTTACTTAACAAAGAAATGTCCAAATCTTTGGTTAAAACTCGTTTTTAAAACACTTATGTACATACCACTTCCTGGCCAGAAAAACCGTCGCACGAAAACAACCATAACTCGAGTTGTAGGTTAAATAAACGTGTGAGACCACTTGGAAAAGTTTGGTATTTTCGTCTTGAACAAAAAGTTCTTCTTTAGCTACTTCCAGAAATACACCCATTTTCGGCTATTACTTGATCTTTGGACATAGGTCTGTTCTGGACAGAATCCGACCCCTCGACATATTTATTTTTGTTTAAAATATTAAACGGACATGTGAAAATACCATAAAATGCAGAAATGAACATTACATATAGTAGAACATGTGTGATTTTTGGTTAGACTTGAATCGGTCTAGAAGTTGGTTAAATAGAGTGTTCATCGAGTTCAAAATCTAGAAACTATAACCTTCGGCAGAAACTATAACCTTCGGCAGAAACTATAACCTTCGGCAGAAACTATAACCTTCGGCAGAAACTATAACCTTCGGCAGAAACCTTAACCTTCGGTAGAAACTATTCGGCAGAAACCATAACTTTCGGCAGAAACCTATAACTAGCAGTTTTAACTATAACAATTTAAATATGATACAACAATCAAAGTATAATAATAATAGTTGAGATTATTATTACCAAAAATTCACTAACGGGCCGTACACATCTTTCAAAAACTCAAATCTAATCAGTTAAACCAAATCATTTGGACATTACTAGCTGGATGAACAACTAGCATAGATGATATGATAAGACATCTAATCATTTTAAAACCTAGCGCGTTTAATACGCCCGGCAGGTTTTAGTCGTTGGAGACGACATCATTACTCTTGAACAACATCATTATTGCGTGTTAGCAACTCATTAGGCTCAGGTGAGTCTTACAGCCCCTACTTTACTGTTTTTAACTCAGGGGTGAGATGCATTACTTGTTTTCATAAAAACTAATAATGGCCGAGTTAACGCATAATTAGCATGACCTGCAATTATGGTGGCTCATGGCCGAGTTAACGCATGATTAGCATGACCTGAAATCATGGTGGCTCACGTTTCTTACCTGTTTTATATGAATGTTTTGAATTACATTCACTGGTGTGCTATTATTTACTGTATGTTAAGCTTCTATTATGATAGTTCGTGGAAACGCATGATTGGCATGACCTGCAATCATTACGGAGTGAACGATTTGTATGACCTACGATCGTTACTCATTACGGTTAGCAAGACCTGCAACCACCTACTTACAAAGGATTAGCATGACCTGCAATCAATACTTAAGTGAACGATTAGCATGACCTGCGATCGTTACTTACTGGCTGGCTTACGATTTACAATTACTACTTGTGTGTTCAAACTGTTTCCTTACTTACAAACCTGTGAGATTCACCAACCTTTTTGGTTGACCATTTTAGTAATGCTTCTTAGGTACACAACATCAGTAGGGATGCCCAGCAGGATAAGCTTACCTAGCTCGAGTCGCATGCATTTACAAGCTTGGAGATTTACATACATTACTTTTGTACTTACTGTTATGTATTAGAATCTCTAGGAATTTATACGAAACTCGAGCTTGTATTTTGAACTACTTATATATTAATGTAATAACTTTTCGAACGTCTCATTTAGAGTCGTTCACTGTATCCTTTGTGCTTGTGATTATTGATTAGTAACACCCAAAAACTCGCTTCCGCAAACTGTTAAATTTGGGGGTGTTACAGATTGGTATCAGAGCCTAAGGTTATAGTGAACTAGGTTGCATTTAGTGGGCCTAGACTATGACCGTTAGGCAGTATTCCTCATTAGGTATAACTGGTTCAGGAATTACAGCATACAAGTTTAATTTAACATAGCCTGATCAACTATGTACAATTAAATGAAGATGATGTGAGTTCTGAAAGGGGTTATGTTGAACCGGAATACATTAGCTGACTCTGACCCCGAGAGAACCGGGACTTTTACTTGATTGTGCTAGACACACACTAGGCGGTTATGAGTTATATATAAATGCATAGGCCTCTTTTCCCCGATACAATACTCTCTCTCGACCACTGCGAAATTCATTTTTCAAATTTCACCAAACAAACGACAACTCGATTCTCGTCGTTCCACCCTTACTTAACTTTTATGTTTCAATTATAACAATCCTACTACTTTTGTTAAACTATCCACGTATCAACTTTTGGCGTAATTTCTTTGTACGAAACCGATCATCACGATCATAATTCTTGCTCAAACCTTCACATGTTCTTTATTTGTTGTTTCAAGGAACATGCCTCCTAGACGACAAATCACACTTACTGAAGCCGAAGTTGCGGGTATTATTGCCCGTAGTGTGGCTCAAGCCTTAGCTGTCCGGGCAACCACTCCTGGTAGCGAAGATACGGCTAACAATACACCTCCACCTAAAACCTGCACCTACAAGGACTTCCAAAACTGCAAACCCTTGAGCTTTGCAGGTACTGAAGGAGTAATCGGTCTAATACGATGGATCGAGAAGATAGAATCAGTATTCCTTATCTGCAACTGCGTTGAGGACGACAAGGTCAAGTTCGCAGCCAGCACATTTTCTGACACTGCCCTTACCTGGTGGAACACCTATGCGCAAACTGTGAGCGTTGCCGATGCTTACAAAATACAGTGGGATGAACTGAAGAATATGCTGAGGGGCGAGTACTGCCCAAGAGATGAACTGAAACAACTGGAGATAGAATTCTGGAATCACAAGATGCAGGGAAATGACATCACCGGTTACACCAACCGCTTCCACCAACTGGCCCTTCTCTGCCCAACTATGGTTGATCCTGAGTACAAAAGGATCGAAAAATATGTCGATGGACTCCCTGAACGACTCCAAGATCTGGTGACTTCATCTAAACCAGGAACTATCCAGAGCGCCATTCGCATGGCCCATGAGTTAACGGCCAACTCTGTCCGCCGTGGCTCGACTTCAACCCCACCTGCAAATAACAAACGCAAATGGGAAGTAAGTCCCAACTCATCCAACCCGACTTCTGATAAAAAGCCTGCAACTGTCAATGCCAATGACTCGAAGGCTTACAAGGGGAGCAAACCTTACTGTTCCAAATGCGGGTTACACCATGATGGCTCCTGTCCCTGCACTAACTGCAAGAAATTTGGGCATTTGGCCCAAGACTGCCAAACCAACACTACTGGTACCAACACCAGTGCACCCAAAACCTGCTATGAGTGCAACGGTACCGGGCATTTCAGGAAGGATTGCCCAAAACTGAAACTCCGAACCAACCACACAAGGAGTAGAGCTTATGTAATCAACGCTAGGGAGGATGACCCGAACCCGAGACTCTGTGATTTACTCAACCCGGGTACGCACATTTCTGGATTACCCGAACTGTTTCACAACTTATGTATATTGCCTTGTGTTCTATGTACTTTCTTAGATCCTAAGTACCCAATAGGATTAAGAAACAACCGACTACTACTTCGAACAAATTTCGGGACGAAATTCTCCTAACAAGGGGAGAATGTAACAACCCCAAAATTAGGGTAAATTTAAAATTTTCCTAATTACTTGTTTACTACTGTATTTAGTATGAAATAGGACTAAGTACGATAATTACTTACTATATATGTATATAGGTGATATATATATATACACATATACGATTCGTTCAAATCGTATGAGATTACAAAAATACAAAATATGAACGTTGGTGACAACTTTTAAAAATAATGTGGATTTATCCAAACAAACATTATTTACTTTAATATATTACGAAAATATATTACACGTTATACGTTTTGTTTAAAACGTGACTTTACAGTACAAAAATGCGCGAGACGCGCCCGACACACGAAATACACTTAAGTTATATTTTATAACTTCATAATAAGTATTTTGATAAAATACTTCGGCTAAAAATATCGCGATTACACGCGTACGGTTAACACGTTTAGAAACGTTACACAATTCGAATAAACGCACAATTCGCGACCGATGACCAAACGAAATCTCGAATATTATCTTAGTAACTTAAAATGTGTTATTTGAGTAAAACTTTTATTTAAAATATCGGGTTTTAAATCGTTAACAAAACGTATTATATAAAACGTTATACGATTAATTAAAACGTAAAACGACCGGGTAAACGAGCACCGCACTTAACGTAACTTTGGGGAAACAATTTAAACATCACATGGGTGGGACCCACTCGATTTTATGCAGAAAATCTGCATAAGTATGGGTTCCCATACCCATTCCCACCCCTTTTGTTGCCTACTACTCCACTCCACACCCCATACTCACTTCACTCTTTCATTTCACTCAATACACCCTCTCTACTCTCTCTCCCTCTCTTCCCCACGAAATCATAGCCACCACCACCATCCACCATCAGCCACCATTTCATTCTTGAAGAAAAACAAAGGTAGAAGCAAGGAACCGAAGCTAGTCACCTCCACATCCTATTTCGACTCTAGATCTTTGATCTCGTTGTAAGGATCTCTTTTCCTTTGCTAGATTTACTTGGTTACTACTTATTAACATGTTTAGTTGCTTACTTAACAAAGAAATGTCCAAATCTTTGGTTAAAACTCGTTTTTAAAACACTTATGTACATACCACTTCCTGGCCAGAAAAACCGTCGCACGAAAACAACCATAACTCGAGTTGTAGGTTAAATAAACGTGTGAGACCACTTGGAAAAGTTTGGTATTTTCGTCTTGAACAAAAAGTTCTTCTTTAGCTACTTCCAGAAATACACCCATTTTCGGCTATTACTTGATCTTTGGACATAGGTCTGTTCTGGACAGAATCCGACCCCTCGACATATTTATTTTTGTTTAAAATATTAAACGGACATGTGAAAATACCATAAAATGCAGAAATGAACATTACATATAGTAGAACATGTGTGATTTTTGGTTAGACTTGAATCGGTCTAGAAGTTGGTTAAATAGAGTGTTCATCGAGTTCAAAATCTAGAAACTATAACCTTCGGCAGAAACTATAACCTTCGGCAGAAACTATAACCTTCGGCAGAAACTATAACCTTCGGCAGAAACTATAACCTTCGGCAGAAACTATAACCTTCGGCAGAAACCTTAACCTTCGGTAGAAACTATTCGGCAGAAACCATAACTTTCGGCAGAAACCTATAACTAGCAGTTTTAACTATAACAATTTAAATATGATATAACAATCAAAGTATAATAATAATAGTTGAGATTATTATTACCAAAAATTCACTAACGGGCCGTACACATCTTTCAAAAACTCAAATCTAATCAGTTAAACCAAATCATTTGGACATTACTAGTTGGATGAACAACTAGCATAGATGATATGATAAGACATCTAATCATTTTAAAACCTTGCGCGTTTAATACGCCCGGCAGGTTTTAGTCGTTGGAGACGACATCATTACTCTTGAACAACATCATTATTGCGTGTTAGCAACTCATTAGGCTCAGGTGAGTCTTACAGCCCCTACTTTACTATTTTTAACTCAGGGGTGAGATGCATTACTTGTTTTCATAAAAACTAATAATGGCCGAGTTAACGCATAATTAGCATGACCTGCAATTATGGTGGCTCATGGCCGAGTTAACGCATGATTAGCATGACCTGAAATCATGGTGGCTCACGTTTCTTACCTGTTTTATATGAATGTTTTGAATTACATTCACTGGTGTGCTATTATTTACTGTATGTTAAGCTTCTATTATGATAGTTCGTGGAAACGCATGATTGGCATGACCTGCAATCATTACGGAGTGAACGATTTGTATGACCTACGATCGTTACTCATTACGGTTAGCAAGACCTGCAACCACCTACTTACAAAGGATTAGCATGACCTGCAATCAATACTTAAGTGAACGATTAGCATGACCTGCGATCGTTACTTACTGGCTGGCTTACGATTTACAATTACTACTTGTGTGTTCAAACTGTTTACTTACTTACAAACCTGTGAGATTCACCAACCTTTTTGGTTGACCGTTTTAGTAATGCTTCTTAGGTACACAACATCAGTAGGGATGCCCAGCAGGATAAGCTTACCTAGCTCGAGTCGCATGCATTTACAAGCTTGGAGATTTACATACATTACTTTTGTACTTACTGTTATGTATTAGAATCTCTAGGAATTTATACGAAACTCGAGCTTGTATTTTGAACTACTTATATATTAATGTAATAACTTTTCGAACGTCTCATTTAGAGTCGTTCACTGTATCTTTTGTGCTTGTGATTATTGATTATTAACACCCAAAAACTCGCTTCCGCAAACTGTTAAATTTGGGGGTGTTACAAACACTGGCACCGTGAGATGTGCCGAGTTCTGAAAGTTATGAACAGGATAGGGGCTGGTTCGAGGTGACCTTGTGTTCCTCCTGGCTACACGTGGGTTTCGTGACCCATGTGGGTGAGAGTGTGACGGATTAGGTGGTGTGTTTGCCATTCCTGTGGCAGAGTGTAAGTAAGACGAGGCTAATATATATAGGCATATAATATCCAGCCTAAAGTCTAGCACGTATCAAGTAATGGTCCGGTTCTCTCGTGGTCAGAGTCAACTAACGCATTCCTGTTCGACACAACCATTTCAGACCTCACATCATCTTTCCTTAATTGTACATAGTTGATCAGGCTATGTTAAATTAAAGTCGTATGATGTAATTCCTGAACCAATCATGCCTAGTTAGGGAATACTGCCTAATGGTCATAGTCTAGGCCCACTAAATGCAACCTAGTTCACTATAACCTTAGGCTCTGATACCAATCTGTAACACCCCCAAATTTAGTGATTTGCGGAAGCATACTTGGGTGTTACTAATCAATATACAAAGCACAAGATATACGGCAAACGACCTCTAAATGAGACGTTTTGTAAAATAATTACATTTCATAATTAAATCGTTTGAAATCATATAGTTTTCTTTACAAAAATATGTAAGCCTAGAGTCCGCGTATGTGGCGGGAGATTCTATTACATAACCATAGTTACAAAAGATAATGCCAAAGAATCTCCGTTAAATGCAGTTTGGAAATCATGCGACTCTAGCTAGTAATCCCGGAGTGATCCTACTCCGTAAGTGTACCTGAGAATACATGCTAAAATGGGTCAACCAAAAGGTTGGTGAATCTCACAGGTTTGTCAGTAAATAATCAGTTTGAACACAAGATTTCATCAGTAGTGCCCGTAGGCGTATATCAAGTATTTGCAAATCTCGCAAAAGTAAAGTCATCAAGTTATACCGTTGCCATGAGGCTCATAATCGAAGCTTAACCCGTAAATAATCAGTTGCTCCCGTGACATGCTCGAAATTGAGCAAGCATAAGTAACGAAATAATAGTCACCCGTTTCTACGTGTAATTCAGTACGTGGTAGCGCTACTACCCCGGGCAGGGAGGGTCATTTCCCTAATGGATCCATTAACTACTGTTCGCGCTTAAGACCATAACTAACGATATATGATGGAGAGACTTCAGTAAGTAGTGAATAACTTATGCAATTCCGTTTGGTATAGAAATCAGTTTAGTACTTGTGTTCAGGAAAAATAAGTAGCATGTATCTCCCCCAATAAGATAAAACAGTAAAAGTGGGGCCGTAAGACTCACCTGAGTCTTTGCAAGTACGTTTATATCAATAAACGAGTAAGTAATATCAACCGCAGGTTCTCCGAACCCGTAACCTTCAAATGCCTAAACATATAAAGTTAAGTAAGTAGATGTCTCGCAAGACCATCTAGGCTAGTTGTTTACACAACTCATTATGTCCAAGTGTTTGTTTAGTAATCCGTTTGTAGTTTGAAAACAAATATGGCCCGTTGGTGACGGTTTGTAATAATGATTCAAAGTGTTATCATTATATGTATCGTTGAATCAGGTTTCGTTATTTGTAAGTGTTCAACACTTAGTGTGAAATGTATTTACAACATTTAATGACGGGGGTCCGGGGGCAGCGCCCCTGGTAGCGAGGTCCAAGGGGCTGCAGCCCCTGGCGGGGTCCAAGGGGCAGAGCCCCTGGCTGGGGTCGAGCTGCCAGGTCAGCTTGGAAAATTTTTATTTCTACTATATTGCTTTGACGGAAAACGCATCCGGATCCGAATTTGGGTAAAATCGGGTGTTAAAATCTTGGTTCCGACACTTAGTAAAAATCTGAGTTTTCAAGGTTCTGGTTTGTGCGACGTCGAATGCGACGTTGCAAGCGACGTAAGGTGCGACGTGGGCATGTACGTCGCATGATGCGACCTTCGCAAATCAATGCGACGTAGGGGGTGGCGTCGCTAATGCGACGTTGGTTCGGTTTGCGACGTTAAAGTCTACGTCGCCATGTATGACCTCCGCAAATTAATGCGACGTAAGGGGCTGCGTCGCTAGTGCGACGTTGAGATTTTTGTGCGACGTAGGCCGCGACGTAGGCCGCGACGTCGCAGAGGCCCCTGGCCAGGTGCGACGTAGCGGTCTGATGGCCGGAAATTTAGTCGAAAACGAGTTTCCCGGTTTCCGTTGGGTCCAAATCTTTTACCCAACCCAAAAATGGACATAATAAGCCTATTTAAACCATAAACTAGTAAAAATGATCAAAAACGAGAGATGTCGGGATTTGTCGGAAACTTACAAAGTGTCGGATTGAAAATCCGAAAAGATAGGAAGGTAGATCGTGTTGCGGTGGTCGTTTTCTTCCAAAGAGATGATGAGATCCAAGGTCGTTTAGTATGTTTATTTGTCGTTTTTGTGAGGTTGTGGGTTTTGTGGTTAGTTGGTGGATTTGAGAGAAAAGGGTGAGAGAGAGAGAGAGAGAGAGAGAAAAATGAAATGAGAAGAAAAGGTGGAGAATGGGAGGTTATCTCCCATTTTCGCTCCGCGTTCTCGCTCCGGGTGGTGTTCGTTTGCTCCGTCGTTTAAACGTTAAATAATTATTTTATATATTAATTGGTACATTTTAAAATACAATTTATTACGCGATATTCTATTTAAATATTTTACAGTTTAATTTATATTTGAGTTATAAAATGTACGTTAATTTATTTAGTTGCGCGTTCTAACATTTTAAATTGTGTAACTTTCTGATTGTACAACACGAATGAATACGAAATATTATTATAATAATATTTTTGACATAACAATGTTACTTAATAAAATTGGTCACCAACGTCCGTATTAAATTGAATCGAAATACATTCGATTTAAATTGTGTACGATTTAACCAAATCGCATTTTCATATATATTCAACAATATATACAATTCGATACATAAATTAGCCTAACACCGAACTAATTACATTTATTAACAAAGAATTAGGCACTAATTCTAGTCCTAATTTGCCGGTTGTTACAAATAGGTATCGTTCTAGGTCCAGGCGGTGTAAGAGACTCAATATGCCAGTCTCTTGTCAGCGGTGTATGAGGTTGAGACAAAGCTTGCGTAAGCAAGTTTGCCGCAAATCTAGCTCCTTTATTCGTCGGAAATTTTGCCGCACGAACTAGATCAGCAACCTCATGCTGAAGCGGTACAGATATTTGTTCAGAAACCACCGGTGTATCCTTCTCCACCTGTGGTGTATCTTGAGCAACTGTATACAGAATTAACTGTCTCAGTTTAACTCCTGATAAACAACAAGTTAAGATTATTTAACTTCATAAGAAAAACTAACCTTCTCTAATAGTCAACGTCCTCGGACGTTTCATCAATGGAGTAAGAGTCTCCTCAGCATCCAAATCATGAACAATGAAATCTGGATCTGGTTCATTGACTTTACGCTTGAGCTTCAGCTTCTGAGCAGGATCAACCTCAAGCCTTGATCGTTGCTCAGTCATTCCAGCCGGAATACTCGTGGACAGATCAACAAGATCATCCTCGGTATCACTGGAATCGTCAGTTGAATGTCCATCATACTTGCCAGATGGACCAACTGGTTCCTAAATATATTTACCATTTATGATTAACATAAAACTCTATCAAACTAGATAAATATATATTTAAGATTATTCAGCTTTAATACCTTAGCAGATAAAACTGCTGAACTATCAACCTGCCTTTGCTCACCCTCAGGTCTAATGACCTCTGGGTCTGCAATCTCAGCTTCCTGTATATAATGATATTCATATTTTATAATTAGTAATGTTACCTAATCAACTAAATATCTATATCATAATCATTATATAATAATATTATGCATTTATGATTAATAAAAACAATCTATCAACTAAGCATCTATATTATTATATAAATAAAATATTACCTCAGGTGGTGCTAAATAACTATCAATATCCCGTAGCAAGGGATCAGTAGCATCATCATTCTGAACCAAAACCTCTTGCACAACTTGTGCAGCAACCTCTTGGTTCACTTGCTGATCAACCTGACCAACCTGAATAAGAACATCCTCAAGGAGCCCTTGTGGAACTTCAGGTTGAACCTCCTCAGCTGCAGGTTCAGGTACAACATCAGCAGCAGCAGCACCAGCAGGAACAACATCCAACCACCCATTATTTGGCGGTGGAACGTAGTTTGGGTCAATAATATACCCAAAAAGTGGCCGTTCTTCCGGTTTCACCACTCCTTCCTTCCTAACTGTCTGCATAAACATGGCATTATATCCACGTTGATCAATGGTATTCACCACTAAAAACGGCTCAGGTATAGCCAAGTTCGGTAGACGCGCCCGAATGATAAGCATACAAAACTTCGGGTAGATCATAAATCTAGATCTAACAGAACCCGATATCTGTCTTGCAATCTCTCCAAAAATGAGATCACATAAACTGTATGGTTTATTATAAACCAGTGACAGTGCAGCCGATAATATAACAGGGCTTAACTCATCGAAGCCACCCTTCTTCGGTGCAAAAACGGTATTCATCACATGCCACAGAAACCTCCACTGTCCAAGTACCAGAGGCTTCTGAAACTGGTTCCCGCGCCTATCTCCCGTATATCCCATACGGCCGATTGCCCCCTCAATAAAGTCCATGGGCATCTCCAAATCCCCATTCTCTTGTTCTACAGTCCCTAGCTGTAATACCTCACGAAGATATCCAGCAGTAAATGCAACCGATTGACCATTAACTGTTGCCCGAATCTCTGGTGGATTGACAGATTGGTCATGCACGATATCCATCCAGAAATCGTTCAGAATAGTCTGAGAAATAGGTGGATTGGCCGTAATAGCATATCTAATACGCGACCGTGCAAGAAAGCGAAGAATATCAGCCACCCTATCAGCCCTCTTGGCCTGTAGATTCAGATCTACTAGAATATTGTGGCTCTTATCAAATGGTCTCGCCATATCTGTATAATAAACACAAACAACAGATTAAATGCACGTGTAATAGATTTTAAACTATAACGTATTATGAATAGTAATTCATCTTACATCCTAGTTTAAATGCAAACTTATATATATATAACTCGTTACATAAATAGTCTCAAGTCGTATACATATATTAAATCAATATATATAATATACCGCTAATATAAAGTTAGGACACGCTACTCGATTACGTTTCGAATAGGTAGACTTTCGATATATATATATATACATTGTCATAGGAATTCAAAAATATACTAGTTATTACTTAAAAAGTCGTAACTCTTATAAAAACCCTTTTGTTTTTTTTTAAAAAAAATTTATAAGTTCTGGATTCACATAAGACACCTAAGCGAATCGAGTTCAACTCGTTTTGCTTATCAACTCGCTTCGCTTATCAACTCGCGATTGGTTCTGCAGCCAAGTGAACTCGCAAATCATGTCGATCCGCAGGTCAACTCGTTGGTCGATCCGCTAATCAACTCGATCCGCTAGTCAACTCGCTGCGAGTTGAATCGAAGGTTCAACTCGTTCGATGAACAGCCGTCGCGAGTTTAAACTTAAAATCGATGATTTTGTTGGTTTTAACACGATCAAACGATACATTCACGTTTATTAAAGTTCGTTTAACATTAACCCTAAGGATTCGTGTTCTAACAATCCATTAATCGTCGTGAATCGATCAAAAGATAAACCGAAACCGTAAGTTCATAAAAACTTCGATTTCGCGTTAATTAGACGGTGAAATCCATTGTATTTTACCTCAATATGTTCGCAATCTAAAGGTGAATAAAATCTACGGATCAAAAACTCGTTCTCCGCACTCATAATATCGAAATCAAACGAAAACTACGTATCGCCTCGTTTCGCCTGGAAGCGGATTCGCTAAGTTGAAGTGAACTCGCGAATGATGTGGATCCGGTGATCTGTTGACTCGTTTGACCTCCCGTTTTATACCCTGTATCCGATTCGCGAGATTTCAAGTGGATCCGCAAGTTGACTAAGTCGACTCGCAGGAATAACTAAAAACGCGAATTAAATACTTAGTATAAATTAAAAAACCATCATTTGTACAAGTCTAAAATAAAATTAGTTTTCACTTGTACTTGTTACGTTTGTTCAACTCAAAAGTATTCAGTATAATTTAATTCCGAAGGGTAAAACCTAATAAACACAAAAACTTAAATTAAACATAAACTAAAATAAGATAAAACCACAATTATGTAAACATTGGTATCAAGTACCATTTTATTAATCACTTGAGCAAAACAAAATACATAAACAACATGAATTAGAATTTATCTGCTTAGGGATCATATTAGAAAGAATAAGTAATTAAGTATATAATTAAAAGTCTAAGCAGATTGGTAGTATACATACCTCATGAAATTCAAATAAATTACTATAAAATTACAACTAAATTTATCATTTATACATTTATATTTATAAAACTATATCTTATGTACCTTTATCCACATAGCATAATTAATAAATGCATTACTCACGTAAAGTGAATATTTTAATTATAGACAGTCCAAGACGATTACCGGTATTATGATCCACATAAACAAATTATACTCAATTTTCTAAGCAAACACTTTATTGTTAGTATGAATATTATCAAGTGCTTCCTATTATATGACATACTGAAGAATTCAAGTAAAACTCATAACACTGCATCATTAAATTTCAAGGTAGTGGTTACTAAATGATGTATCTTTTCGAAACATATAACATACACTTGAATTTTAAGGTTAGACAAATATCAAACATACTTTGAATATGCTATGTTATCCAAGTCTGTACATAGTACAACAGAGAATCCCTTCTAGCATAATTCAAAATACATTTGAGAATATTAATTTAATTAAAGGTTTCAGATCTGTACTTAGTACAACAAAGTTACCAGTAATTAAGTTAATACCCATATTGCTACTATTTGTCAATTAAAAAGCATGATAACAGTGTATGGCAATACCATCATTCAACAATTAAGACTTAATGTCATACATCATAAAATAGTAAGACAAGATAATAAACAAGTAGTTAATTTACTTCTTAAGGCTTAGAAAATTTCATATAATTTGCCTACCAGTACATCATATGATGAAGCCATCTAAAGTTTTCACTAAAAATAAACAAATTATAACTTGTGGATATAGGTGTATAATCAAATAAATATAAACACATACCTGATAGAACCGCTGTAGTTCTAAAGCAACTTTATTTGAACCTACTACCATATCATACTTAGGACTTAAGCTTATTATTGTGAAGCTTATTCTCCTAATGTACTATCATTTCCCTTAATTTTTGCAGATAAAAACTTAAAAAAAAATTTCAAAGAATATTATGTTTGTATTCTTTAATGAAGGCGATTCCCCTTAGGTAACAAGCAAATGAATGCCATACGCCCCCCCCTTTTTTTTTAATGAACATAGAAATACTAACTATTACAAAAATACCCTTGGAAGACTAATCACTCTGGATTTCTCATTCCGTTTAGTTGAACCAACGTCTCAAATCTTGCTCTGTCGAACGCCTTTGTGTATAAGTCTGCTAAGTTATCCAATGATGGAACCTTAACTAACTTTATCAACTTCTTCTCAGCACAATCTCTAATAAAATGATGTCGAATATCAATATGCTTAGTTTTACTGTGCTTTACCGGATTATTGGTGATCAACATAGTAGATTCGTTATCAATCATCATAGGAGTATTGGTTATATTTAACCCGTAATCCCGCAGTTGCTGTTGAATCTAAAGTACTTGAGAGCAACAGCTGCCAGCTGCAACATACTCAGCTTCACATGTAGAAATGGCTACCGAGGTTTGCTTCTTGCACTGCCAGGATACTAATCTACCTCCTAGGAATTGACATTCTCCGGTCGTAGATTTACTATTCTGATTGCATCCTCTGTAATCCGAATCAGTATAAGCTACGAGATCTAAGTCTCCATCAATCGGATACCAAAGACCCAGCTTAGGTTTCCCTTTGAGGTAACGAAAGATTCGTTTAACAGCTTGCATATGTGACTCTTTCGGATTAGCCTGATATCTTGCGCATAAACAAACAGCAAATATTATGTCAGGCCTAGAGGCTGTTAGATACATTAGTGATCCGATCATGGCTCTATAAAGAGTTGGATCCACATCGCTATCACTCGATGTATCTGGACCTAATCCATGATTGACTGGAATTGGAGTATTGTAGACCTTACTTTCATCCATCTTAAAGCTTTCTAATAGCTCATATGTGTATTTAGATTGATGAATAAAGAATCCATCCTTCTTTTGATCAACTTGTAATCCTAAGAAGAAATTCAACTCTCCCATTGCAGACATTTCAAACCGTTTTCTCATGACTTTCTCGAATTCTTGACACATCTTTTCATCAGACGATCCAAAGATTATGTCATCAACATAAACTTGCACGAGAAGAAAGTCTTTCTTCTTCCATTTTACGAATAGTGTACTATCAATCGATCCTCTTGTAAATCCATTCTCAAGTAGATACGTTGATAGTGTTCCATACCATGCCCTAGGTGCTTGATGTAATCCATATAGAGCCTTATTCAAACGATATACTCTATCTGGATACTCAGGATCAGCAAACCCTGGCGGTTGTGAAACATACACCAATTCTTCCACTTTGTCATACAAAAAGGCACTCTTAACATCCAACTGATACACTTTTATACCAAAATATGATGCGAATGCTAAGAATAATCTAATTGCTTCTAGCCTAGCAACTGGTGCAAACACTTCATTGTAGTCAATACCTTCTTGTTGATTAAAACCTTGAACCACCAGACGAGCTTTATTGCGAGTAACGATTCCTTTATCATCTCTCTTGTACTTAAATACCCATCTAGTTCCAATTGGATATTCTCCCTTTGGTAGGTCAACCAACTCCCATACTTGCAATTTAGAGAACTGAGATAGTTCCTCTTGCATTGCTTCTACCCACGAGCTTTCTTTTAAAGCCATTTGAACATTTTTAGGCTCGACTTGTGAGATAAAGCATGAATATAGACATTGATTAGGAATCCCTGTCTCTTTCATTGCAGTATACAAGCTTTGGTATTCTAAATTTTCAGACGTACTAGCTTTTGATTGATTCCTTGTTTGAACCGGAGTATTAATATCACCGATGATGTTTTCAACGGGATGATTCTTACTCGTTCTAGTTGTAGTAACTGGTTCAACCGGTATATCATCTCCTAATTAGTACCAATCTCTTCCAATGAGGGTACATCTTCCGTACGAGCAGAAGATATCCTTAAGTGTTTCAAAGGAGTAAGTATATCATCAAACTTTGTAGAAAGATCATCAAGATCTTCTATTTCTTGAGACTTATCCTCTGAAGGTTGTTGTGACTCACTTGTAGAAGCTTTATCTGAGTCAACATTAGTCTTAATTCCAGACTGTTGAACACTTGATGTTGAAGCGGGACCAATATTCCCATCTTCAAATAATAAATGTTCAGCTATCTCTGAATCACTGACATAGTCACTAATAGGAACTTTAAATGATGCAAAAAGATCAGAATAATCAAATTGCCAATCTAATCCCTTATGAACATCAGGTGAGTAGCTCGTAACCTCAATATTATAAACTACTTCCAAACGTCCTGTGACTTTAATAAAGACTCTCTTGTTTGGAGAATTGGGCATATAACCTAGGAAAAATCCTTCGTCAGCCTTCTCACCAAATTTTGCTTGATGTCCAGTCTTTAATATGGTGCATGA
The DNA here is from genome assembly GCA_949592205.1 of Helichrysum umbraculigerum. Lineage (NCBI taxonomy): Eukaryota > Viridiplantae > Streptophyta > Magnoliopsida > Asterales > Asteraceae > Helichrysum > Helichrysum umbraculigerum. The sequence continues at coordinate 41,465,598 of CATIUR010000005.1, forward strand.
AACTCCAATGGGTTCAAACCCTTTTAAGTTTGATTTCTTATTGTTTAAGAGCTCATAACAAGTCTTGTTATGTCTCTTAATCGTAAGAACTCTATTTAGAACATAACATGCCGTATTCACTGCTTCTGCCCAAAAGATGACCGGAAGCTTTGAATCAGCAAGCATTGTTCTTGCAGCTTCAATCAACGTTCTGTTTTTCCTTTCAGCAACACCATTCTGTTGAGGTTCATAAGGTGCACTGAATTGATGTAATATCCCTTTGCTTAAGCAATAGATATTCAACGTTGAATTCTTAAATTATGTTCCATTGTCACTACGAATACGCTTCACTCTCTTTTTATAGACATTCTCTACTAGATCAAAGAACTCAATTAGAATTCCTGGAGTTTCATCCTATAACACCCCTCATTTATAATCATTTAAATATAGTAAATCGAAAGCGTAAGTCCAAATAAGTAGTAGTAGTTTACATCATTTTATCAATTAATAAAAATTTCAACCTTTCCAAAACATAATTTCTCAAAAGAGGTATTACATAAAACATGTTAAAACGTAATTTTATACAAATCCACTATCAGAGTAAAGCCTCATGGTCAAACATTCCTGCTAGCCCAACTTCTTGCCCCCCCCAGTATTCTAGCCGAAACCTGCAAGAAGTGTTATTGTGGGGGATTAGCATAAAGCTAAGTGAGTAAATCAATAATCTACAGCACAACTTAGCATAACAACTTTGTGTACATCAACTAACCTTAAGCACACACAAGTACACAATACAACTGATCAACAATGCAACAATTCAACTAATCAACAACACCATAATGAGGATCGGCAGCTCTGGGGATAACCATAAACCCGGGTGGCTCCCCAAGAACACTTATCCAATCTATCCGTATGGCCATACGGACGAGACCGATAGCTAGTGATTATCTTCAACTAACACAGGAGATGTGTTAAACTTTGGATAACCAACTAGCCCAACCAACAGTTCAACAACTCGTTGCCTCATTAACAACTGATGCCCGAAGGCCAATTAATTCAAGTGATCACGTAATCAACAAATCACATATTCAACTAGTCAACAGTATTATTACTAACAACCTAATCATCAATGCAACTACTAAGGTAATAATACGTTACTTGTTGTAACCAAACTTGTTACAACCAAGTTACGCCGAGGATTAGAGATCCACTCACCGAATACCTCAGGCATCCACTCAGTAGTCTAATATCACTGAGCCTTCTGCACATCTGAGAATACAATATAATATCACAAGTTAGTTATTTATCTCAAAATGATATTAATTACTGAATTAATCCACATTACACAAGTACTACGTTCAATACTTAAAACCATATTAACAACACTTATTAAGTATACATCACTTAACAAGCTTATAGCTTTAATTCTTAATTACATAATATTAAGTTCATGACTTTCTTTATGAACATATATCAAATTCATCAATTCTAAATTATAGCTTAGCTTATAACCATAGTTCAATCATCAACTAACCATTATAACAAGTTTACAAGCTATAAATTATAATTATTCAACTAAACCCGTCACTATTTATATGATTATACTTCAATTCTTCCTAATAATATTCCAACAACCTTTATAATTACCAATTATAGTGTGTTAACACCAAAACATCATCATATGATCAAAACCCATATACATCATAAACTCTACAACTTAATTAATTCACTTTTAGGGTAGTTTAAAGTTACTAATCATCTTATTAACACTTAGCAACACCACTTTAACTAATATCAATCTTTAATCTCGAATTATAACTACAATCTCATCAAACTCATCATATATCACATGAACACTAATCAAATTCACAAACCCTAATTCAAATCTACAAGATAACCCTTGAATCATGTTACATATAATCATTTATAAGCTCAATTAACATTAATTTAACAATTTCAAACCTCAATTTCGGATTATAATCAATAACCCCCAAAACCCCAAATTTTAGATTTATGGAAATCAAGAATTCAAGACTTACAAGCTAAGTAGAAGGATTTGAGGAAGATAATCCATGTTTTAAAAGCTTGAATTCGAATTCCATGGCTCCAATTTGATGATTTCTTCTTGTTTTGAGTTAGGGTTCTTCATGTATGTATGTATATCGTACGTATGTATATAAAAGAGGAGAAATAACAACCGACTTAACTCATGAGGCTTACCTTATAAGTATTAAACTTTATTCCCCGTATTTATTATTGTCTGGAACTTGAAAACCATTTGCGGGAAAACGTCATTTTATTTTACCGTCAACTAAGTTTTATTAAAACAACTAATAAGTTATTAGTCACAATAAATTATTTAACTCTTTTACCTATTTATTTTCAACTAGCACAACAAAATTATTTTCTGACACATTTAAATAATCATTCACAGTCAGAAAATATTAAAATACTACTAGACCCAAATACTGGGTGTTACAAATCTCTCCCCCTTAAAGAGATTTCGTCCTCGAAATCTGATCACCCTTATTCTGTCTAGAATAATTAGAACTACCTACTCACTTTCATTTCCATTCAATACTACTCTACTTCTCATACAAATAATTACTCATTACTAGATGCACACTAGATGTGTGTACCAGTTTAATCACTTATGCATACCATCACTTATGCATATCTTTAACCATATACTCACAAAATGTACCTATAAGTCAACATATACTTATATAGGTAGATATTAATGCATCAATTTACACACTACAAGTGTGTATTTCAACTGAACTCACCTAAACACATAGATTGTGTTTTACCTCTATTTAATTTATTAACACAAGATCTTATTTTCAGCACACAATGTAGCATCATCAACTGTTTAATTACAATATATACACACATCATGTATTATTCCCTTGAGCAACTTGTAAATATATACACCTATTTTCAATTCTTTCCACATGCACATATCCAGATGTACATGATCTTAACTTTTCTTCGCACATACATTGTGCGTATATCCTGTCTCTAATAAGTTAAACGACTATTTAAGTGATAGCTCATAATCAATCCTGCGTACAACCCAGAGCACATAGTCACTTAAACAATCTATCTTTGCAACAACAACAACAATTATGGTAATAAATACCGTTACTTATACATTAACAGCTACATGAAATTTATTTCGTAACTAGTAAGTTAGCTAATAGCCATATATATCTCTAGCTAACAACTTTGCTAGAATTCTTTACTTTTGGCAACTGGTTAAACTTACTACTTTACATTGGTATTTATAAACACAACTTGATTATATGAAATCCTTTACTCGGCAGAAATCCACAATCATATAATCATCAACATATAAGAATAACTAATAAGCCATATGTAGAGGTCAAATTCTATAGTTAAAATTATTATCATGTAATCAACTAACATCACGTCACACCAAATTTGGATGCTAAACAACATCTGTTAATACCAAACATCATCAATGGTATTTCTACAACACAAGATGTTGTCATTAATCACCCATCCAAAAATATTAACTCAATGTTATTCACAATCAACTGACCTCTATTTTAGTTGCAATTACATATCTCTTGTACCATAGGTACCACATTAAGCAACAACTTAATGGTTTATTACTCTTTTATTTTAGTCAATCATTGACTATCTCTCAACTACAGGTCAACATATCTTACCTGTTATTTTAAAAACAAATTTACTTTATTTGGTACTGAGTAGCCTCAACAACTCCATGTGAAATGGCATAATATAAATACGTTGGCCAGACGTCGTCATATTATGTCAGTCACACTTTATTCTCAGGCCACTTCATACCATTTATCTCCTAAGTAATTATCTTTACTCTCACATATTTCTCAACAGTAATTTCAATAATTTACACAATTATAACAACCTGTAATAGCAAGTATATTCCCAATTATTAACTTGCTACTATTTTCAACTTATCACTTTTAATGTGAACTACTCATATGATCATGTATATATTAACAATACAGACATACTACACCAATGTCTGACACGAATATATCAAGCAACTTCTTTATTACCCAATTCAATATTAAATATTATTTATACAACTTAATACTTATAGTACACTAGTACTAAACAATTCATCAATATTATATATAATATTCAACACATAATCGTCAATCTATATACCTTTAATCAAATCACAATTGAGTATTTCATGCTCAACTATTACATCAATATAAGCTCATATGCTTATTTCGTAATTTCTTAAAACGCTTAATTCAATATTTTATAATACTCTTAAGTAGTTCAATTACTTCGTCACATTTCAATTAGTCCACATAATATAGTTCACATGATTTCATATTCAATGTTTACTAACCCTTGTTAGCAACAAACAATAATACCATTTACTGGTATATTTCATACTTGAATAGCTCACCTGAGAGTAACTCATACATTATAACTTAGGTGGATCTCATAAAATAATTTTTAAGATTCCACATAATCACAGGAATGATCTCTGGGCATAAAGAAACAGAAGCCCAATACAAAACGTAAGCTAAAAGTCCGAAATAAGGTCCGAAAAACAGTAAAATGCCATTTTCGGGCCCCAAACGACCCCGAATGGCCAAAAGTTGCCTAGGCTAAGATGCTTAGCTTTGATCATTGGACCATTTTCGAGTAACCGTGTAATTTTCAGCCCAATCCGTATCTATAGAAAATTTGTCAAATTTTCCGTCGCTAAAAACACTACTAAAGTATATGGCCTTTTGGAATTTGCAAAAAATGTGTCAAATTTTGTTTTGCAAACGCGATCCGGACTAGAAGGGCTGGATCGCGTTCACCTTTAGAAAAACTTCTGTCACCGTTTTACACTTGACAACGCGATCCGGGAACTAGGGCTGGATCGCGTTCCAATGAAGGAAACGTTCTGCAACCGATTTGCACATGGAAACGCGATCCGGAAACAAGAGCGGGATCGCGTTCGTAAGACCAAAATCGACTTTGACAAATTATAACTACTGAACGCGATCCGGGCAATATGTGGGGATCGCGTTTGAGCTTATTACAGCTCAACATCAGACCTGCACCACTTTATGCAACAATCTGAAATTCAAACGAGCATATCTCTTAAACCGTAAGGAATTAGGGTTTGAAATTTTACAGGCACGCTCATATAATCAAAATGAAACTTTCCCTTTTCACACTTTTTCAAAATTCACGTTTATCGAGAAAACGGACGTACGACTCATTTTGGACCATTTTTAGCCATTTTCGTTGACACGCCATATTCCAAATGGCTTACTTTCTGATTTCAACCCTTTGCCAACTTGTTTATACATATATTTGTGGCATGTGGGCATATTCGTCACCTTCATACACCCATTCTACTATAGTTTAACTCTTTGACCCGTTTGAGTGTCCAATTGGGCACTTTTAAGAAAATAATCACATTGACTACCCAAATCATTTTCATCACCTTTTACTACTATCTTTATGACTTAAAGTCACTTTAACATTCTTTTTAATCAGACCACTACTCATTTTAACCTTTTAACCATCAAGTGACCCATTTGGGCGCTTTTAACAACCCATTTGGGTTTCAACCAATATGTTCACTAATTTAACACCCATTTTACACTTCTTTGACTTTACCAAGTCAAACAACTTCACTTCCACTATCGGTGTCACATTGCAACCTTGAAACACCAAATTCACATAAAATCATCAAATTCACAACAAGTATTCAACCATGACTTTGTCACCACTTGTCAACGCATATATAGACTAGTTGACCACTTTGACTTTCTAATTTTACATAACAACACGACTCGAAACCTATTAATGGAGAATACCAACATCCCATTAATTTCATCATATCAATTCAGTTTATCATTTATCAATTAATTCCCTAGCATGGATCTATAATCACACCTTGCATTTATCAACTTATTTTCACACTGTAGATACACTTAATTTCACATAATACAACTGTTACACCTTAGTCAACAATGTATCTACACAGTTTCAACATTTTGATCGAAATTTCCAATTTCCTTCTTAATTACTCATTAACACCTCTATCATCTTATTAACAAGCAATATTCACCAATAATTCAATTTACTTTACTAACAATCATATCATAGTAAAATAAACAGTCAAAGCTTATTAAAATTCACCAAGCTTATCGAAAATTACCTGGCATATCTAGGCCCACGAGTATTGAGGAATCATTGAGAATACCAGACGGTTCCTCATGTTCCTCCGTCTCTGCATCCAAAACAACACTATTGCATCTTGTTATAGGTTAGTACACATTCAATAACAATTTTATCATGCAACTACTAATCCCCACACCCTGGAATGTTTGACATGACACATATCAGAGTTTGGGACTGAACATCTTATAATGTACAATTCACCCAAACTCACGCTCTGATACCAACTTATAACACCCCTCATTTATAATCATTTAAATATAGTAAATCGGAAGCGTAAGTCCAAATAAGTAGTAGTAGTTTACATCATTTTATCAATTAATAAAAATTTCAACCTTTCCAAAACATAATTTCTCAAAAGAGGTATTACATAAAACATGTTAAAACGTAATTTTATATAAATCCACTATCAGAGTAAAGCCTCATGGTCAAACATTCCTGCTAGCCCAACTTCTTGCCCCCCCCAGTATTCTAGCCGAAACCTGCAAGAAGTGTTATTGTGGGGGATTAGCATAAAGCTAAGTGAGTAAATCAATAATCTACAGCACAACTTAGCATAACAACTTTGTGTACAGCAACTAACCTTAAGCACACACAAGTACACAATACAACTGATCAACAATGCAACAATTCAACTAATCAACAACACCATAATGAGGATCGGCGGCTCTGGGGATAACCATAAACCCGGGTGGCTCCCCAAGAACACTTATCCAACCTATCCGTATGGCCATACGGACGAGACCGATAGCTAGTGATTATCTTCAACTAACACAGGAGATGTGTTAAACTTTGGATAACCAACTAGCCCAACCAACAGTTCAACAACTCGTTGCCTCATTAACAACTGATGCCCGAAGGCCAATTAATTCAAGTGATCACGTAATCAACAAATCACATATTCAACTAGTCAACAGTATTATTACTAACAACCTAATCATCAATGCAACTACTAAGGTAATAATACGTTACTTGTTGTAACCAAACTTGTTACAACCAAGTTACGCCGAGGATTAGAGATCCACTCACCGAATACCTCAGGCATCCACTCAGTAGTCTAATATCACTGAGCCTTCTGCACATCTGAGAATACAATATAATATCACAAGTTAGTTATTTATCTCAAAATGATATTAATTACTGAATTAATCCACATTACACAAGTACTACGTTCAATACTTAAAACCATATTAACAACACTTATTAAGTATACATCACTTAACAAGCTTATAGCTTTAATTCTTAATTACATAATATTAAGTTCATGACTTTCTTTATGAACATATATCAAATTCATCAATTCTAAATTATAGCTTAGCTTATAACCATAGTTCAATCATCAACTAACCATTATAACAAGTTTACAAGCTATAATTCATAATTATTCAACTAAACCCATCACTATTTATATGATTATACTTCAATTCTTCCTAATAATATTCCAACAACCTTTATAATTACCAATTATAGTGTGTTAACACCAAAACATCATCATATGATCAAAACCCATATACATCATAAACTCTACAACTTAATTAATTCACTTTTAGGGTAGTTTAAAGTTACTAATCATCTTATTAACACTTAGCAACACCACTTTAACTAATATCAATCTTTAATCTCGAATTATAACTACAATCTCATCAAACTCATCATATATCACATGAACACTAATCAAATTCACAAACCCTAATTCAAATCTACAAGATAACCCTTGAATCATGTTACATATAATCATTTATAAGCTCAATTAACATTAATTTAACAATTTCAAACCTCAATTTCGGATTATAATCAATAACCCCCAAAACCCCAAATTTTAGATTTATGGAAATCAAGAATTCAAGACTTACAAGCTAAGTAGAAGGATTTGAGGAAGATAATCCATGTTTTAAAAGCTTGAATTCGAATTCCATGGCTCCAATTTGATGATTTCTTCTTGTTTTGAGTTAGGGTTCTTCATGTATGTATGTATGTATATCGTACGTATGTATATAAAAGAGGAGAAATAACAACCGACTTAACTCATGAGGCTTACCTTATAAGTATTAAACTTTATTCCCCGTATTTATTATTGTCTGGAACTTGAAAACCATTTGCGGGAAAACGTCATTTTATTTTACCGTCAACTAAGTTTTATTAAAACAACTAATAAGTTATTAGTCACAATAAATTATTTAACTCTTTTACCTATTTATTTTCAACTAGCACAACAAAATTATTTTCTGACACATTTAAATAATCATTCACAGTCAGAAAATATTAAAATACTACTAGACCCAAATACTGGGTGTTACACATCCTTTGATCCCAAAAAGAATACCCATGAGAATCTAGAATAATCATCTGTGACAACTAAACAGTACCATTTGCCACCTATACTTCTCTTGCTTATTGGGCCAAAGAGATCCATATGTAGCAATTCAAATGGCGAGGAGATAGAGTTTTCAGCCTTAGGTCTGTGTGGTTTCTTGTGCTGCTTTCCTTTCATGCAAGGAACACACTTATCCTCAGACTCGAAACGTTTTTGTGGTACACCTAGAACCAAACCATTTTTGGTTATATAATTCATCTTTCTCCAGTTCAGGTGTGCCATTCTCCTATGCCATAATAATGCGTCTGTTTCCGAAGCCTTGGATAATAAACAGGTAGATACCATTGAAGAGTTAGGAACACCCATGTTGATAGCATAGTTGTCCTTCTTCCTTGGCGCCCTCATCAATATCCATTCATCAGGAATTTTGAAACCTGGCTTCAGGACTAAGGCCTCCTTTTCATCAAAATAAACTGGATGACCTTTATCACAGACTTGGGAAACACTTACTAGGTTGTGAGTTAGTTCTTCAACATAGTTCACATCCTCAAGAGTCAAAGTTCCATTTGAAACTTTTCCTTTTCCCGAAATTACTCCTCCTTTATCTCCTGCAAAATTTACTTTTTGCTTGAGACTCTCCTTGAAGTCCTTCAGTAGACTTCTTTCTCCTATCATGTGCCTCGAGCATCCACTGTCTACATACCACCAGCTGTCCTTGTTCACAGCATGCTCCTGCACATAACACAAAACACGATCAGTTATCAAGAGGGACCCAAGCCATTACGGTCTTGGTTTGTCCCTTATCATCAACAAACTTAAGCTCTTTAAAATAACCATCCTTCCCATCAGGAGCTTTGGTTACTTTCGAAGTAGCTTGAGTTTGTGGACGATCAGCCTTAAGAGGTGAATTTGAGGATAACCTCCTAGGCACATAATTATTAGCTCTATTATGATAATTATAATTAAACTCATGTGATCGCGAAGTAGTACCACTCTCATAATGACTATGGCCTCTACTTGGAGTTCTAAACCTCGACGGTGTCACATCCCTAGACTTATGGATAACATTATCACTTTGAGTATATGGTCGTTTAGGTTTAGGTGGGGAGACACTATGTTTACCGTCTCTTTTAAGAATGTTAACAGGTTTATTACCTAACTTAGGTTTGGTATCTAACCTATCTACAGTCATACTAGAGTCGGTCTGTGTCTTTTCATCAATCACAAGCTTATGTGGTGTTTCAGGCTTTTTGTTAGGACAACACGAAGCCACGTGTCCCTTTTGGCGACACTTGAAACATGACATCTGCTTGCGTGATTTAGGAACTTTTGCATTACTACGTGGAGTCTTAGGCACTAAAGGTTCAGGTATTTGTTTCTTAGTAACCTTATCATCAGTCTTAGCATCGTTAATCACTCCACCTGATACAAACTGTATTTTGGTGAAATGAGACACCTTACCATTATCTGATGATTGGTTCTTAATAACATCCTTCTGTGCCTCTAACTTTTCAGGGTCATTAGTTACTAAAATCTCAGGATTAGCATCTGTCATTTCAGAATCTATCGAGTTACTAGTGTAATTGGCATTAAAAGGATGAGGTACATCATTGTATCCTATCCCAGTCTTGTTCTTTACACTGCGTTGAGCATCTAGCATTTTATCCATTTCTAAAGTTCTGTAGGACTCAATCTTACGATTTTGTTCTACTAACTTATGCTTCAGCTCAGCTAACTCTCTATCCCTATCAGCTATTGTTCGATTTAAGTCATCAATGTTCATATAGAGACCATCTATGATTATTGCCTTTTCATTTATGGTATCTCTAAGTGCAATCTTATCAGAACTGTCAGACTTAATCTTATTCTTAAGATCTACCTTATCTGTACTTAACCTAAGGACATCACTTTTAGCTTGTTCAAGTTCAGATATTATAGTCTTATTAGAATCATTAAAAATGCTAACTTGGGATGACAGATTCTGATTCGACACAGTTAAAATGCTTAATTGTGACTGTAGATCAGTAACTAAATAACAAACATCAGCAAGAGTAAGAATATCTAAACATACCCTTTTCTTGTCAGTTTGTACTTCAGCCATGCGTGCTACAAAGTCATCTGGACTCATATTAGCAGTTGAATCCATATAGAGCACGTCATCATCACTTGCTTTCTCATGAATCTCCGGCACCTTTATCTCAACATCAATAGGCATATAGCTATTGGACTCAGCAGCTATCTCTTGATCTTCAATCTCAGCCATGAGAGCTTCCTCAGACTGAGCTTGCCAATCATAAGATCCATCCAACTGTTTCACAACTAAGGCTTTGGAAGCTAAGGTACTTCCCGAACCTTGTTTGCTATTGCCAGTTTCAACCTTAGGTCTTTGACACTCACGAGCAAAGTGTCCATAACCTTGACAGTTGAAACACTTGATCTTGGTTTTATCAAACCCTGATCGATTTCCTACCACCTTTCTACCAGTTTTCTTCAAGAAATTTTTAACTCTCCTTGATAACATTGCAAGTTGATCCTGGAGATCTATTTCCTCAAGATAATCAGGGTCTATCTGATCATAGTCTTTATCAAACATAATCGGATCATTGATTTTACCCTGAATGTAGTTTTCATAAGAAGCAACAAAGGATGCAAGGACAGATAACTGTTGCTCTGCAGATTTCACACTCATTGGCATCTTTTGATGTCCTTGAGTTGACTTCTCAGCAGGTGTACCTTTAGATTCATTACCTGATGAGGTAAGAAGGCACACGTCATCTGTTATCATTTCACCATTTTCATCAGTATTACCCACCAAAAGTGCAGTGGTCGAGCTAGATGAAGAAGTTGAGAGATTCATTTTCCCATGATATAGCCCAGGATTCTGAACCTGATCAGAATCAGTTTCTCTCGATTTCTTTGTGAAATCATAACCTTTTAGCTTGTCAATGACCTGCTCTAAGGTCATGGTTGCATACCTTTCATCGTTGTCTTTGAGCATTACACCATACATTTCCCACTTAGATGGCAAACCCTCAATAAATTTGTCGGTTCTCTCAGTCTCAGTAGTAACAATCTCATGGTTGTCAAGCTCACTTAACAAGTGGTAGAATCTAGTAATGTAAGCATCAAGATCTTCTCCTTTTAAAGCTTTTATAACAGTAAACTATTTCTTAAGAAGATTCTTCCTGCCTGCCTTCACTTGAGGACTTCCCTCACATCTTTTCTCTAACGCTTCCCAGAGCGTTCTAGCAGTTTGAAAAGACTTGAGCTGATGGTTTATCTCCTTTGGTAAACTCATCTTAATTGCAGAATGAGATTTATTCTCCAATTCATAGTCCTTCTTTTGTTGATCGCTCATCCGGTTATAAGTAAGAGTAACAGTTGCATTATTAACCGTTTGAGTAGGTGCAGTGTATCCATTCTTGATACACATCCAGATTGACAAATCATGGAATCTACAGTAAGATTCAAATCTGTCCTTCCAGTTATAGTAATCTTCGATTTTCAACAATTTAGGTGGAACGTTTGATTTTCCCACCTCATGTTCCATCTCGATCATTCTACTAAGATCAGACATCTTAAAAACGTAAAGTAAACTGTTTCGCGAATTCAGAAGAACTCGATTCGCAAGACTCAGTTCAACTCGCAATCTCAGCTCAACTCGCAAGTCTCAGTTCGGATTGCTGTGATGTCGATTCGCAAGTGATTTCGATTCGCGAGAAATCTCAGTTCGACTCGCAAGTCTCAGTTCGACTCGCTAGTTCAACTAGGTTCGCAGGCTACGCTGAAACCCTAATCTCGACTCGCGAAACGGCTGGAAAACCCGAAAAACGAAAATTCAAGGTATTTTTACGATTCAAACAGTAAATTTCGACCGTATACTAACCCTAAAACGTCCAGAGAATGATTTTGATCGTTAATATATACTCATGCACGTATAAACGATCCGAATCACAACGCAATTATCACTAAAACTCTCGAACAATCTCGTATTTAGCCCGAAAGCTCTGATACCAGATGTAAGTCCCTAGTTCTTAGGATCGATAACTTCGTTATCTGTAGTATTAAGGTGCGGAATCCCTCAATACGATGTTATCTTACTAATAACGAGTAAGTTCGTAATTGCGTATATTAAAGCTTAACTTTAAACGATAAAACGTCAAAGCCTAGCCGTTAGGTTTGTTTTCTCTGGTTTCTTGAATTCGCAGATGAAGAATAAGAATGCAAAAGTGTTAACGATTTTCTAATTAAAATCGTTTATATATTCTGGTTTATCTCGGCTCGCATGGGCCAGCGAGTTTGGTCCAACTCGCATCCCAAGCCCACTATAGGACTCGGCTCGCCAGACAAATGTTCCCGCGAGTTCAGTTCTCATCTTGCAGCTCAACTCGCTGCGACTTGAGAACTCGACTCGCCTTGCACAAAACGTATATATTTATTTCGTATTTAATAATTCGTCAAACTTAACAAAATAATATGTTTAACGAATATTACTAACAAAACAAATATTTATTTACAAATCTAAACCAATGTACAAACGTAATAATAATTACACCAGTCCTATTTCAAGCTAGATCTGTTGTCACAATCTATGTCTCAACACATTTAGAGGTCGTTTGCTGTATATCTTGTGTTTTGTATATTGATTAGTAACACCCAAGTATGCTTCCGCAAATCATAAATTTGGGGGTGTTACAGATTGGTATCAGAGCCTAAGGTTATAGTGAACTAGGTTGCATTTAGTGGGCCTAGACTATGACCGTTAGGCAGTATTTCCTTATTAGGCATGATTGGTTCAGGAATTACAGCATACGACTTTAATTTAACATAGCCTGATCAACTATGTACAATTAAGGAAAGATGATGTGAGGTCTGAAATGGTTATGTTGAACAGGAATACGTTAGTTGACTCTGACCACGAGAGAACCGGACCATTGCTTGATACGTGCTAGACGCTAGGCTGGATATTATATACTTACATATATATTAGCCTCGTCTTACTTACACTCTGCCACAGGAATGGAAAACACACCACCCAATACGTCACGCTCTCATTCACCTGGATTACAAAACCCACGAGTAGTCAGGAGAAACACTAGGCCACCTCGAAGCAGCCCCTACCCTGTTCATAACTCTCGGAACTCGGCACACCCCACGGTGCCAGTGTTGGCTACCCAACTCCATCATCAGGAGCAAAGGCTCGAGAATCTCGAACGGGAACAACACCGAATGACCTACCTGCTTCGCCAAGCTCTTGACCGCATATCACAACTCCAGCGAGAACAAGAAGATACCAGCCTCTGTGTAAGCATAATTCAGGATTCAATGACCGCTGAATTAGGTGCAGATGAACTCATAAGAGACCGACTAGAGGAATGTGAACAGCGTTCACAGGAAGCCGAAGAGCACTCTCGAGCACTGGTACAACGACTGGTCTTGGTTGAAGACAACACCAGGCAAGCCAACAGACTTGCAGAAACCGTGGACCGCCTTGTCGTGCTGAGCGGATTAATCTGCATCAAGATTAGATTAGTCTGTAACTTGTAACCAGTTAACTACTTAATTAGGACCTATGTAATTCAACCGGATGTAACGATTCCCGGCACTTTTGTACTACTATTTGATATCGCTCAAATTATACATGTTTATCAATCGCGATATCATTATTTTTACATGTACTTAGGGTTAAAAGCATGAACTTTTGGTACTTAATTGGTTGAAAACTCATTTCAGGTTCAAATGTTGAGAAATGATGAAAAGAGAATGGAAACGGGACAAGTTTGGAGCTAAAACATGAAAGCTGGTAAAAGAGCCTTTGATCCGCCGGATCACCATGAAGATCCGCCGGATCCTAAGATGGAATTATTATATCCATAGTTGATCCGTTCCTGATCCGGCATATACTCGGGAGCTCAATCTACATGATTAAGGATCCGCCGGATCATCACCTTGATCCGCCGGATCCTAAGTAATTTTGTGCATGATCCGTCGATGATCCGGTGGATCATAACGTGGACTCGAGCAAAAGTATAAGGATCCGCCGGATCACAAGGATGATCCGCCGGATCAAGAATGCATTAATTGCGTATTTAGGTTGAACCAGAACTCGACAACGTGGGGTAAAATCGATGGATCCGCCGGATCACAAAGGGATCCGCCGGATCCTTGTCGGTGCCAATAATAAAAAGCTTACTTAATTTGTTTCCACACGGCTTTTCATTTATTGCACAACCCATTTTTCTCCATCTTTCCAACCAGAAAATATACGATCTTTTCACGCTCAACATTCTGTCGGAGAGAAAAATCACACCCGAGAGAAGAAAGTCAGAGACAAACAGCCTCCATGGAGATTTTTCATATCTCACAATTGATCTTCCTAGATTTGGTTTGGGCTATAAAAGGAAACAAAGGATTCAATCAAAGGGGCACTTCTGATTACTGGATCTTTTCTGGTAACACACTTCACCCGTATCACCACTTTCATTCAAACACCCACTTCATCCATTTCCATCTCTGGATACGGAGACCACCATTTCAGGAGTTAAAATCATTGTTTCAACCATTGAGGAAGCTAATATCACAGTCAAGCAGTTGTATTTTCACTATTTCATTTGGTAATTCTTGTTCCAATAAACTATGAATTTCTATTTGATTGATATTATTGCTATGATTATTAGTGTATTTGAGTCCATAATTATGGGCTAAACTACTTATGTTCATCTAGATTAATAACCCTAGTTGTTGGATATACTTATGTGATTAGATTGATGCGTATGATAATTTGAAGTTTATCCAAAGAACCATTTGTGTTAAGCTTTATTAATGTTTAATTCAATCAATATATGTTCCATTTAGTGACCATCTTATGTTCTTACATATATTTACTAGAAGTGACAATTAGTAATTTGTATGAAACCTCATCAAAGGATTGAATTAAACTGAATAACAAGTAATGTGGATGAATTACATTTAGTGACCATCTTGTGTAATTAATGAATAATACTTCAAGTTAGTTTGGTTAATGAATCGTGATTAAGATTTATTAATGACTTTGTATTTTAGTAATCTAAATCAAGTATTTGTCTTGAGATCACAAGGAAATCGATTTATGAAATCACATACGTTAACATCTAATCTAAGCTTTTAAATCCTTGTAAATTGGCTTGTTATAATCTAGAATTATTAAGGTGATCAAAGACCCTTGCATCTTATTCTAGATTAAGTGGTTATTTTGTGACCATCATGTAATCCAGCTAGTTAATTTACTTTTATAGCTTGTGTCTGTTATTAAAATATCCAACACTAGGGGTAAAAGATCTAGATGAACATACTTCTTTAATTTGTAACAAATCTATCTTTTAAATTTGTTTTTATTTTGATAGCATCTTCAATATTACAAATTATTGACTGCCTGTCATTAAGAGGCAAAACCCCCAATATTTATTTGTTTACTATTTTAGTCGACTATAATCAATTTCATAATCACAATAGCCTATAAAACTGTCTTGTGGACGATACTCGGAATCTTATCCTAGCTATACTACTACACGATAGGTACACTGCCTATGTGTGTAATAGCCATTATCTAGAGTAATTTCCATCTATAAATTTATAACCAGATTTCACACATCACTATTACTCTGTAATCTTTTGGAAAACCCGTACCTTGTATCCAACTTGTTAATCTAAATGGAATGTGATTGTCACTTCGTACTGTTATCGTGTATCTCATCATTTAAATTTGTGACATATCATAATTTCATGCAAATATCTTATTCCTCTTTCCTTGTTCTTTTCTTGTTCAGCATCATGCCTCCTCGCCGGCAGGTCACCCTTAGTGAAGCCGAAATTGCGGGTCTGATTGCCCGTAGTGTGGCCCAAGCCCTAGCTACCCGAACATCAACTCCTGGTAGCGAAGATACAGCTAACAATGGGCCACAACCCAAACCCTGCTCATATAAGGACTTCCAAAACTGCAAACCTTTGAGCTTCTATGGTACTGAAGGAGCGAATCTGTAACACCCCCAAATTTGATGATTTGCGGAAGCTTGATTTGGGTGTTACTAATCAATAACAAAGCACAAAGATATATAGTAAACGATTATATATGCGTCGTTTTAACAAAATATATTGATAATAGAAATGTTTACAACATTTAAAGCTTTACATAGCTCGAGTTTAAATAAAATGAGATTTCAGTACATAAGTACTTGTACAAAAATATACTAATGCAAGAAAATCTCAATCGTCTGTATGCTGACTCGAGCTAAAGTCCTGAAGCAGAAACATCCTACTGCTTGGTACCTGCGATATATGCTAAAAGGTCAGCTAAAAGCTGGTGAGCTCACAGGTTTGAAATCAGTTAATATAGTATGAACCGCAAGATTTAAATAATGAATTGCATCCAGCAATTAAATAATGAATTGCATCCAGCAATTAAATGATAGTCATCGTGTATACAGCCATGAGCACATAGTTGAGCTTAACTCGAGGGTCGGGTCCCCTATAGAGAATTCCGGGCGAGGTGCCTCCACGAATGCCTAATCCACATTCATCTTCCCAAATATTAGTACGTTCGTTTACCCGGTTAGTGCTTGCTAACCCGAACGAGGAGGGTCAATCCTATATGGTACCATATACTAATATTCACGCTACAACGTATTAACAACTATGCTGACGGAGGACTTTAAATGATTAGTTTCGAAAAACTCATGTAGTATATGAAATGTTTGTACTTGCGTTCACATGTAAAAGTTGAGTAATATATCACACCCCTGAGTAAAACAGTAAAAGAGGGGCTATGAGACTCACCTGAGTCTGAAAGCGTTTAAACAAACGTAAGTTGATTAGCCGAGTATGAAGTCCAAAGACTTGCAACCTGAGGGTGTCCACGACATGCGATGGTTATAATCATGATTGGGTATCTCAAAAGATCACCCTTGTAGTTGTTCATTCAACTATAATGTCCAAATCTCCACTATTTGGTTGATACGTTTAAGTGTTTGAAAGGTGTACGGCCCGTTGGTGACGGATTTGTAATATTAATCTCAACTAATATTATTTTGATTTCGTGGCGTTTTACTTGAAAAATGTGTTTTGATTGTGTTTTAGAAGCCGTTACGGAATCTAAGTACGGGGGTCCGGGGGCAGCGCCCCTGGTAGCGGGGTCCAAGGGGCGGCAGCCCCTTGGAAAATTTTTATTTCTACTATATTGCTTTGACGAAAAACACATCTGGAACCGAATTTGGGTAAAATTAGGTGTTAAAATTTTAGGTCTCGACACTTAGTAAAAATCTGTGTTTTCTGGTTTTTGCGACGTTGGGTGCGACGTTGGGTGCGACGTGAGTGTTTGCGTCGCATTTTGCGACGTTCGCAATTCAATGCGACGTAGGGTGCTGCGTCGCTAATGCGACGTTGGTTAAGTTGGCGACGTTAAGGTCTGCGTCGCTATGTGCGACATTCGCAAGTCAATGCGACGTAATAGGCTGCGTCGCTATATGCGACGTCGAGGATTCGTGCGACGTAAGTCGCTGTGTCGCATTTGCTCCAGGCCAAATGCGACGTACGGGATCTGATCGGAGTTTCAACTTCACATTTTCCGGCCATCGATCAGCCTAATATTTTTACCCAACCCATTTTAGGACATTACAAGGTTATACAAACAACTAGCAAGTGATAATACTTAGAAACGAGAGTTTTCGGAGTTGTGTCGGAAACTTACAAATCGCCGAAATGAAATTTTGGAAAGATAGAAAGATAGATCGTTGCGTGGTGGTCGTGAATCTCTAAAAATCTTGAAGATCCGAAGTCGTTTGATATGTTTATTTGTCGATTTTTGATGGATGGTGGAGGTGGTGGTGTTTAGAGAGAAAAGAAAGAGAGAGAAAAGAGAAAGAGAGAGGTGAGTGAGAAATGAGAGGAGGAGGAGGAGAGTTGGAGGTTATCCTCCAACTTTTCAGTCTCCGTTTCTTCGTGCGGTGTTCGTTTGCTCCGTTGTTTAAACGTTAAATAATTGTTTTACATATTATTTATAAGTTTTAAATTACAATTTATTACGCGATATTTTGTTTAAATAGTTTACAAATCAATTTATATTTGAGTTATATAATGTAAGTTTGTTTATTTAGTTTGCGCGTTTTAATATTTTATATTGTGTAAGTTCTGTTTGTACGATACGAATGAATACGAAATATTATCATAATAATATTTTTGACATAAAAGCGTTATTTAATAAAATTGGTCACCAACGTCCGTATTAAATTGAATCGAAATACATTCGATTTAAATTGCGTACGATTTAACCAAATCGTATTTTCGTATATATTCAACAATATATATAATTCGATACATTAATTAGCCTAACACAGAACTAATTACGTGTATTAACGTATGATTAGGCACTAATTACTAGTCCTAATTTGGCGGGTGTTACAGATCGGTCTGGTACGCTGGATCGAGAAAATCGAATATGTATTTCTTATCTGCAACTGTGCGGAGGGAGACAGGGTAAAGTTCTCCGCCAGTACTTTCTCAGACACCGCTCTCACCTGGTGGAACACCTATGCCCAGACTGTGGGTATCTCTAATGCTTACAAACTCCCGTGGGAGGAGTTGAAGGAGATGTTGAGGGGCGAGTACTGCCCCAGGGATGAATTGAAACAGCTGGAATTGGAATTCTGGAACCACAAAATGCAGGGTGATGACATCACCGGGTACACCAACCGTTTCCACCAACTGGCACTCCTGTGCCCATCCATGGTCGATCCCGAGTACAAGAGGATCGAGAAATATGTCGATGGACTTCCCGACAGACTGCAAGACCTGGTGACATCATCCAAACTGGGTACTATCCAGAGCGCCATTCGTATGGCCCATGAACTGACGGCAAACTCTGTCCGCCGTGGCACAACATCAACCCCATCTACAAACAACAAACGCAAATGGGAAGGAAACCCCAACTCATCCAACCAAATCACCAACAAAAAGCCTAAGTCTGTTAAGGCTTATTCATCGGGGACTACAGAAAAGAAAGGGTACGTCGGGAACAAACCCTACTGTCCCAAATGTAATCGTCATCACGACGGTTCCTGCCCTTGCACCAACTGCAAACGGTTCGGGCACCTAGCCAAGGATTGCCGAGCCATCATTCCTACCCCCAACACCAATACACCAAAGACCTGCTTTGGGTGCGGAAATTCTGGGCATTTCAAGAACAATTGCCCCAAGCTGAAAAACAACAACAACAACAAGAACAACAACAACAACAGCAACCACAACGTCCGAAGCAGAGCCTTCGTCATCAACTCAGGGGATGCCCGTCAAGACCCGAATGTGGTCTCGGGTATGTTCCTCCTCAACAACTTAACTGCCTCAATTTTATTTGATACTGGTGCTGATATGAGCTATATTTCTGATGAGTTTTGCCCCT
Source organism: Helichrysum umbraculigerum (assembly GCA_949592205.1). Lineage (NCBI taxonomy): Eukaryota > Viridiplantae > Streptophyta > Magnoliopsida > Asterales > Asteraceae > Helichrysum > Helichrysum umbraculigerum. The sequence goes on from CATIUR010000005.1 coordinate 41,485,532, forward strand.
ACTTGACATCACCCCCTCGGCCTTAGATGTTAAGTATACAGTAGAACTTGCAAATGGTAAACTCATAGAAACCGATAGTGTGATACCTAATTGCACTTTAAACCTAGCCGACGAAATCTTCTCAATCGATCTTATGCCTGTTGAACTAGGAAGTTTCGACGTCATCGTGGGTATGGACTGGTTGTCCAAGCATCGGGCCGAAATTGTTTGTCATGATAAGATCGTCCGCATCCCTCTCGCCGTCGGTAGAACCTTGATCATATAGGGGGAGACCGGTGGGTCGAGACTAAACATAATCTCCTGTTTGAAAACCCGGAAATTTCTGAGAAAGGGTTACCCAGCAATTCTCGCGCACATCACGGAGAAAAAGTCAGAGGATAAGCGACTTGAAGATGTGCCAATCGTTAGAGACTTCCTCGAAGTCTTTCCAGATGAACTACCTGGTCTACCACCACCTAGACAGGTTGAGTTCTCGATCGACCTCGTGCCGGGTGCCGCACCTGTGGCCCGAGCACGGTACCGACTAGCCCCATCCGAACTTCAGGAGCTGTCCACTCAGTTACAGGAACTTCTGGATAGAGGATTCATCAGACCGAGCTCTTCACCTTGGGGAGCTCCGGTCTTGTTTGTCAAAAAGAAAGACGGTTCATTTCGAATGTGTATTGACTACCGAGAGTTGAACAAACTAACCGTCAAGAACCGATACCCACTTCCTCGAATCTATGTTCTGTTCGATCAACTTCAAGGATCAAGCTGTTATTCAAAGATTGATCTTCGATCAGGTTATCATCAATTGCGTGTTCGCGATACCGACATCCCAAAAACCGCATTCAGAACCCGTTACGGGCATTACGAATTTCAAGTGATGTCATTCGGTCTAACCAACGCACCGGCTGTATTCATGGACCTTATGAATCGGGTGTGCAAGCCTTATCTCGACAAGTATGTCATTGTCTTCATCGATGACATCCTCATATACTCACAAAACGAACAAGAACACGCACAACACCTCAGAACCATCCTAGAACTACTTAGACACGAGGAGCTTTACGCCAAATTCTCTAAGTGTGAGTTCTGGATAAAAACCGTTCAATTCCTTGGACACGTGATTGATAGTCAGGGAATTCATGTAGACCCATCAAAAATCGAGGCCATCAAGAACTGGCAAGCGCCAACCACTCCCACCGAGGTACGCCAATTCTTGGGATTGGCGGGGTATTATTGCCGATTCATCGAGAACTTCTCAAAAATAGCCTTGCCACTCACAACACTGACTCAGAAAGACAAAAAGTTCGATTGGACTGATAAACAAGAGTCAGCATTTCAGCTGTTGAAACTAAAGCTTTGCAGTGCACCCATTCTATCCTTACCCGAAGGCACCGATGACTTTGTGGTATACTGCGATGCTTCTCACCAAGGTCTCGGTTGCGTGTTGATGCAATGAGACAAGGTCATTGCTTACGCCTCCCGACAACTAAAAGTCCACGAGAAAAACTATACGACCCACGACCTCGAGTTAGGGGCCGTGGTATTCGCCCTCAAAATCTGGAGACATTACCTTTATGGTACCCGAAGTACCGTGTTCACCGACCACAAAAGTCTTCAACACATCTTTAACCAAAAAGATCTTAACATGAGACAACGTAGGTGGGTTGAATTACTCACCGATTACGATTGTGAGATCAAATATCATCCAGGCAAGGCAAACGTGGTTGCCGATGCTCTCAGTCGTAAGGAACGTACAAAACCACTTCGAGTCCGAGCCCTCAGTATGACCATTCACAACGATTTGAATATTCAGATTCTCACCGCTCAACTCGAAGCTTTCAAACCCGATAATGTCAAAAACGAGGCCTTACGAGGCATGGATAAACAGTTCGAAATCAGACCTAATGGAGTTAGGTACTTCTCTAACCGAATCTAGTTGCCTAGTTTCGGGAATCTGCGGGACTTGGTGATGGATGAAGCTCACAAGTCCAAATATTCTATCCACCCGGGATCCGATAAAATGTATCACGGGATCAAAGAGTTTTATTGGTGGCCGAACATGAAAGTTGAAATCGCCACGTACGTTAGCAAGTGTCTTACTTGTTCAAAAGTCAAAGCCGAATACCAGAAACCTTCCGGCTTACTCCAACAACCCGACATTCCTGAATGGAAATGGGAACAGATTGCCATGGATTTCATAACCAAACTTCCTAAGTCGTTGAGCGGTTGCGATACCATTTGGGTGATCGTCGATCGTCTCACCAAATCAGCTCATTTCTTGGCAATCAGAGAAACCGATAAAATGGAACGCCTCACACAAATCTACATCAAAGAAATCGTTTGCCAACACGGTGTCCCTATCTCGATTATCTCTTACAGGGATGCTCATTTCACATCTCGCTTCTGGCAATCACTCCATAAATCACTGGGTACCCGTCTCGATATGAGTACCGCGTACCACCCTCAGACCGATGGCCAGAGCGAACGAACTATTCAGACACTGGAAGATATGCTACGAGCCTGAGTAGTTGATTTTGGAACAAATTGGGAAAGACATCTACCGTTGTGCGAGTTTTCGTACAATAACAGTTATCACGCCAGCATCAAAGCTGCACCTTTTGAGGCACTGTACGGTCGTAAGTGCCGATCACCGATCTGTTGGACTGAAGTGGGAGATAGTCAACTCACTGGTCCTGAACACATACACGAAACCACCGAGAAAATTGTTGAAATCTAAAACCGACTCAAGGCCGCTCGAGACCGTCAGAAAAGTTACGCTGATGTTAGACGCAAACCACTCGAGTTCCAAGTTGGGGATCGAGTACTCTTGAAAGTATCGCCTTGGAAAGGCATAATCCGGTTCGGTAAACGCGGGAAATTAAATCCCAGGTACATTGGGCCTTTTGAGATCCTCGAACGGATTGGCCCCATGGCATATCGATTGCAGCTGCCACCCGAACTCAGCAGTGTGCACCCTACCTTTCACATTTCTAACTTAAAGAAATGTCTGTCTGACGAGACACTTATCATACCACTTGACGAGATTCGCATCGATGACAAACTTCATTTCGTTGAGGAACCCACCGAAATCATAGACCGTGAGGTCAAACAACTAAAGCAGAGTCGTATTCCCATCGTAAAAGTCAGGTGGAATTTAGACGTGGTCCTGAATTCACTTGGGAACGGGAAGACCAAATGCGACTCAAGTATCCCCACTTATTCACTGATTCTACCCCGAACGCGACTTCGACTTAAATTTCGGGACCAAATTCTTTTAACAGGGGGAGAATGTAACAACCGCCAAATTAGGACTAGTAATTAGTGCCTAATTCTCTATTAATACATGTAATTAGTTTCATGTTAGGCTAATTAATGTATCAAATTATGTATTGGTGAATATATACAGTTACGCGATTTGATTTGATCGTACACAGTTTTAAAATGGAATGTAATTCGATTCAGAAAATACGGACGTTGGTGAAACATTTTAATATAAACATGAACCATTATTTTAAAAACACTATGACATTCGGAATCACCTTTTAATAACGCGACTTAAAAACAAAATACATAAATTTATTTAAAGATTTGACAAACAATTCAATTAAATCAATTAGCAAATATTCGTATTTTTAAATGAATAATTACGCGAAAAATAAATATTTAACGCTTAAACAACGGAGAAAACGAACACTGCGCGGAGCACGGAATGGGGACTGTGAGGTGAGGCTTTCACCTACACCCCACCTCCCTCCTTCTTTTCTTCCTCATTTCTTTCTTTCCCTTTTCTCTCTCTTCTCTTTTGCTCTCAACTCCATCCACCACCATCACCATAAAATCGCTAAATAACACCACGAAACATCGTCGGATCATACCACTCCTTTGGAGAAAAGTGACCACGACAACACGATCTACCTTCCTATCTTTTCGGATTTCTCATCCGACATTTTGTAAGTTTCCGACAAAACCCGAAACTCTCCATTTTTACTCATTTTGACGTTTTTATGGTTTATATATGCTTAAAATGTCCAAAAATGGGTTGGGTAAAAGATTTGGACCAAACGGAAGTCGTTCGGCCGATTTTCCGGCCACCGGAACCATATCAGTCGCCGACGTCGCATCTGGCTTGGCCCGATTGCGACATCAGCTACAACGTCGCAAAAATCATTCATGACGTTTCACATAGCGACGTCGATACCAACGTCGCAATAAGTGATCAGCGTCGCACTTAGCGACGCAAGCCCTTACGTCGCAGAAATTAACAAAGTCACATATAGCGAAGCTACGCATAACGTCGCATTAAATTGCGAAAGTCGCACATAGCGACGCCATGCTCAACGTCGCAGTCAGGATCTGTGACGTCGCATCCAACGTCGCATAAAACAGAATCCTGAAAACTCATATTTTTACTAAGTGTCGGAACCAAGATTTTACCACCTAATTTTACTCCAAATTCAAATTTCGGATACGTTTTCACTAAAGGAAAGTGGTAGGAATAAAAATTTTCCAAGCTGACTTGGCAGCTCGACCCCAACCAGGGGCTCTGCCCCTTGGACCTCGCCAGGGGCTGCCGCCCCTTGGACCCCGCTACCAGGGGCGCTGCCCCCGGACCCCCGTCATTAGATGTTGTAAATATTTTTCACACTAAGTGTCGAACACTTACAAATAACGAAACCTGATTCAGCGAAACATATAATGATAACACTTTGGACTGTTATTACAAACCGTCAACAACGGGTCAAACATGTTTTCTAAAGACAAACGATTACGAATACTTAAACCAACATCGGGCATACTAGTTGTGTACAACTAAACGAAACGTCTTGCGAGACACATACTTACATAACCTTACGTGTTTAGGCATTTGAAGGTTACGGGTTCGGAGAACCTACTTGCTTTACTTACTACTTGATATTTGCTACTGCTTACTACTCGGCTCAGGTGAGTCTTACAGCCCCACTTTTACTGTTTTACATACGGGGTGAGATACATTGCTACTACTTTTCCTTGAACACAAGTACGAAAACTGTTTACTATACCAAACGGAATTGCATGAGTTGTTTACTATTTACAGAAGTCTCTCCATCATATATCGTTAGTTATGGACTTAAGCGCGAATACTAGTTAATGGATCCATTAGGGAAATGACCCTCCCCGCCCGGGGTAGTAGCGCTACCACGAACCGTTCTGTATAAACGGGCGACTATTATTCGTTACTTATGCTTGCTTAGTTACGAGCATGTCACGGGAGCAAATTATTACTTACAGGTTAAGCTTCGATTATGAGCCTCATGGCAACGGTATAACTTATTTACTTTACATTTGCTGGATTTGCAAATACTTGATTTATGCCTGCGGGCACTACTGATGAAATCTTGTGTTCAAAAACTGATATTACTTACAAACCTGTGAGATTCACCAACATTCGTGTTGACCTTTTAGCATGTATTCTCAGGTACCCAGACGGAGTAGGATTTCTCCAGGACATAGCTAGAGTCGCATGATTTCAACTAAATTGCATTAACGGAGATTCTCAGCATTATCTTTTGTACATTTTGATTATGTAATAGAATCTCCCGCTACACGCGTGGACTCTAGGGAACCACATTTTATATATGAAAACTTTGAGTTTTCAAACATTTATTTCATATGAAATCGTTTTACAACGTCTCATTTAGAGGTCGTTTGCTGTATATCTTGTGCTTTGTATATTGATTAGTAGCAGCCAAGTATGCTTCCGCAAATCATAAATTTGGGGGTGTTACAATCCACTCCTCGGGTCTAGTTGTATTTTAATATTTTCTGACTTTTAATTATTAATTAGTGTGTCAGAAAATAGTTCAGGGCTGTTATTTGAAAATAATGGGTAAAAGAATCGAATAATTTATTGTGAATAATAAATTATTAACTGTTTTAAATTAATTCAGTTGACGGTAAAATAAATAGTTTTTCCTCGCAAATGGTTTTTTTAGTTCCAGACAATGATAAGTACGGGGAAAGAAATTTGGACAATTATGTAATAGACTCAGACTTTGAGTCGGTGTTTGTTTCAAATATATCCATACATACATACGTACGTACAGTATATTCACACATATATCCATGAAACCCTAATCAAACCTAAATCACCAAATTACTAGTGAAATCATTCACTGTTTTTCATGATCTTGGTCTGGCCGTACGTATCAAACCACAGGGACGATTCTAAACTTTTGAAACAAGTCTTGAAATGAAATTGAAGCTGTAGAACTGTGAATTAAGCTTCAATAACGTGATTAAATCATTCCTTGATCATCCTAATCATGTTGTAAGTATCAATTTCTTGATTCTTTATAAACCTAGAAATGTGTTTTTGTGTAAATGATGAAATTAGGATGGTTAATATGAAATTGAAGCTTGTAATACTTGTAGAATTGAGATTTGATGCTTAATTCATGATTATGATCTAAGTCTAACATTTGATTGAAGAAATTGATTATGTGTTCTTGAGACTAATGATGAATTTGATGATTATAATGGGTTATAAGATAAAATTAGCATTTTTATGGCTAAGAACACTTAATTGGTAATTAAAGATGATTGTGTGAACTTAATTGTTAAGTATTCATTAAACCTAGTATTATGGTTTTGATGAATTCTTGATAATTGAGGCTAATAACCTTAGTAATGGTTTGATCATGCTATTTGGTGATAAGTAAAGTGATTAAAGTGATGTTGTGATCATAATAATCATAACTTGATAAATGATAGTGATTGGTTAACTATGAAGTTTATAGTTACTAAATGTATTGAATATTAATAATGAGTTTGAAACAGAGACACTGATATGATATAATGATTAGAGTGAAAACTCATTGAGATTTAGATTATGAACCATGTGATATAATAATTAACATGAGTTAATGATTATGAATGAGTTACTAACTCATTTTGTTTAATTATAATCTCAGATATGGAGAAAGACTCAGTGACATTAGACTACTGAGTGGACGACTGAGGTATTCGGTGAGTGGATCTATAACCTCAGTGTGATTTAGTTGTAACATGTTTGGTTACAACGAGTAACGTATTATTACTGTTTTTGTTTTCCATTATGATTATGGTTAGTAGTAATAATACTATTGATAGACTGTTTAGTCTGATATGTTGACCTAATTGAATATGTGATCACTTGGTATTTGGCCTTCGGGCATTCATTGTATTGAGGTCAACCTGATAGTTGGGTTTGGTTACTATTGTAATACGACAGAAATTTCCTTATACTCATCGTTAATAGGAAATTAGGTCGTATGAGATTAGTACTAAACTATCGGTCTCATCCGTTATGGCCATACGGATATGTACGGTAAGTATTCTTGGCTGAAGGTTTCCCCAAGAATCACCGATCCTCATTGTATTGAGATGTTATCTCAATGATATTGTGTGATACTGGTTGTGTGTTCTTGGCTGAGGGTTTCCCCAGGAACCATTGATTTACTGTGATGTTTTGTTTACGATTATTTATTGTAAACAAAGTTGTTATGCTAAGTTGGACTGTGTTTATTGATTTCCTCACTTAGCGTTATGCTAACCCCACTACAGTCCTTCCTGCAGGTTATAATTGAGGGGACATATTGGGCTGGGCAGGAAGTTCTTGGAAACGATGGAATGTTTGACAACCGAAGTATACTCTGATATATTTTGATTTGATAAGAAAATGGTGAATTTATATAACACCTCATTATGGTATTATTATGGTTGTAATAGATTGATAAAATGTGGTGTGTTAAGTTTTGAAAACAACTTATGTACTTTTATATGTTTTAAATTTACGCTTCCGAGTCAAGAATCATTATTATAATGGTTCAGTAAATGAGGGGTGTTATAAGTTGGTATCAGAGCATAAGTTTGGATGAATTGTACATTGTAAGATGTTCAATCCCAAATTTTGATATGTGTCAAGTCAAACATTCCAGTGGGTGTGGGATTAGTTGTTTTATGAGAATGTGGTTATTGAATGTGTACTAACCTATAACAAGATGCAAGCGTGTTGTTTTGGTTGCAGAGACAGAGGAACATGAGGAACCGACTGGTATTCTCAATGATTCCTCAATACTCGTGGGCTTACGTGTATCAGGTACTTCCCGTTAAGCTTGAATTATTTACTTTGCTATGAAATGATTAGTAGTGAAGTAAATTGAGTCAAACTGATATGATTCCCCGTTATGAGTCATTGGTGATTATTACTTGTTAATGTGATGCTATGGATATTAGTTGAGATGTTTAGCATCATGAGTAGTTCATAATGAACTAGAAATGAATTGTGTAGACACCTTGTTGAATAAAGTGTAACAGTTATATTAATTGGACTTAAGTGTGTCTACAAAGTGAAAATAAAGTATAAATCATTGTGTGATTATGATTTGATAAATGCAAGGTGTAGTTATGAATCCTTGCTAGAAATTTAATTGCTACATGATAAATTGAATCAATATGACCCCTTATGGTGAAATTGATGAGATATTGGTATATCGCAATCAATAGTTTTGGAGTCATGTTGTTATTTAATCTAGAAAGTGTCCATTGATTGGAATGTGTTCCTTTGACTAGGAAAATCAAGGTTGAAATGGGTAGAGTCAAATTGTGTAATGACTATATTATAAAGTGATAAATGTGGCTTGATGTTTGTGTGTAGTATTGATCATGATTTTGGTTGAATTATGATCTATATGTCAAAAGTGGTATGTTGAGTTAAATATGTCGTCTCGACATGTTATCCATGACATGGAGTTGATAAAGATTGGAATTGGTATTAATGTAGTTAATACAGTTGAATTTGGTAAAGGTGCCCAACAAATGGACAAACTCTCTATATAGCATTGATATATTAACTTTTATACTGTAAGTATTTAACATTTTACCCGCAAACCTAACTCGACCCACATCGCAATCCCTAATAATAATAATTGAAAGTTAATTAAAATTAAAAAACAAATATCTAATATAACTATAAAATGCTTCCAGTTATGAATTTGACGTTGTATAAACTAATATAATAATTTATACTCTTTTGTTTCAAATCAAATGGGCAAATTTTTTATATTTAATTACTTGAAGTCACTTTAAATGTTTAAGTGTTGAATAACATATCTAACAGAATAGTATATAAATTTTAAGTATTCTTCTTTTTTATAGTTTAAAAATTTGGTAGTAAATTCTTTATAGATTAGTATAAATGATAAAAGATATAGAAGATTGAAGTGACATATATTTAAAAAATATATATGACTTTTCATTAGTAGTTATATTAAAATAATCTTAAGATACATTTAAATATTCATTAATGTGTCATATAAGTTATGAAAAAGATATATTTATGGGTTTACATTTGTAACCAAAAATTAATTATTAGATATTAATATGTATAATAAATTACATTTAATTTAATTTAAGTGTTAAAAATTGAATGAGGACATTAAATGTTGATTATTCTAATAGGATTTTAATTGATTGTTTATTTAAAGAGTAGGGGCAATTTAAACTTTTTGTCACCTCATCTCCACTATTTAGGTAATCATGATTTTCAACTTAAGATCAATGGTTCACATTTAATTGTTTAAATCATTTAATGGTTGAGATTAAATTAGATTACCTAATTAACACTTTCTTTTAATATATAAAGAAGATTTACGTGGTTTGCATCAGTGTTACTATAAATATAGGTCTAATAATTACGTTTCATTATATGACGAGAACCAAGACAAAAAGAGACCTATTATATTAAAAGCTGGAAAAAACGAGATACACGTGCAGTAATATTTCCATCAACGAGCAACTTCAATAGGCTGTCTAAATACCAGGGGCGGACCTACGTTATAGGAACCGGTGTCATGTGACACCAGTCAATTAAGCTGGCTTAGTGTAAAATTAGTTGAAATATTAGTGGTTTTCTGAAGGTGCTACCACTCATAATTAGGTGATACACCTCACCGTTTAAACAAACTTAATTAACTATTAATTGAAGTGAGCTTCAATTTTTTTGTGACACCAGTAAGAAAATTTTCTGGGTCCAAAATTTTCTAGGTCCGCCTCTACTAAATACGTGCTTATATTCGCTCACATTCTACTCATATTTGAGCCTGCAAACACATAAGTCACCAGCTTGCAACCTTTTAAAACACGATGGTTTTAACATATGTGCTCCCACCTATAAATTTTGTTAGCATAATTAATTAGTTTATCGTATTTTTTATAGTAGTTTGAAGGATGTGATGATCAAATTCATTTCTTAAAAAACTATCGGTCGTAGTCATAATCCTCCCTCCCTCCTGGGCCGTGCATGCACGGCTAAAGAGTTCCCTAGTATTTTATTATACTAGCATAATACTCGCGCTATGCAGCGGAGTTTAATATGTTTATTATAAATAAACAATAACTTAATGACAGTCATGTATTATTTTTGTTATTCACTGATGCATTGCCCGTAATTGTGAGTTGATATTCGTAGTTTCCTTTTATGTATAGTTCGAGATTCAATATATAGTTGGTGAAAATTGAAAAGTGAAAATAATAGGGTTATATTGTAAAATGTGAATTATAAACTAAATAAATATGGTAATGTTGAGTCTTATTTTTTTTAGTTCGAGATTCAATATATAGTTAGTGAAAATTGAAAAGTGAAAATAATAGGGTTATATTGTAAAATGTGAATTATAAACTAAATAAATATGGTAATGTTGAGTCTTATTTTTTTTAAGAGTTTTCTAAAAATAAAACTCTAAGATGCATTATAAGTAACTAGAAGACACCCGCGCTAAGCGGCGGAATTTGAAATATATAATATCGTTAGTTAACTAATCGTTATATGCTCATTTAATATTAATAATTTTTGTTATAGCAAAAGAATTTGGTAATGGTTAGTATGTGATAGAAGAAGGAAATCAAACTATTTTAGAATCATATAATTCAAATATGAAAGGTATATCAATTTGTTAATTATGCAATTAATGTTTATAGTTGTAATATTTCTTTGAGTTGATAAAAGGGTGTAATAGGAATTTTGAATCTTTAAATTTTAAATTTTGCGAGGAAAAGGTGTAAACCTGGGTGTTAGATTATACGGAGTAGATTATAGATTATAGATATAGGAAATAACAACAATAATAAGAATAACGATCCAATGCATTCCTGGTGGGAATCAATCTCCAATGCCCGTTCTCGTATCCATCTCTTATCCACGCTCTTTCCCAATCCCCAATCCGAAGATCCTAACCCGATCTCATCACTCGCTGATTCCGATTCACCCGCACAATCTCTCCTATCATCTTTCACCGCGTACGACGCCGTTTCATCCTCTCTTACATCCTCACCGCTCTCCGGCTCCGGCGAGGATCCACTATGCAATTGGCTATACGACACTTTCCTTTCATCAGATCCAGATCTCCGCCTAGTGGTCCTCTCCTTCATTCCTCTAATCGCCGGCTTTTATCTATCTAGAATTCACTCAATCTCCGCTGTAACTCCATCGCTTGCCGGATTCGAAGCTGTATTGTTAGCGTTATACTCGTCCGAAACTAAATCACGCGCTGGTAAGCCAGTTTTGATTTCGATTCCAGATCTATCACAACCGTCACTTTATCATTCACCTAGGGTTAGTAATAGTAGTACGAGTAATGGCAGTAGTAAGAAAAAACCTAATTCGGCGAAAATAAACCCTAATTCTGGATCGGAACCTTCACGGCCGTCGATCGGAGTTTTATCACCTGCGTTAGAGCCGCAGACGGCGATTAAGTCTACGAAACGAGGTACGATTGTAGGAGTTGCCTTAGATTGTTATTATAAACAGATATCACAAATGCCGAGCTGGTCAAAGCTCGATTTCTGTAAATTTGCTGCGGATTTTGCCGGACAGGATTGTGCTTGCAAGTCTGAGTTTGATCAGAATTCTGAGGTTACGAGCTTTGAGAATGGAATCGTGGAGGACACTATCGAAATTGAACGGAATGTTGTGGAGGAAATGAAGAATTTGGAGATTGAGGACCTTGATTCGGAAGATGTTGGTGGCCGTGGAGGAACTAAAGGGACTAGAGTATTGATTCCATGGGAGTTGCTTCAACCGATGTTGAGGATTTTAGGGCATTGTTTATTGGGACCGTTGAATTCTAATGATGTGAAAGATGGTGCGTCATTAGCTGTGAGGTGTTTGTATGCTAGAGCCTCACATGATTTAGTTCCTCAAGCGATCTTAGCTACTCGAAGTTTGATTCAGCTTGATAAGAGAGCTTGTGAGGCTGCTGCAACGGCTGCAGCATCAGCTGCTATTACAGTGGGGTCTAATACTAATACACCAAGTAAGGCTAAGAAACCAGAAATTCTTCTGGTTTCAAAGTGATGGCAGAGTATGTATTCCATCTCAATTTTGGAAATTTATTTTATGTTATTTTGATAATATAGTGTTTGCTGTTGATGTAGGGGGTAGAGTTATACGCTTTGTAATTGGTAACTATATTTATAATTTGTCAGCTAAACGTGTAGATGCAAGAAATTGTTTGTGTTATTTACTTTTTGTTTCTTATGAGATTGCATTCAGTCTGTGTGGTTTGTTTGAAGGCAAGGCATGTTGATTTTGGAAGTGCAGGGTGCATAAATAGAACTAGGGGCTTGTGTAGGTCTAGCTTATAGCTCGTACTTATGCTGCCATTCAGTTTTCGGCCTTGTGTAGGTGTAGCTTGAATAGCCTTAACTCAAACTCTAGCCAAGTCTTGAAATCCTATAATTGCAGGGTACTTGGTCTCTAACCCTTGATATGTTTTGATCTTTTGTATGGGAGAGATTGTGAGGCAAAAAGATGCCACTGTAATCTATGTAGATGTTGAGCTTTGTGGATGGTACTTTGCGTATTGATAATAACCGTCTTGTATATCATATTGCTTTCACAGATTACGTTCCTACTAGATTAAGAAATCAATAGAAGTTGCTTGAAATACTCATGCCATTACTGGTGCTTTTCAAATAATATGTGGATATTAGACCCATGTGACTCATTCCTTTTTACAAGCTGATGATATTAACAACCTAGACTGCAATGCTTTTGCTGCATTTAGCCTTAATAGTTTTGTCATACTGTTCGTATGTACTTTTTGTGGATATTTGAACATTTAATCCCTTTTACATGAAGTACATGAAGTACATGTTAGCCTGTTTGGTCACATGCCCCTGCACGAACATTATACCTTCTCTTTGCCATAAATTATATAAGGAAATGACGTATTCACGTTGATAACAGATGATTTAGTTGTTTAGTTCTGAGTTTTTTTTTGTATTGTAGAGTTCTGTTCATTGTGTACTGCAGTCATTGATTCTGTATAATTACAAAAGAATTGTTACCATTTTGCTGTTAAAGAGCTACTTTTGATACCTTAAAGTTAAGTATGGGCTCTAATTAGGGGATAGATGTCTACCAATTTTATATAAAGAAGCTCTTTTTTACTGTGGTAATATCAAAAGATTACATCTCAGCTGTGAATAGTCTGAGACTGTAGCAACCTTAGAAAATTACCCCTTATTTCCCTCCCTCCCTCCCATTCGGTAGCCTCACATACCTCTGGCTCACTTTCATTCTCTTCCATTTTCTCATAATCTACATCTCTCTAATGTAAGAAAACCATGGTAAGTGTCTTTCATAGATGTGTGACGAACCTTAAATCTTAAGCGTTTTTAGTTATGTTTATTAACTATCGAATCTGTAATTCTAACTCCATAAGTGTTGTTCTTTCTTTTTGCTGGAAAAATTTGATACTTGCCTTGTTTTGTTTTTGTTTTGTGTTTTAATTAATAAAGTTCATCATAACTCAGAAGACGTTGGTGGCTTTTAAGAGCTTTGGACTGTGGAGTTTTCAGATCTAAAGATTGTACGACACTTCTAGCTAGGTATGACTTAGCGGACAAAGGCTTTAGATGTTAGATTATGTTATCTTGCATGAGAAACGTTTACTGGGTATCTATTCATCATGTTATTGTTAATGTTCATGTTGATTACATCAAATATATTTACGGTTGTAATTACGTATATGTATTGGTAGTAAAATATGTTTGTTATTAGTATTAATTGTTTTGGTTAGTCCATATGACATTAAGTCATTAAGTTAGCATCTATATTTGTATTTCGGTGATTGAAATAGTAGTGTAAAATTAATGATAATCATATACAAAGTGTATACTTTTACGTTGGGTTGTAGCTAATTACTCCGTATTTTTCTTCGTGAAGAAGTTGTGTTTGTAGATAGTGTGAACTTAATTTTAGTCAATGGTTGATGTAATTAATGTACATATATATTGCAGTAATATTTGAGATTCTATAGAATTAAAATTAGTTTATTAATGTTATTATAGTGTTTTTAATTGTATACTGAAATCACATCTGATGATCTGAGGTAAACTTCATCAGAAGAATAAAGATTAGATATTCATGTAATATGTATTTGATCTTTAATGAGTAGTTATGTTTGTAGGGTGGGGTTCAAATGAGAATAGAAATTTGTGTGACAATGAGGGAATTAATGATATTGTGTCATGTGTACAAAGAGAATGTTTCAAATGTACAAAATCCATTTACCCCCAACATCAATTATCTTACAAACGACAAATTCAAAAATTATGAAAATTGCACCATTAAATTCAGCGTTTTCTCCTCTTCGATTTGACGTCTCTCAAGGCATACTTTCGACGAGTTTTTTTTTCATCTTTTTTGGTGGGTTTCACATTTACTAACGCATGTCTTAAAGTGTTGTGTTTAAGGTTTAGGGGTTAGGGTTTAGGGTTGAGGGTTTGGGGTTTGGTTTGGGGTTTCACCCCGAAACCCCAAACCCTAAACCCTAACCCCTAAACCTCAAACCCTAAACCCTAAACGCTTTACAAAACTCTAAACCCTAAATCATACTTAACCCTAAACCCTAAACCTTGCTAAACCCTAACCCTAGCCCTAAGCCCTAACTCTAACCACAAATCAAATGTACAACCAATCAGTAACACATGTGTTACTAATTTGTAAAACCCACCAAAAAATGGAAAAAAAAAAAGTTGTCAAAAGTATGCCTTGAGGGACGGCAAATCGAAGAGGAGAAAACGTTAAATTTTATGGTGCAATTTTCATGATTTTTCGTCTTACCGTTTGTGAGATATTTGAGTTTCAAAAATGTGGGGGAAATGGGTATTTGATGAAAATGAGTGGTTGAGATTGATTCCCCTATTCTCACTCAAAATTGATGTACTCATTTGAACTCTACTCTATGTTTCTATATATGAAATGGGAGTTGATAAATACAACTTATAATTTGATTCATACACCAAAGTCATGCTACAGTATACTCGTACTGTAGGCTTTAAGTCTTGTACATTGTGGTGTAGGGAACAAATTTAGTGTTGTATCTATCACCTCCCATCTGAAATATACGTCGTATTGCCAATCAAGCATCATATGTTTTTTCCTTTTTCTTTGAAAAAACGGCGGGATCATATTATAAAATTCACATAGATTAAACATGAAAGTTAATTACATCGACCACGTACTTCAAGTTCTTATCTTTAAGTCATAAGAATGTAACTAAAATCAGATAATATAATTCTGAAGCATATCAGATTATTCTAATTAGTAACCATTAATGTTGACCCATTTGTTTTAGATCATTATGTCCTCACTCTGATTCTTGACGAACACGAATTTTAGGCTTTTTAGCTTTTAAAATTCGAGTACTTGTCTTTTAAAAGAGGGCAGGTGTGAGTAAAAATGGTGTAGGTTTGTGCATTAGGACTGACTTGAATAGTTGAATGGGTACGTATAACATTTACCATTCATACTTGATGTTTATTGTAAAATTTCCTATAAAAATAAAATTATCTACTGACCGCGTGAATGTTATTTCTTTCCTATTTTCTTGCTTGTAGCTTATTCAGAATCTCATCATCATAATCTTATGAATTAAAGGAAAGGCACACTCATGTTGGGTTTTTTAGCCCATTCAGTGTAATTTACGTTGCAAGATAATTGTGTTACATCAACAAATACCATAGATCCCATTTGATTCCTTTTATTTGAGCTGTTTTCATTCTTACTTTGTTTAGGAAGGCAATAGCACATCACATGCTGTAATACAACCTATCATAAATATACGCACTCATTACCCTAAAGCTTGAACTCACAATCTGCCGTTTTATAGGCTTCTCTTTTCATTCTTGTAACAGCTCCTTCCGGATATTTGTCATATTTTTGAATCACAATATTTATTCACACTTAAAAAGAAACATGAATCGCCAAGGGCCGTGCTTAACACGGCTAGTTAGACTTCCTAGTAGTCAATATATGTTGACTAGTTCCCACTGAAGAAGGTTATCCATGCGTACCGTTTAACCCGTATAGTCTTTGTAGCAATAATAGTTAGCTGTCCGCTTGTATTTTTATTATTATTATTTTTTTTCAATTAGGGGATTGTTATAGAGATGGTGGCTTATCATTGTTATAAGTGTAAATGAAACTCACCTGGTATGCAGTATGCTGATGCCTGATTGTGCTTCCCTACTATCGCATGTCGACTCAATAACCAGTTTCAATGGTTAGGGATTTGACAACATACTTACTAGTTACTAATCTACTCTGATCATGCAGAATTCCTTGCATACGCGTTAGGCCAAATTCGGCATATTTCTGTTACTAGTGTGAAAGATTGTCTCACCAAAATGCATTTTAGCCCAACATAAGAGTTGAAGTGTTGGGCTAAGTACCCATCCTTCATATCATCTTGATCCGAAAGAAATTATTTTCATTTCATTATATATATAAAATACGATACTGAAAATGCATATAAAGATTTTTTTTATTTTTTGATTGTTAGATATAGAGCGTGTGCGGAAGCAAAGAATTAACCCGAACAACAATCAACCAAATAATATCGTAACGAAAGCAAGTAAATAACACAAACGATTTACGTGGAAACCCCCAATTTAATGAGAGAAAAACCACGGGCGACGACCACGAACAATCCACTATAATAATAAAGAGTACAAAACCTTCAATGGTATATATGTCAATTGAAGTATAAACAAGAATTAAATAATTCTTAATAACTCTTAAACTAGAATTGCTATAGGGATCAATTGACAAAAACAATTCGTACGATCGAATTGTCAGGAAACGAAAACGTACGTATGTATGGGTTATGCGGCAAGGAATTAAAGCAAGGAGAATTAAACGTATGGGATCATCTAGGTATATGGGCTCAATATTTATAGAAAAGTAATCCTAGACTATATATGTAGATGGAAGTAAACGTAGAGCACAAGAATGCAATCCTTTAATTTAGGTAATTAAATATCCTAAATTAATCACAATCCCTTTTGCTTTTGGGACACGTTTCCAACAATCTCCACCTTGAACCAAAAGCCATAATCTTATCGTTGTCGTCGCCGCACCCCGAAGGGTATTAAACACCAATGACACCAACTAAGTCCAAGCAATGTTTGAACTTAGTGGTGGGGAGAACTTTAGTCAACATATCAGCGGGATTGTCGTTGGTATGTATTTTATCGACAATCACTTCTCCTTTTTCAACAATACCTCGAATAAAATGATGTCTTATCTCAATATGTTTGGTCTTAGAATGAAACTTGTTGTTCTTAGTTAAGTGCACGGCACTTTGATTATCACAATAAACAACAAGTACATCTTGAGATAGACCAAGTTCATTCACCATTCCACGGAGCCATATAGCTTCTTTCACTCCCTCGGTGGTAGAAATATATTCCGCCTCAGTGGTTGACAAAGCTGCGATAGCTTGCAAAGACGAATACCAACTGATAGCAGAACCGCAATGAGAGAATATATATGATGAAAGACACTTCCTTTTGTCGAGGTCACCTCCATAATCGGAATCAACATAACCTACAACTCCGTTCGAACAAGCACGACTCTTCTCAAAAGATAAGCCAATATCACTAGACCCTTTCAAGTAACGAAGAATCCATTTAACAACTTCCCAATGCGCCTTACCCGGATTATGCATGTATCTACTCACCACACTAACGGCATGCGCCAAATCAGGTCGGGTGCACACCATAGCGTACATCAAACTACCAACTGCACTAGAATATGGGATAAGAGACATATGTTTCTTGTCTTCCTCGGATATAGGGCATTGATGAGATGACAGCTTAAAATGTGGTGCTAACGGAGTAGCAACAGGTTTGCAATTACTCATGTTAAACCTTTCAAGCACTTTAAGAATATAATCAGTTTGAGATAAAGTAAGTTTACCCGCTTTACGATCTCGTTGAATTTCCATGCCTAAAATCTTCTTAGCAGCTCCCAAATCTTTCATCTCAAATTCGATACTAAGTTGATTTTTCAACTCCATAATGTGGACTTTATTATGTGCCGCAAGTAACATATCGTCCACGTAAAGTACCAAATAAAGAAAAGATCCATCCGGAAATTTTCGGAAATAAACACACTCATCATAGCTACAACGATTATAGCCATGACTTATCATGAAGGTGTCAAACCTTTTATACCACTGTCGAGGTGATTGCTTTAAACCGTAGAGTGACTTCTTTAATTTGCAAACGTAGTCTTCCTTTCCAGGAACTTCAAAACCCTCGGGTTGTCGGATGTAAATTTCTTCTTCAAGATGACCATGAAGAAAAGCAGTTTTCACGTCCATCTGTTCCAGCTCTAAATCTTGCAAAGCAACAATAGAAAGTAAAAGTCTAATAGAAGTATGACGAACAACGGGGGAGAATACCTCATTAAAATCAATACCCTCACGTTGATCAAAACCACGAACCACAAATCGTGCTTTGTACCTCTTACTTTCAACCCCGGGAATTCCATCTTTAATCTTGAACAACCACTTGCAGCTTATCACTCTCTTATCCTTAGGAAGTTTAACCAACTCCCATGTATCATTCTTGTGCAAACTTTCGACCTCTTCTTGCATAGCTACAATCCATTTATCACTTTCATGACTTGAGATTGCCTCGGAGTAACTTTTAGGCTCGCCATTTTCAATATAAGTTGCAGCAGCAAAGGCATAGGCAACCAAGTCACATTCATAATCCTCAAATCTCGGAGGTTTATGAATTTGCCGCCTTTCACGATCCCGAGCCAAGAGATACTCGGTTTGAGGCTGAATTTGTGGACTAGTAGGTACGGTGCCATCAACTTGAGTTTCAACATCGACTTCAAACTCCACCTTACCCATTGTACTATCATCAACAGTACCAGAATTATGAGATGACATGTGATCTTTGGATGGATTCAAGATAACGTCTTCATTAAAGGTTACATCTCTACTATGGATGATCTTACGATACTTAGGATCGGGGCACCAAACACGATAACCTTTAACCCCGGATCCGTAACCCAAGAAAATGCATTTAACGGCACGAGGAGCTAACTTTCCCTCATTTACATGGACATAAACGGGACATCCAAAAATTCTGAGATGAGAATAATCAACAGAATTACCTGACCATAATATTTCCGGAATATTGCCATCAAGAGACTTGTGTGGAGTACGATTTATCAAATATGTTGCGGTTGTTGCAGCTTCAACCCAAAAATCCTTCTCTAGTTTGGCATGAGAAAGCATACATCGTACTTTCTCCATTATGGTCCTATTCATTCTTTCCGCAACGCCGTTTTGTTGCGGTGTCCTAACAAGTGTGTGGTGTCGGGCAATGCCTTCTTTTCGACATAAAGCATTAAAATTTTCACCACAAAACTCAAGACCATGGTCGGTCCTCAACTTCTTGATCTTTCGTTCGGTTTGGTTTTCGATCAAGACTTTCCACTCCTTAAAAGTGGGAAACACCTCATCCTTGTGCTTCAAGAAAAACGCCCAGACTTTACGAGAATAGTCATCAATAATAGTCAACATATATCGTTTACCTCCTCGAGAGGTAACAGGAGACGGCCCCCATAGATCCGAATGGATGTAGTCAAGAGTACCCTTGGTTCTATGGATACCAGACGAAAAGCTGACCTTTTTCTGCTTACCAAACACACAATGTTCACAGAACTCAAGGTTGCACGAATTCTTTAAGAGACCTTTCTTAGCTAGAATATTCATGCCCTTCTCACCCATGTGACCTAAGCGATAATGCCAAAGTTTAGAATCATCCGAGTGAGATTTTGATGTGGCAACTGTAGCAGTACCAACAACTGTAGTTCCTTGTAGTACATATAAACCAAGAGATTGAATTGCCTTCATCGACACCAAAGCTCCTTTGGATATTTTCATAACTCCATCTTGACCCGAGTATTTGTATCCATTTGCCTCGAGAGTACTTAGAGATAAAAGATTTCTTTTTAAGTCAGGAACATGTCGAACCCCAGTGACTGTCCTAACAACACCATCATGCATCTTGATCTGAATATTACCCTTCCCGATAACTGGACAAACAGTATGATTCCCCATATACACATTGCCACCATTAAAAGATTCATAAGCAGCAAACCAACTTCGATGGGGTGTCATGTGGAAGGTACAACCAGAGTCAATTATCCAATCATCTTTGGATCTTTCGGTGTCGATAGCCAAGTATACGTCACCATCAGACTCCACCTCAGCAACAGCTACCTCGACGGATTTATCGGGTTTCTTGTCATCATTCCCTTTACCTTCTCTCTCTAATTTGTTCTTCAACTTGTAACAATCAGAAACAATGTGCCCAACTTTCTTGCAATACTTGCAAGTCTTGTTTGAATATTTGCCACGAGATTGTGACTGATGTTTCTTTTTGTTATTACTACTCTCGCCTCGTTCAGAATGTCGACCTCTTGCAACCAATCCTTCACCACTTTCCGGTTCGGCATCATCATCATACTTTTGCTTGGACAACAAGGCAGACTTAACATCATCAAATGATAATGTATCATGGTTACCATACAACATGATTTCCTTAAAGTGTTTATAAGACGCGGGCAAAGAGATAACCAATAATACCGCCTTATCCTCGTCATCAATATCAACGTCTAGATTCTCCAAGTCAATGAGAATACTATTAAATTCATCTAGATGATCTTGAATGGGTGTGCCCGGTTTCATACGAAAAGTGTAGAGACGATCTTTCAAACGAAGCTTGTTTGCAAGACTCTTTGTCATGTAGAGAGATTCCAACTTAAGCCATAAACTAGCCGCGGTTTTCTCATGTATAACCTCGCGGAGAACTTCTCGAGTAAGAAACAATTGGATTGTGGCGAGAGCTTTCTCGTCTAATTCTTCCCAATCGGCATCCGACATGCCTGCCGGTTTGTGAGCCACGCCCCTAAGGGCTTTCTTGTACCCGTGATGCGTTAGTATCGCTTGCATGTGAACTTTCCAAATAGCAAAACTAATCTTGCCATCAAACTTATCAATATCAAATTTGGTGACCATTGTGACGTGGCTCTGATACCACTTGTTAGATATAGAGCGTGTGCGGAAGCAAAGAATTAACCCGAACAACAATCAACCAAATAATATCGTAACGAAAGCAAGTAAATAACACAAACGATTTACGTGGAAACCCCCAATTTAATGAGAGAAAAACCACGGGCGACGACCACGAACAATCCACTATAATAATAAAGAGTACAAAACCTTCAATGGTATATATGCCAATTGAAGTATAAACAAGAATTAAATAATTCTTAATAACTCTTAAACTAGAATAGCTATAGGGATTAATTGACAAAAACAATTCGTACGATCGAATTGTCAGGAAACGAAAACGTACGTATGTATGGGTTATGCGGCAAGGAATTAAAGCAAGGAGAATTAAACGTATGGGATCATCTAGGTATATGGGCTCAATATTTATAGAAAAGTAATCCTAGACTATATATGTAGATGGAAGTAAATGTAGAGCACAAGAATGCAATCCTTTAATTTAGGTAATTAAATATCCTAAATTAATCACAATCCCTTTTGCTTTTGGGACACGTTTCCAATATTGATAATATATGAATACACGGAACTAGATAAAAGATTTGAGTTCACTTGCAATGCTAAGGACGATATCACCAAAGACCACCTAAGATGAAACTTTGCCTATGGCATCTTATTTGAGAAGTGGAGGGCGAGAGTGGAAGATGGTGCCTATGCCATAGGCACCTGTCTTAGCCTAAAACAAAAGTAAATACTCCGTAGTAAGATAAACTTACAATAGTGAGATGTGGTTAACTCGTGAGAGTTAGCACTACACAGGTAGTTGTGACTGACATCGCTAGTGTTGTCCCATGCCACGACAAGTGGTCTAACATAGTTATCTCACAAGAAATGATAGTATGGTCTATTGATTTATAATATTTCTAAATATGTAATCACCCCTGTTCCCCGTTAGTTATAACACCACTCACTATGGAGCGTCGGCTTGGGGCGTCGGAACAAGCGACGGAACCTACGCCATAGGCATGGGAGGTCAGTTCCGAACCGTCGGTGGATTCCATCACTTTCGCGACGGTATTTGAGAAAGAAAGGGTTTGTGGAATGTGAGTAACGGTATTAAAAAAAAAGGATAAAAAAAATGACAGTTGGGAGCATATAACGGCTAAAAAATAATAATAATTCCAAACTCAATACTATATATATACACATATCCATACCCATTTTTCATACACTCTCCGTACCCATTTTTCATCCACTTTTTCATACACTTTCCAAAAAAAAAAATACACTTGAAAATTATAATGTCGTCATCCGATTCCGATAAAGAAGATTTGAATGCCGTCATGGCCGTCCGCAATCCGATCGCTAGGCTAAATAATCTCGACGCAGAAGGTTCGGATTCGGATTCGGACGAGGATACCGAATTTACATTTCGTATTCCACAAACAAGACGTTATTTACCTAGAGATCGGGTGGGTGTCGGCCAACGATTATATTAAGACTACTTTGCCGAGCGCTCGACATTCCCTCTAGATTATTTTCGGCGTCGGTTTCGGATGAGTCGCCCATTGTTTATCCGTATATGTCAAGGTATGTTATCGTACTCTCGCCTTCCATTACCCTCTTACTTTGCTTTTTTTCATCAAGGTCGAGACGCAACCGGTAAAGCTGGTTTTAATGTTTTCCAAAAAGTCACGTCTTCCTTACGCCAATTGGCATACAGTTGTGCCGCCGACGCATTTGATGAATATTTACATATGGGTCAACAAACAGCGTACGATTGTTTGGACAACTTTTGTAAATGTATTTTTCATCTATATTCAAATGAGTATTTAAGAAGGCCAACACTCCAAGATGTGCAACGTTTACATCAACGTCATGCGGAGTTACATGGTTTTCCGGGTATGCTGGGAAGTATCGATTGCATGCACTGGGCTTGGAGAAATTGCCCAATAGCATGGCAAGGTCAATACACTCGAGGTAATCACGGCTATCCAACAATCATGCTCGAAGCCATTGCCTCTTACGAGTTGTGGATTTGGCACGCTTTCTTTGGGCCTGCGGGATCGAGCAACGACCTCAACGTTCTTAATGAATCTGATTTATTCCAAGACTTACTACAAGATAGAGCTCCTGAAGTTGTGTTCAATATTGCTGGTCAACAATTCAACAAAGGGTATTATCTCGGCGATGGAATATATCCAGAATGGGCAACGGTTGTGAAGTGGTTTAAGCATCCGATATCAGAAGCCGAGTTGAGGTTCAAGAGATACCAAGAATCTCCAAGGAAAGATGTGGAACGGGCATTCGGAGTGCTTCAAGGCCGTTGGCAAATCATCAAAAACCCTGCTAGACCATATAGTGTCAAAAATTCGGCGAATCATGTATTGTTGTGTAATTTTACACAACATGATAAACGAAGACAATGGACCAAATATGTGTTCACTTGAGGAAGACTATACGGCAAACCCGGATAATATGCCTCAGCGATCGTGGGAAGAAAGAGTTGAAACGCAAATACGTATGGATAAGGAATTACGCGACCGTGTCGTGCATCATCGACTCCATGAAGCTCTCATCGCACACATTTCGACCCTCCCACCAAATTTCCGATCGCGTTAGCTACTTGTATTTTTTTAATAAATGTATTTTTTTTCAATAATTGTAATTTTTTTAGGATTTGTAATGTTTTATTTTTATTTAATGTAAAGTTTTTAATTTTAATGAAAATATTTTATTTAAGTTCGTGTTTTAAATTAATAAAGAAATTAGTGTGTGGGACCCAGAAAAAAGAGAAATGATATTAAGTGATGTTCACTGTAGGCAGTGCAGTATCAGTTTATGTCAGTTTTGAAAAAAAACCTTATGTGACGCTGATGTGGCACAAACTGATGCGTCAGTTTGTGTCACCTGTTGGGAGGGGTCTAATCGTCTTTGAACAATAATAATTTGAAAACAAAAGAGTTTGGCCTCATAAGATTTGTTAATATGATTTGTGATTTCTCAAAGATATTTGAGCATACGCTGTGGGGGGTGGGGAATTTTCGCCGTTCAACGACGAGAACGACGACAGACGGCGTTCAGTCGCACCGTCTCGGCGTTCTGGTCGGCGTTCAGGCTCCAACGTCTAGATTCAGACGCTGTCCGACGCTGCGTTCTCTTTTTTTTTTTTTTTTTCTTTTTTCTTATTTTTTTTTTCTAACGGTTAGATTTTGAAAAAAAAAATATATAGCCGTTAAACGGCAGTTTTTTCTAAAAAAAAAACTCTCAAACACACTTTCACATATACAATTCAAACAATCTCATCTTTCTCTCAATTTCAATACAAAATCCAAATACATTTCACACAACAAAATGTCATCTGATTCATCCTCCGATGACGAAACCACGTACAAACTTCTCATGCTTGCTCGTAATTATCGCGATGAAGTTTTAATTCCTCAAGAACATGCCGAAAAGTTCCACGGCTCGTTGACGTCGTTTCATACCTCGTGACCGAGTCACGACAAAGCAAACGTTACTAAACGATTACTTTGTCGAAAATGCAAAATATCCGCATAAATATTTCAAACGTCGATTTCGAATGAGTCGTTTATTCCTCAAAATTTGTGAGGATATTAGCTCTTACTTCGTCGAACCACTTCCCGATTATTTTTTGTGGTTTTGTCAACGATCCGATGCACGTGGTGTACCGGGTTTTACTCGTCTTCAAAAAGTCACTTCTGCGCTTCGTCAATTGGTGTACGGTACAGCTCCGGATGCCTTTGATGAATACTTGCAAATGTCGGAAAGAGTTTCGCGTGAGACTTTACAAAATTTCACAAGGTGCGTTAATGATTTATACTCAAATGTGTACATGAGAGAACCATCACATGAAGACATACATCATTTGTATGATAAACATCACGAGCTTCATGGTTTTCGCGGCATGCTTGGTAGCATAGATCGTATGCATTGGGCTTGGACGCAATGTCCAAATGCATGGAAAGGGCAGTACACCCGAGGCGATCATTGGTATCCGACGATTATACTTGAAGCTGTCGCCTCGTACGACATGTGGATATGGCATGCATACTTTGGGGTTGCGGGTTCCAACAATGACTTAAATGTTCTTAATAAGTCTCCTTTGTTTAGAAATTTGCTAAATGACACCGCTCCCCAAGTTCCATATACAGTGGTCGATATGGATTACGATAGAGGGTACTATCTTGCCGATGGGATATACCCGTCATGGTCTGCTTTCGTGAAGGGATTTTCAAGCCAGATTGATCAAAAGAGGGTTTATTTCAGTAGGAAATAAACGGCCGCCCGAAAGGATGTTGAGCGCACTTTTGATGTTTTACAAGGAAGGTGGCATATACTACAACAACCAGCAAGAGCTTATAGTGTAAACGCTATAAAACGAATCAAGTATGTTTGTATCATATTGCATAACATAATAATTGAAGACAACGGTTTCAACATTGCTGAGAATAAAGAATATTATGTACCTGTTGGAAACATACAAGGTTCTTGGATCGATAGGTGTAACACATACGAGAGGAAAACAAAGGAACTACGTGATTGGTAGATGCACGAAGGACTTCGAGCCGACCTTGTGGAACATCTTTGGATGTATCGTGAACAAAGGTGGAATGAAGCGCACGCTTCGGGATCAGGAACGGGAGCTGGAGATTATTGATTTTACTTGTATTGCATATTTAAATTTTAGGACTTTTTAAATTATTTCTTTAACTTATGCATTTTTAATTTTTAAGACTTGTAATTTTTTTTTTGATTTATTAATGAATTAAATGTTGTTTTATTTGATTTATTTGTTTTTAAATATAGATATATACAATTATCATCATTAAAAAAACAAATAATACAAATAATAAAAAACTCCAGAACACTGTCCAGAACACTGTGAATACAGTGTCACCATACCACAGAATCCTCAATTACAACATTCTCCAGAACACTGTTCAGAACACTGTGGTGACAGTGTCACCACACCGCGTGCTCTTAGCTATATCATAAATACACTTCAGTCTTTTATCTACTTAAAGTTTTAATACTTAAAACCTGCACAATAAAAACAAATACAGTAAGGACCTAAAATGAAAAAACATATTTCAGACTTATGATTGTATAATTTAACAATATTTAACCATTTTCTTTCATTAGCATCTAAGTCTGCAAACTCTTACTGCAATATACTTTGTGAAATTACTAGCAAATTAAAAAAAGTAACCTGAAAAATCATCCAGCCGGCTCATGATAAGCAGTGCCCGATTAAGTATATACAACCCCATGTCCAATTGAGCATTTTAGTCGAGTTAGAGAGCATGTCATCATTGTTGACAATATTTGACGTATCATGATAAAATAGTGGAGCTCCTTTGTATAGAGTAATGATAGTTAGGGGTGTTCAAAGTCGGATATCCGAATTTCGGATATCCGAATTTCGGATATCCAGTAGATTTCACTATCCGAAATCCGAATCTGAAATTTCGGATATCCGAAATTCGGATATCCGGATTTTCGGATATCCAAACTCGTGTATCCGAATATATGAAAAAAATTGAGAATCTGTAGTTAAACAACAAACAAATCAACAAATAACATTTACCAATAATTTTTGTTAATATGATTGAGGTACGAGTACATAACAATTATCTAACAAGGGTTGTGTATTTATGTGCTGTATTTAGTTGGATGGATTTCACGAGCACCGAATATCAATATTTTCTTTCTGAGACTTTGAATCAATTTTGGCAACATATACTCAAATTCTATAATATTAATTTGAAAGGAAATACTTACAGCGGATAATAATTAGCAATAGAAGACTTAGTATAACACTATTTAGATATAGATGGATACATAAAATTCGGTTGAAAAGGTTCGCCTAATTCAATTTATGGTGGCAGCGTCATCTTCTTGGGCTTTCTTACTATATCGATTTGATGATCTCTCAGTCTTCCACCGCCACCAACCACCGCCGTACTCTCACCAGTCACCACCAACCACCACTATAGAAACCTTAAGGTGGGGATTTAAAGAAAAATATGTAGATCTGAAGAGAGAAACAAATACATATAAGCTGAAATAAAAGGTAAATTTGGTAGATCCATTAAAAAAAGAAAAGAAAAGAAGTAGCGATGATGGTGGTGGTGATGGATATTGCGGGCAACGGTGGAGGCCGGTTAGGACTGTGGTCGTCGTGGATTGGTGGTGTACGCGTGGCGAAAGGGGTGGTGATGAAGGTGGGTGGTGGCAGCGGTGGTCATAGTAAAGATGGATGGTGGTACTGGGTTTGAACTTTTAGAGAGAAGCTACCTTTTTTCCAAATGTGTCGTGCTTGTTTTGTGATACTCGCAAATTTCAGAATGCAGCTACTACTATTAAAGTATTAATAGAAAAACAACAAAATATTAAAAAAAACATATATTTTTTCGGATATTTCGGATATCCGAATATCCGAAATTCATAGAAATTGCTATCCGAATCCGAATCCGAAAATTCAGATATCCGAAATTCGAATATCCGAATTTTTGGATAATTTCGGATCGGATTTTCGGATACGGATATTTTTGAACACCCCTAATGATAGTTGCATCTCGTACACTTGCAATAGTACCTATAACTTTTGCCAACCCATCTCTCCTTGATATGTTTAACTTCTCAAGCCTAACATACAAATAAATAGTTCGTATATATATATATATATATATATATATATATATATATATATATATATTAACCAAACATCATAACAAATGATGATCACGTATACGTTTATTCAAAACTTGTTTGGACAATACCTTAAATAGAGGCCGTGATAAAAAGTGATAGCAGGAACTAAGTTTTGCATGGCAGAAGCAAAAGCAGGGGTTGCATAGTACAATCCAAGTAAGTAAAATTCTTGATTGGCTGTGATTCTTTTGGAAAGGAAGAGGGAACACAAAAATAAGACTTATTAGTGATAAAAAAAAAGTCAATCTAAATAGTTAAATCAGATGATTGTAGTAAACTCATCCCCATCCATAACGATATACGGAGTAATATATATATATATATATATATATATATATATATATATATATATATATATATATATATAATTTCCTTAAAAAAACAAGGAAGAAGACATAATAGATGAAGTGTGTAATTCACTTACCCTACTAGAGCCAGGAGAAAAAACTGAACTAGTAACGGAAATGTGAGGGGTGGCCTTTCTTTCCTGGAAAATCAAGTTAATTCAAACTCAATACAGAAAATATGATTCGACCATGAATCTCTTTTCTTTCTATTCTACAGTAATAAAATAACGGAGAACCGATGAGATACATATATAACTGTAATTTCACCCTTGAAACTTTTCCCTTCAAAGAGTTGATCTTCCTGGTAGAGTCTAAAGGTGTTACTTGACACAATGTGAATGCTCCTAACTCATACTATATAATCCCAGCCCAATTTTCCATTAGTTACTGTCGGCCTAGGGATGGCAAAAAGATCCGAATTCGATGGGGGATCCCCGAATTCCGTAAGTTTAGGATATGATTGGGGATCACCAATTGGGGATCGGGTGGGGTATGGGGCGATAAATGGGGATTTATAACGGATTGGGGTTGGGGTTGGGTAACATCATCCCCGCCCCACTCCGCCCGGATATATATATATATATATATATATATATATATATATATATATATATATATATATATATATTATATCTATAAAAAACTAAGATCATCAATAAATATATTTATTTATAACTTTTTGAATTACATTAATATTTAATACATAATTTATCTATAAGACTATGGTGTGTTGAAATTTAGAATTTTGACTCGTTCACAGCAAAGGCTTAGTTATTATTTATTTGTAATGTACATGTGTAATCATTCTATTTTCTTAGTATACTTGTGTCATCAACGAGGTCAGTTACTATATGTTGTCTTGATCATGTTACTATTTGTTTTTGAAACGAGGATAACAATTGTGGATGTTTAGGTAATGCTTTAAGAAAAATCAACAAGTCATCCGAATTTTGGGTATTATTAATAGAGAACGAGTACTGGGTTTCGATTTTAAGAGCCCACGTTATCAACAAGTTACCCCGATAAGACCCCGTTGGGTATTGGGGTAAGCCATTCCCCGGATGGACCGCCCCGATAATACCCCGCTGTGGTTTAAGGTGGGGTTGGGGATTGCTTAGAATAATGGGGTTGGGGTTGGGGTTGGGGCTGACATCCCCTCACCGAACCCGCCCCATTGCCATTCCTAACTGTTGCGCCCCGATCCGACACGGTCGTCAACGCAACGGAAGGGGACACGACAGGTGGGTGGTAAGCCTTTAAATTTGTAATGCTGGGGACCTAAGTTTACTAAAGCTGTATAGCAGTAGTATGACCTAGGGTCATTCTTCAAGCTAACCGTATTGTGAAACGAATTGTCAGGACGAAAGGTTCAACTTAGCGATGGATTAAAAATGGTTTTGAGTGGGGGTTTATACTTAGGTCCGTAAATTAAACTAATTAATATAAACAGAAAATAGAATAGGGATAATATCAGTATGGCAAAGGTGTGTTTGTTATGACTTCGTTAGCTTTATGCAGGGGTGATGCTTTAGGGTTTTAGTATGAAAACATCTATTAAAGATTTGTGTCTTGCTTGAGTTCAGTTATTCGTAGTGTAAACACTAGCACCCTACTGATTGGGGAGACCAACCAGTATGTCACTGAGTGCTAGGCCAGATTGAGTCTGATCGGAGGAGGATGCTCAACTCTTCAACGTTATCCAGTGACGGAGTAACGACCCTTATTGGAATGTTCAATTCCTAGGTGCATGAGATAGAGTAACATACCCACTAAGGTTCCGAACTTTCTTAACACTACGAGGATAACTTGGTCAGGCAAGGCATTTATGATTTAGACTGAGTTTGGTGACTATTAACTTTATATTAATGGTCATCGTTTAGTCCAGGGCTTTGTGTTCAACCAGGATGTGATACAGTCTTCAACCACCGACATTTCCTTAGCTTCCACGTATTTGTACTCCACCAGAGGTGTTTCCAACGCTATACGAAGTATAGTGCCGTTTATCGTGGTCTTTCCGGTATCACATACTTTACGGTCACCCCGGACTAATATAAACTAAGTTTGTATTAAAGTGCTACCATCTATGATTTAAACCAGCCCTCACTATCCCCAATAAATCCCTGATTGATTCACGGTGTACTATACGAAAGGTTTAAACAGTATTTCCACAGCTACACAATTCAGACCATGTTTATTATTTTAGAAAACACAGATAGGTAGTGACCGTTTAATCAAGGTTCGCGACTCCTTGTCATGAAGGTTCTAACCACGTTTATTTGGAGGAAAGGCGATTATAAAAAGGTTTAGAAATCATAAATATAAAGTAACAGCACACCGGGTAACTCTTCAACGTTATCCAGTGACGGAGTAACGACCCTTCTTGGAATGTTCAATTCCTGGGTGCATGAGATAGAGTAACATACCCACAAAGGTTCCGACCTTTCTTAACACTACGAGGATTACTTGGTCAGGCAAGGCATTTATGATTTAGACTGAGTTTGGTGACTGTTAACTTTATATTAATGGTCATGGTTTAGTCCAGGGCTTTGTGTTCAACCAGTATGTGATACAGGCTTCAACCACCGACATTTCCTTAGCTTCCACGTATTTGTACTCCACCAGAGGTGTTTCCAACGCTATACGAAGTACAGTGCCGTTTATCGTGGTCTTTCCGGT